>OZ038478.1:106470639-106515639 GCA_964036315.1 Acanthosepion esculentum
ACCGGCAGACAAATTAAAAGAGAAACTAAAAACGAGTTACCCGAAGTATTTTCAGCAGGTCTCGGAAGATGTAAGAAAATGGCAACAAATATCGAAATAAAAGAAAACGTTCAACATATCTTAGCGTAACGTTTGCGTCAATTGAAAAAATTATCAAGAATTAACTAGACTCGAAAACACTGGTATATTGACAAAAGTAGAATACAATAAATGGGCCGCACCGACGGTCTACGTCAAAAAGAAATCAGGACAAAATTCGAGTTTGCGTTGATTTTTCTACAGGCTTGAACGCAGCAATAAAGGATTACCATTATCCTCTACCCAGCCCAGAAGAAGTATTCACTAAATTAAATGGCGTAAAATATTTTTCAATAATTGATTTAAATGAGGCATACCTGCAAATTCCAGTCGATGAAGAAAGTTCAAAACTCCTATGGATAAACACACACAAAGGATTGTACAAATAACAAAGACTACCATTTGTGATTAAGGTCGCGCCGGCTATATTCCAACAGACAATGGATACGATGCTTGCCGGACTAGAGTGAACGATTGCATTCCTGAATGACGTATTGAATAATAGCGAAAATATTGAACAACATTGGGAACATGTGCAAAAAGTGTTTAAGAAAATACAAATCTATGGATTCAAAGTAAAAGAAAACAAGTGCGATTTTTCATGAAGGAAATTAAATACCTTGGTCATATCATAGATCAAGAATGTAGACGACCAGAACCTGAAACCTTAACAGCCATAAAAAATGCCAGTTCCTAAGAACATAACAGAACTACAACGTTTTCTAGGCTTAGTAAGTTACTACCAGGAATTCATACCACATATGCATAAACTTCACGTACAACTGAACGATCTGCTAAAGAAAGAAAAACTCTGGCAGTGGACAGATAAATACCAGGAAACATTTGAAAAAATAATTAAACCGTTAACTTCAGATTTATTTTTGTCACACTACGATCCTAAACTAGAAATAATTGTAGCAAGTGAGGCGAGCGCCTACGGAGTCGGCGCGTGTATATTACATAAGTTGCCAGATGGGAGAATAAAACCCATCGCACATGCTTCTCGAACCCTGCTACCAGCGGAGAATAATTAATCACAAATAGAGAAAGAAGCTCCGGAAATTATCTTCGCAGTCACAAGGTTTCATAGGTACATCTATGGTAGATATTTAACGTTGCAGACGGATCACAAACCGTTACTAACAATTTTTGGTTCGAAAAAAGATCTACTGGTTTACACTACAAATAGGTTACTTAAATGGGGAACAATTCTTCTGAATTACAATTTCAGATTGGAGTATATACCAACGAAAAAGACTGTCGAGACTTATACCAACAAAGACAGAACCATTGGAAGATACAGTAATCGCAACCCTAGGAAATGAAGAAGATATCAGGACAGTACTATGTTGTACAGTTAGAAACCTCCCAGTCAGACGACAAGACAAAAAATGAAGCCAAAAATGTCGAATTTATAAAAGAAACAATAGCAGAAACAGCAGAAAAAAATGAAGAAATATCAGACAGCTTTTCTCTATGCGATAATTTGCTACTTTATAACGAAAGGGTTGTAATTCCCAAAACACTACAAAAGCGAATCTTAAAGGGTTTCCACAGAGGCCATCCTGGGAAAAATAAAATGAAGTCGCTAATGCGAATCTATGTATATTTGAAAAATATGGACCAGGATATTACTCAGATGGTAGAAATGTGCAAGGGTTGTAATTTAGCAGCCAAATCACCGCCAATCATGCATAAGCCATGGCCAGAGACTGATCGTCCGTGGTCAAGAATACACGCAGATTATGCAGTTTCAATTTACGGTTTTAACTATTTAATCTTAGTGGATAGTTATAGTAAATGGCCGGAGGTGTTTCGTTGCAAAAGTCCTACTGCGGAAACGACCATAAATTGCCTCCACGAAGTATTCGCTCGGTTTGGAGTAGTGGATTGCCTAGTCACAGATAATGGAACGCAATTCACATCAGCAGACTTCCAAGAGTTTTGCGAAATTTATCAAGTCAAACATACAAAATACCCGCCTTATCACCCGAAATCAAATGTGCAAGCGGAGAGATTTGTTGATGCACTCAAAAGAGCGCTACGAAAAGCGTATGATGTGCCTACGGAGAAAGCATTACAGTAATTTTTCAGGTATATCGAATTACGCCAAATAATGCTACACCATCGACATTATCACCCGCAGAAGTGTTGTTCGCTAGAAAAATCAGATCAGCATTTGATAAATTGCTACCAAGTCAAACGAAACAAATAACACAGCCCTACGCACCAAAAAGAAAATTCTTCCCAGGAGGAAAATATTTTTTTAAAGCATATTAAAATAATACATCTTACTGGGAGCAAGTGACAACTGAGAAAAGAATCGGCAATATGGTTTACATAGTACAGGGACAAAGATTCTCACATAGAAGACACGTAAAACAAATAAGGAAGAGACAGTTACAGAATGCTAACCGTCCAACTCAAGAAGAGGTGATGTACAAGATTTTTGATACATTTGATATAAAAAGGCCGCAAACAATGCCAGAACCAAAAAAATCGACCAGAAAAAGGAAGTTTACAGAACATTTGGAAATAGATTCAAAGAAAAAAAGATATTAAAACCGCTGCTACGCAATAGCTTTGGAAGGAAGGGGTGTTATGGGAACTTACCCATAATAATAATGGACTATTGCGGACATCATAAATACTACGCCTCAAGAGGGAACAGAGTTCAGAGTCAGAGAGTGCAGAGTTAGAGACAGTCAGAGACAGTCAGAGACAGAGTCAAACGATTACTGTAAGACATTGGAATAGTGATACTTGTCGAGACAACTTAGTTCATTCTAACAAAATCTGATATTCATTACGAATACTTCTACTTCTTTGTACATATTTCTGTTTTTAATATATATGTGTTATTCCAAAGCTGTGTTCGAGTTATTATTCATTGGTTCTACCTTGGACCATGACCGTTGGTACAAGGAACTTGAACCATGACAATATATATATACACACACATATAACAATAATTACAGGTATATTCGTATATACACGTAAAGACATACACATTCAACCATATATATATATATATATATATATATATATATATATATATATATATATATATATATATATATATATATATATATATATATAAGTGAAACTAAAGAGCTAGACACACCTACCTAGGTTTATCTTGAAACCTAGGTAGGTTTGTCTGGCTAGTTAGGTTTACTTATTTTGGTCTACTTAGCGTATTGATTCCTTTTTGTACTTATTTTACTTTTCTCGAGTCGGAGTTTTTTTCTTTGGACACTGAACTTAGATTCTAGACAATTATTTTCGCCAGTAGTATATGTTCTTAGTTCTTTCTTTTTTTACCCTTTTTCCCCCTTGGGTATTGGTTTGTTCATTCACAAGCTAAAACACCTAAGGTCCTGCCGGACGACTATAGCTGCTTATATTTATAAGTTTTTTAGTGTTTTATATATATATATATATATATATATATATATTTCACTCCTCTCTTTTTCTCCTCCTTTTTTCAATTTTACATTCTTTCTTTCTTTAGAAAAACAAAAAATCTACGTATATATATATGTATATATGTGTATATATATATATATATATATATATATATATATATATATATATATATATGTCAGTAATATATGCGTATCTGTATGCGTATATATATATGTATGTCTGTACGTGTAGCCTTATATACATATATATATATATATATATATATATATATATATATATATATATATATATATATATATATATATATGTGTGTGTGTGTAGGTCGCTATGTATACATGTGTGAATGTACGATTATATATGGAGGTAGTTATTTATATTTTCATGTAGTTTGTGGAAAATTATATGGTAAAAACATTATATATATATTTATTTGTTTAAAACTACTAATTTTATCTATATATATTTTCCCAGATTAGTTATATTTCAATAAGTAGTTAGAATTCGTTTAATAACATATTAAGCCCCGAATATGTTTTGGCTATTGCGTTTGATTGTCTAGGTCAATGTTCACGTGGATGTATGTGCATGTGTTTATCGATGTCTATATGTAAGGAAAGTGCATGCATGTTTGGTTGCGTGCATGTGTTTGTGTGTGTGTGTGCTTTTTTTTTTATCAATTTTCGTGTCTCGTCACCGTTTTTTGTATATACATATATATATATATATATATATATATATATATATATATATATATATATGTCTTGGCGCTTAAGTATTATAATCTGAGTGTGTTTGGATTGTTTTACGTGAGAGGTGATCATAATTGAATTAAAATGTATACATTTTTGTCTAGAACTATCAACATCCTTTTTAACGTAATTTCAATGAAAAAATAAATTAAATAACATGTATTTTTTATTTTCGCCTCAGTAATTCTATAATTTTAAACTTAATAGAGATTAGATTTACATTTATAAATGGATAATTTTTTACTTTTAATTTTAATTTCAAATTTCATCATATAATTTAATACTTATTAGATAGGACATATTCTATTTTACTAGAACCCCAACTTTAAAGCTTTTAATATCTATGATAACCTTGCTTCGTTGTCAAATTTTTTGAATTCTCATATACTTGTATTTTGATTGCTTATTCTAGCTTATGTAACAGCGTTTACCCCTAGCGAAGGATCGTTAATTAATTTGAAACTTTTAAAACCATTTATTCCACATTTAACATCATCACTTGATAAGACACCAGAAGTGTTGAAACAAAATGGCTATTTTTGTAGTGATTTTATATCATATGTTATAATATTTAAATAAATAATTATATCTGCACTACTCTGAATTGAGATTTTTTTTTTGAATAATAATTGTTGGTTATTGGAATTTATTCCGAATATACCAATCTTATACTTGTATATATAAATATATATATATATATATATATATATATATATATATATATATATATATGCATATATATATATATATATATATATATATATATATATATATATATATATATATATATATATATATATACACACACACAAATTCAATAAGATCGAATTAAATATAATTCAAACGTTCATATCATTATTTTAAAATAGAGTTCAATACAATTACCAACGCCTGTTTAGATGCTATCATGTGCATCGAAACATTAATGCATTTACATCGCGGAAATACATATGTTTGAATGTAATAACATCATAATAAAGAATATATATATATATATATATATATATATATATATATATATATATATATATATATATATATATATATATATATATATATATATATATATATATTACTTTTTAATCATGCAATCTAAATTCCATGTATAATCCACTATCTATTCTACTTTACTTGTAATTAATTCTTGACACATGAGCATACCTTTTTATTTATAAATGGATTTTAGTCAAGTGCCAAGAGAGAAAAATATATACTAGATGAAAATGGGAAAATTGAAGATTTGGGAATGTTACAATGTGTGATTGATTCATAATAATTTAGATAAAACTGACGCATATGCTGAAATACGCACACATAAATCACATATTTAATTGTAGCTCTGTGTGGATACCATGTGTACATATCAGTCTGTCTTTTGGAGTTTACATTTCTTTTTGGAACATCAATGACAATATGTAATGTCCGAATGCTAAATGCAAAAAGGAAACACGGAGTACGAAGCTACCCTAATAGACCTTTTAATCTGTTAGGAAGGAATCTAATATAACCTCACATGTTCGGTATCTGCGGAAGCATTTTTACCCATTATGTTCCATTAGCATTTATTACATGTCGCGCTACATCTATCACTTTCTCATCCGCACCATCAGAGCGAAACAGACAGACAGACAGTCAGACAGACAGGCACAGAAACGTACACAAACATGTATCTACACTCACACACAAAAGATAGAAAGACAGACCGAGAGAATTAAAATAGTAATCATATAAATGAGATAGATATCAAAACTGTACTCAAATGTTGTCGGCAAAATATTACTTCTCGGGTGAGTAGTATCTTAAATTCGTGGAGCCTGTTTGTGACTTTGTAATTTTTGTGTCATATGAAATTTCTCTTTATAGAATAGCAATTGTAATGAATCTATCACCATGATTACTAATTATGCTTACCATTTACGCATACCTTAATAAGTTACTAAACAAAGCTATCGGGGCGAGTCTGTCCTAATATTTACTGATGAGGATATTATCACGTAAGTGAATGAAATGAACTCCATTGGAATTCAAACTCAGGTCTCAATCTGAGCCCCTATCACTTACTCCACTGTCCTTCCATGTACAACGCTCAGCTTTTAAAATATATAGGGTCTTGTATAACGTTTAATTTTTACCAAGTTTATTCTTGAAATTTCTGAAAATGTAATTAATATAATTGGATAAAATGTATATTTTATTGAATTATATATTTGTCTTTTCTTGCAATGTTTTTTTTCACGTATTATGTCGTTACCGTTGATTAAAAAATCCGCAGGTTTTGATTTTAAAAAAAAGTTTCGACGAAATCTTGAATCTGGTTTTATTTTCTCCATGAACGCATTATACAGCTGAACAAAAAAGCAAGAATTTGCAGTGAAAAAATAATCGTTTGTTGCAAGGTCAGGTGAATAATATGGGTGGTTTAGAACAGATCCACTGACTTCTATTGATGTTTTGTTTTTTATTCTTCTTGTATACGACCTTACATTGTCGGGTGAAGAACGATATATTTTACCTAGTGACAAACGCAGTACCTTTTCGTACAAAATTATACAAACACGTGTATTTTCTAGACCCATAAATGTGCACTTAGTTTTTAATTGCATTCTAGGAATTCTGAATTGAGAATACCATAACGATCGCACCACAAACAAAACAACATCAGTTCCTGGCGTTTTCGTTTGGTTGGTGGTCCTGAAGATTTATTATAGTAAATCCTCTGTCTTTTGCATTTTTCATTGTCGTGTATTAATTTACTTCATATTTACTGATTTAGGTTTAAAAGTTACAATCAATACAAATTTAAAAAAGTAAACTTCCTCGATATAATATTAGACTTAGTCAATATATGCAAGCCATACATGAAAATTAATAGTAATCCACTATATATCCACCCAAAATCTAACCACCCTCCATCTATAATCAAAAACATACACTCGTCCCAAATTATAGAATAAATAATAACTCTGCTCTCGAATATTTATTTCATAAACACAGAAGTTTTTACAAGAATGTCTTAACAATAGTGGTTATAAATGCCCTGATATTAAATACAAAAAACAAAATAGAGATAGCCGGAGACATATAAATAGAAAAATCGTTTGCTATCCCCCCATTTAACCAAATTGTTAACACTAATTAAGGGCAGAAGTTTATCACTTAGAGTGAGAAATATTTCACATGCAATAATCCTCTAAGCAAGATTTTTAATAAAATACGCTACAATTATGTTACAGTTTAAACTGATAATCTAGAAAAAATACTAGAAATCATAATAATAAAATTTTAAATTAACACTTATATCATAGTAACAATAGTAATCCCAAAACAAATCAATAATGAAAAAATTATATAATCCTACAAATTATCCATGGTAAAATATGTGTCTTACTGAATCATTTACACCGTTTTATTTACTTATCTATTTTATCTTTATCAGCTGTTAAGAAACTTTATATAGTTCGTACAAATATTTCTTTAAACAAAAGGTGGTTACAACATATATCTTTCTTTTAAAAACGTGTTCTGTAACCGAATATCCCTTTCTAAATATTTTTGCCATTTAAAAGAAATTAATAAAACACCTACTGTAAAATGGAAAATATAAGGAACGAGAATGTGTAAATCCTTAAATGTCACATGCTCCCTATTTTTACATGAAAAGCTGCATATTATGAAGTTTCCTAAAAATGAATTTTTCATAAACCAGAGAAATGAATTAACAGTAAATTGTAGGCATTTATATGTTTACTTTAACATGTAGTAAAGAGAGTTTTTCATAAAAAATCTATACATTACAATTACATATCCATTATTTATTAATATATAAACGTTCACATAATATTTATTTATCTTTTTTGATTTCAAACCATATGATAAAAATGAAATCAATGTTGACTACAAATACAGAATATGAACAATGAAATATTAAAATATTATAAGGAAATTAGATCCCTTTAAAATGTTTTTGCTCTATTTCCCTGAAAAATTCAAGACCTGGAAACCCGTGTATCAACACTATGAAGAATAAAGTAAAATATATACACTAAAACAAATCCACATTATAAACAAAACATTTGAGGTTTCTTTCTTTTTTAAAAAATATGCATTTTTCTCTCGACGCAAATATTCTAACATTTTCCATATATATATATATATATATATATATATATATATATATATATATATATATATATATATATATATATTGAGATTTACAATAGACACGATTGGGATCTGTAACTTTATCGTCTTGATTAGGTAGCTCTTATAAAATCTACTAATTTAGTACTGCAATTAATTATGTACAGTTGATGTACCAAATAATAAAATCTCAGCAGAAGAATTACGGTTAAAATATTTGTAGTAATGGCGCAGGAAAACTACGGAATAACGCTGGGAAAGAGCGTCAAGCAGAGATGATCGTCCATGACCAATAGTATTGCGGATTCGCCTTTGGATTATAGGGAGAATACATACCGGAACCAGCTGATCATATCTGGCAACAATATGTAATGCATTAAATTGGTAGACTTATAAATCAGTAAAATAGATTTTTGGCGAATAGAATTGTCTTCAGCGCCACAGTGAAGTAATTTCCTAAGAGGTTAGCGTCAGTTATGCTGATGAAAGCAAAAAGGGTTATCACAGAAAATTAAAATAGAGTAGTTTCCTGTTGGAGCAGTTAAAATTAGCAAACTATTTCTTGACCCAGTTAACAACAGTCACTAATTTCATTTTGAGATCTGATCCAATTTTACATTTCTTGCTATCGGTTTTACCATTAAAATAGGAGTAAATAGATGCGTCAATGATTTCATCGGGAAGGCCATTGATGAAAATTAGATAGAAAAGTATTGGGAACACTCGTATTAATGTAAAAATGATCTAGAGGTTGGGCCATTCAACACAACATTGATTACGCGATTTGATAAGAATGATTGAATCAAATGTCAATTTCCCCAAGGAATACCACAGACTTTAAACTTTTGAAGTAGGCCAGCATGTCAAACCTTGTTAAAGACCTTCGCGGTATCCAAAGTAAGAGCACGAACCTCACCATTCTTATCTAAATCTTGTCAGACTCTTTCAGCAATAAACTTTAACAAACCTGCAGTTGACCCACAAACATTTAACTCGTATTGATTGGCCAAACGAATGCTCTATAAGATGAGATGCTTAAGCAATTCGAAGTTGATTTCAGCCTCTGGTACATTGGCAAAAAGTGATAGAAGCCGAATGGACCGGTAGTTAGAAAGTTCCGACGGTTCACCTAATTCTTAAAAGGAGGAAATATACAAGTCTGACATTCAGCTTTCCTAAGGAGTAAAAACGAAAGATGTGGGAAGGCAATTTAATATAAGGCTAACAAATTATATGCTCGTTCAGCTTCTTAAATAAAATATTTTAGTCGATAAATGGCAGGACCCTTAAAGAAACTGGTAAATAATTTAACCGATAATGATGGTTTTCAAAGCCGTACATGCGCTCAATGGGAGATGAAGTTAAAAAAATGTTAAACCATCAGACTGATATATTTGAAAGATCCCGATAGAGAAGGAAAAAGTGAGCTTTGTATCTCATTATTCTAATCAAATCTTCAGTCTTTAAGACAAGTTTTTCGAAATAATCCCGTTTGTTTGTATTGGGAATGATTTAGCGAAATTAGGAAAATATTTTTTCCATGTTTGAGTATATTTCAAATAAAAGATGTGCTGAAGGTAGCGAAATGTCATGGTAAAATGAGAGCAAATGGACTATAATTCCACTGATTGTAAAATTTAATTTAAAAGAATGCTCAACATATATATATATATATATATATATATATATATATATATATATATATATATATATATATATATATATATATATATCTTTCTATCTATCTATCTAACTATATATATATATATATATATATATATATATATATATATATATATATATATATATATATATCAGGTCATCCCATAAGTTCTGTCCGAATTTTGAATAAAGAAAACAAGTGACCAAATGTTACATTTAATTACAGATTCAATCAACAATGTATTTTCCTTGATTATCTATGATTCCTTCCATCTATTAACAAGCTTACTAATTTCATTACTGTAAAATTCTTTTGGCTTTGATTCGAAGAACTCACAACTCACAAATGTCAGTTTTAACCTCTTCCTGTGTTACAAAAGCTGTTTCTTCCAAATGATTCTGTAAGCTACGAAACAAATGGTAGTCTGAAGGAGCAAGGTCGGGAGAATAAGGTGGATGAGGAATTTTCTCCCAACCAACGTCTTCGATCTTTTGTGACGTGATTCTTGCTGTGTGTGGTCGCGCATTCTCCTGATGAAACATCACCTGTTTTCGATTCACTAGAGCAGGTCTTTTTTCCTCAAAGCTTATTTCAAACGCTCTAATTGCTGACGGTATGTTTGCGCATTAATTGTTGCATTAGGTGGTAAGAATTCAAAGTGGATTATTCATTGACAATCCTACCAGATTGAAAGAAGAAACTTTTGCCCATGAAGTTCCCTTTTTGACTGTGGCTGGGGTCCTTCCCCTTTACCAAGCCAGTGGCTACGACGCTTAACATTTCGATAAAAGTTCCATTTTTCGTCGCCAGTCACAAGTCTATCCAAAAAATGTGAAACAAGTTGGTGAGAATGGAGGGAAGAGCAGATCTCAACTCGGGATTTGACGTTGTTTTCAGACAATTCATGAGGCACCCATTTTCCAAGTTTAGGAACTTTTCCAAATTGTTGAAGATTACGATGAACAGTTGTATGGTTTGAACTTAGAACCACTGCCAATTCCTCAACTGATAAACAGGATTTACTTCAACGGCTGCTTCAAGAAGCTTTTTATCAAACTCAACTGGACGACCAGTTCGATCTTCATCTTCAAGGGTGAATATCCACCTCTGAATTTTGCAAACCATATTCTGCAAGTTCTTTCATTCACACATACCTCTCCATAAACTGAGTGAATGTTTCTAGCCGCTTAGGCTGCTGAGTTTCCTTTCTTGAACTCATAAAGCATTATGCGCCTCAAATGATTTTTTACTTCCATGTTAGCAGAGTTTTAATCAAACAAAATTTTATTTTATTGTTCTCTGAAATAAAATCTGGTCAGTTTAAATGCATCTATGCATAAAAATAATGTTCATCTCCATTAGACATTATAAAATACTCTTTAAATTTCGTTCATTTTAACAAAAAGTTAAAATTTGGACAGAACTTAAGTGATGACCTAATATATATATATATATATATATATATATATATATATATATATATATATATATATATATATATATATCATATTTATCCAAAATTATAACATGACATAATTTTTGCAATCCACACCATCACTTGATAAGACACCAGATGTGTGAAAACAAAATGACTATTTTTGTAGTGATGTTATAAAATGCATATGTTATAATTTTGAATAAATGTTATTGGCTTTACTCTACATTGAGCACTATATTCAGAATAGTGATTTTGGTTATTAGAATTCCATGCGATCTGAATCAACCCTGTACTTGGATACATACATACATACAAACAAACAAAACTACATAAACCACCATTGACCCTATGAACATGAAAAGAGAAACCACTGACACCATAACGCCATGTATTATTTTCTAGTTCAAACCACCTTCATAATAATTATAATTATTGTTATTATCATTCCACCACCATTACTACGATCACTTCTACCACTTTACAATAACTATTTGCTGCTACAATTGTTATTATCATCAAACGCTACCCCCTCACCATTACTACCACATCACAATTGCCATTGCCGTATTAGTCCACAATTACCATTATTTACCAATTATCATTAATTGTGTCAGTCCACAATTATACTTACTTCTCCCTCCCCCAGCAAAATTAATTCCACCGCATAAGTACTAAGTATTACAAATTGGAATTTCTACCATTTACATATGCGCAATCGCCAACAACAAACAAATAACTGGCTTTAAAATAATAACTAAACAGACTTAAAAAATTAAAATAATACCAATTTCTAGCTATCATAGTCTTACACAGACCCCGTCATACGGATATACGTATATGTGCGAAAACATTATTCAGCGAAAAAAAATAGAAAAACAGTCTGAGCGATGACAGCGCAACGAACAAAAAATATTCGCTACACAATCCAATATTGAATACAGCGATCAAATGCGTACGTATGTGCGAAACGACACATGAATGCGAATATATGCCCAGTCCCACACTATTCACATATATTTATGTTTGTTTGAGCTCCAGTGAGTGAGCGTGCGTGTTTGTGTATCTGCGTACGTCAATGAGTGTACGTGTGTGTATGTATGTTTTCGTAAGTATGAATGGCATTCCGTGGACAATTTTTCAATCACACTTCCATAAAAACACCGATATACATAATAATATTATAAATTCTAAAATTTAAAAATGAATAAGTTTGCCTGACAATTGCAAATAGCGTGAAACCCAGGGTCACAAACTCACATCAATCCAACAGCGGACCTTTTATAAATGCCCTTCGGTTTTAGTTCCAACACCCAATCTCACCCACCCCTTTTTCTTTTCCTCTCCCTCTGTCATATTCTGATCTTTAAGATTATATGGTCTATTGTGTGTGTATGTCACCACAAAATGTATATTCTTTTCCAGTGTATCTTTAATGTATTAGACATTTGAAAATATTCATACTTCTCTCACTTAAACCGTCTTTGACTCCCCTCTTTAAATCTTCTCTCTGTTAAATTTTAATCCCCCCTTCATCTTTAGACCTTCCTGTCCTTCTCTCGTCTGTTACCCCTCCCTATAGCTTTCTTTTACTCCAGAATTCGTCCCACACTCTCATGCATACACACTCACTAAATTTTATTTTTTATTCCCGGAGTTGTTTTTTCTGTTTTCTTTTTGAATTTGTATGTCTGATGAATTGGATCGTATTTCCGATTCTCAATGGAATAAATTATGACCATGGAATATAAGTGTTTAAGCCTTTTTATTATATCCTTGCTCTGTCCTGGACATCGAGTTCTACCGGGATTCTATCCTCTTGGTATTATTTTGTTATACATATATATGTATGTGTATGTATGTATATATATTTATATATTTTAGATATATGATTGCATATGTATGTGTATATTTACCACTAATATTATATATATATATATACACACACACACACATATATATATATATATATATATAACAATGTATTTCTCAAATATATCGGTTGACCAGAGTAATACCGAAAGACAATTTGTACCAGCTGTATTTCATCTTACAGAACCAAAGAAATGAGGGTTCACTGGAAACCAAAGAAATATTTATACACAAGAAATCAAATAAATGAGGATAAAAAAGAAACCAATGAAATGAGTATACACGAGAAACCAAAAAAGTGAGGATACACCAGCAAGCAAATAAATTAAAGAACGCAATGACATCAGTATACACTAGAAAGCAAAGACATCAGTATACAGCAAATAAATTAAAGAAATCAAAGTCATCAGCATACACGAAAAAGCAAAGACATCAGTATACAGCAAATAAACTAAAGAAAGCAAAGACATCAGTATACACGAGAAACCAAAGAAACGGGGATACACCAGTAACCAAATAAATGAGGATACACGGAAACCATATAAATTAGCATGCAAGAAAACAAAGAAATGTGTATCCACGAGAAATAAAAAGAAATGAGTATACACGCGAAGCCAAATAAATGAATCCACACGAGAAACTAAAGAAATAAGTATATACCAGAAACGAAATAAATAAGTATACACGAGAAACCAAAAAACTAATTATACATGAGAAACTATAAAATGAGTATACACGAGAAACCAAGGTAATGAGTATGACGATACGCGAGAAAACAAATTAATGAGGATACGAGAAACTAAAAAATGAGTATACACCAGAAACCAAAGAAATGCGTATGCATTAGAAACCAAAGTAATGAGCATACACGAGAAACGAAAGAAATGAATCAACACGAGAAACGAAAGAAATACGTATATACCAGAAACTAAATAATTAAGTATACACGAAAAACAAAATAAGTTATGATACACCAGAACACATAGAAATGCTTAGACACGAGAAACCAAAGAATGACTTTGAACGAGAAAGCAAAGAATTGGGTATACACGTGAAACCAAAAAAAAACATAAGTATACACCAGAAACCTAAAAAGTAAATCTACACGAGAAACCAAAGAAATAAGTATACATTAGAAACAAAAGGAAAGTGTATACACCGGAACCACATAAAACACTATACCCGAGAAACAAAATAAACGAGGGTATACCAGAAAGCAAAGATACCAGTACACACGAGAAACCAAAGAAACGTGGATACACAAGGAACCAAATAAATGAGGATACAGGAGAAACCATATAAATTAGGATCCACCAGAAATCTAACAAATGAGTATACAAGTGAAAGGTAAGAATAGAGGATACAGCAGAAGCCCAACAAACCATTATACACCAGAAAACAAAGTAATGTATATAAACGAGAAGCAAAATAAATGCGGATACCACGGAAACCAAATACATGAGTATACACGAGAAACCAAAGAAATGATTTGCACCAGAAAGAAGGGAAAGGAGTATACACAAAAACGCTAAGAAATTAGTATACACGAGAAACGAAAGAAATGAGTATGCCCGAGAAACGAAAGTAATGAGTATACACCAGAAACGAAATAAATGAATCTACGCGAGAAAATAAAGCAATGAGGATACAGCAGAAACCAAAGAAATTAGGATACATCGCAAACCATAGAAATGATTATACACGAGAAACCAAAGAAATGATTATACACGAGAAACCAAAGAATTAACGAGAAACCAAAGTAATGATTATACACGAGAAACCAAAGAAATGATTATACACGAGAAACCAAAGAAATGATTATACACGAGAAACCAAAGAAATAACGAGAAACCAAAGTAATGAATATACACGAGAAACCAAAGAAATGATTATACACGAGAAACCAAAGTAATGATTATACACGAGAAACCAAAGAAATAACGAGAAACCAAAGAAATGATTATACACGAGAAACCAAAGTAATGAATATACACGAGAAACCAAAAAAGTGAGGATACACCAGCAAGCAAAGAAATGATTATACACGAGAAACCAAAAAATAACGAGAAACCAAAGAAATGTTTATAGACGAGAAACCAAAGAAATGAGTATACACCAGAAAACAAAAATATGACTATACACAAGGAATCAAGTAAATTTATATACCCATGTAACAAAAAAAAATGAGTATACACGAAATAATTAATTATACACGAGAAAGCAAAGAAATTAGAATACACCAGAAATCAAGTCAATGATTATACACGAGAACGCAAAGATTGCGTATGCGCCTGAGACCAAAGAAAGAGGATACACGAGAAACCACGTAAATGCGTGTACACGAAAAACCAAAGAAATGAGTACACACGAGAAACAAAATAAATGATTATACACCAGAAACCAAAGAAATGATTTTACACCAGAAACCAAAGAAATGATTTTACACCAGAAACCAAAGAAATGAGTTTACGCCAGAAACAAATAAATGTTTATACACAAGAAACGAAGGATATAAGTATACATAGGGAACCAAAGTAATGTTTCTACACCAAAAACCAAAGAAATGTCTATACACGTGAAACCAAAAAACTGAGTATACATCAGAAACCAAACAAATCATTATGCACCACAAACCAAAGAAATGATAATATACCAGAAACCAAAGAAATGTGTATACACGAGAAAACAAAGAAATGGTTATACAAAAAAATTCAAAGGAATGAGTATATATGAGAAACCAAAGAATTGAGGATACTCCAGAAACCAAAGAATAACTAAACGCCAGAAGCATAAATAAAAAATAATGATATTATTATTATTATTATTATTATTATTAATAATAATAATAATAATAATAATAATAATAACAATAATATTAATAAATGTTTGTGTATTAGTTAACAAATTCAAAACTGACATACAAAAAATATAACGCTGATCATACCTGTGACACTATGAGTTGGATATATGCGCACGCGTGTGTGTGTGTGTGTGCGCCCGCACATCTGTGTGTGTGTATATATACACCCCCACATCTGTGTGTGCGTGCGCGCGCACACATATGTGCGAGAAGATTAGTTAGATTTGACCTGGGTATCAAACTTCAAGACCAAATGATTAGATTAGGAATCTAGATAAAAACATGGTTTGGACATATGGCGAAAAGGGTAGATAAGTGTTAAGTACTTGTCAAAATACGCAGATAGGAAAAAGACTGGCTCTGGTCAAAACTTAAAAGGGTTTGAATTTAATGTCCCTGAATCGGAGTCAGCTAGGCTAAGAAATATTTTCATGTCCACTTTCTTCAAAGAGAGAAATGGTCATGAAAAAGTTATGGGTTTATTCGTGGGTGTCCCTTGTCCGGAAATGCTGAAAGAGGATTCTGCATATATACGGGAGCGCCTTGGGCCACGGAGTTAGTTAGACTTAGTTTAGGTTCGAGGAAGGTTGATTTAGGCCGGAGCAAGTAACGACGAAGAGCGACCCATTAGCAGCCGGACATTGTTAGTTAAGATATATTTTTTTTGCCAGCCGAGAGTCAGCCCGGAGTTGGTCGTCCACAAAAAGGTCACACGCCTTCCCTCCTCTTTTCGTCCTACCCAAGTTTGTAGTTGTGTTTTTCTTTTACCTGTGAGCCTGCCTCTCGCTCGATCCGCTGCACAGAAATTCTACGACGTGGGGTCTTTGTGCAACGAGTTGCAGAGGTGGGTAGTCTCACATACCGATGTTTTAAAAGAGTTTTGGGAATGTTTTATCGTTAATTCTCCCGGGTACAGGGATAATTTGTTAGTTAATAGAAATATTAATGGAATTATAAGATGTGATGAAACATTAAAAATAAAAATAATACAAAAATTATTTTATTAATTTGTTTTTTCGAGATAATTCTAAATCTGTTGTTACGTGTTTTTGCCTACTACAGTTACATCCGTTTTCCATTTCTAATTATTTTTACTCTATATTCATCAGCTAAAAACAACATTCTCTTTATATTAAAACACCTCAGTTGATATCATTTATATTTTGAATCATTTACTTGATAATAAATTCAGTTCAATGTTCCCGATCGGGAATACTCAAGAGTATTGATAAGGCTAAATCCAGACAATCAGCCATTTTTTATCTATTGTTTAGAAAATCGGAGCATATGAAATAAATGAAAATATTCTTAGCTGCAATAAGTTAGGCGTTCTTGTATATATACATATGAAGAAGACCATCTTGATGCTTGTCTTTTATATTTATTGCAAAATGAAAAATCAAAATATTTAATTACTAGAATTCAAGGAAAGATATACGTATACACACACACACACACACATATATATATATATACATACAGGCACACACATATGTATACTCATATATATATATATATATATATATATATAAACCTATATATATATATATATATATATATATATATATATATATATATATATATATATATATATATATAGATAGATAGATAGATATATTTATATATTTACAAGACTATGTCTCTCTCTTCCCCACTCCGTCTCCCTATCTCTGTCTAACTCTCTGTCTCTCCGTTTATATATATATATATATATATATATATATATATATATATATATATATATAGTGCAATATGTAAACTGTAGCAATTTTATATTTTAAATTTGTGGGGATTTTGACACAATATACTAGGGTCAGATGGTCACTGTATTTGAGAAAAGTGCACAATCAAGAAATCAACTTGGCAAGAAAATTTGGATCTGCATGCTGTACTGCTTGGCATTCGCGCCCGAAGGTACTATACTGTTATTTCAGAGTGTTTGCCTGTCAATCTTCGGATTCGGAAAGAGTTGGATAATATATTCAGTCAATATCATGGGGTTTGGAGTGATCACTAGTGATCACTACATTTATCTTCCCACAGGGCTTCAGACTCAATACAGAGTCCTGCATCAAGTTCCTTGAAGAGGTAATGTTGCCCCTGAGTTAAGAGGATATCTGATAGAAGACTCTATGTTTGTCAATAGGTCGCTGCACCATGGCACACAAGCAGGAGGACTTAAACATTGTTGTCAGACAATTTCTGCGACTACATCACCACTTACATCTGGCCACCTAATAATACAATCTACAATACCCTTTATTATTATTTGTAGGGCGCTGTTGAGCAAAAGACCAACTTAACTCTTTGTAACACCATTAATAAGTTAAAGGAAAGTTTTATTGCAGCATTCAACACGTTAACAAATAGAATGTCCACAAGAGATGCAGAAGATTGCAAAGTCATCGAGAGGCCGTGGTTGAAGCCAATGGCGCCTTTATTGAACGAGTTTAGAGATTAGAATTTGAAGATATTTTTGTTTAATTTTGGTAAATATATTTGTTAAATATCATGTTATTCGTACTTTAATTTTTGCAAATTTAGACGGAATTTTATGCGCACTCTCTATATATATACATATACTTCCCAAATTTCGCTAAAAATATGCATATTTTGATGGCAAAGGCCGCAAACGACAAAAGGAAATATCAAAGATTATTTTATTTTATCCTTAATCTATTATTAATCATTTCTAGTATGTAAGTAATTTTCGTTAAAAATCTCGTTTTTTTTTTGCGTCAGAGTGTGTATCAAAGATTATTATGCGAAATTTAGCGTCTTTTCTGCGTTAAAAACGTTGTTTTGGAAATTCTTGTAAAAATCAAATATTTCACACATTCTAATTAAATTTCCGTATTTATCCACAAATGAATTATTTTTTATTTTTTAAGAAAATCTTGTTAAAAACATTTTTTGTTACCTACCATTTACGTAATTTTATGAACTTTCGAGAAATTAAAATTCAACCTTGTTCACATTTTAAATAGTTAATAACAAGTCTCCTTGCAGAATGAAAATCATAAATTTATTTGTCTCCAACATCTTCTACCGAACATCTGATTGGAATCGAAAAAAAAATTGCATTAACTCTTTAAATTTTTTTTATAAATAAGATATATTAACAACAGCTTTTAATTGCTTTTATAAATAATATATATTAAGAACAGTATTGTCTTAAGAAAAAAGTCGATGAATAATGGATTTCTCCGATATTTTTTTCATTCTATTTAATTAAGTATTTTAAAAGATTTTAAACTTAAATTAGTTTAAAATCATTTAAAATTCTTTATTAATTTCACCATTCTAGATATTATTATGACAGCAAAACTAATCCTAAATAGAAAAGCATAAGACAAATCATTAAACACCAATATTTTAAAAGTAATTTTGAATTTTGTAAATACGGGTGAATATACGCAACATTATCCCGAAATTATTGCGTTACATATTATAAATTTAAATATAATATTCAATAAAACATTAGATTACGGAGTATATTTCCTGTTTGTGTTTTTGCGTATATTTAAAAATTATATGAATACTATGCTCACGTCATTTTCCTATGTCTTTCTAATGTCTTTAGAACAACATTAGATTTGTCATCATGCTCTCAATACTCTCATCAACAACTTAAATAAACAGCTACTATCTGGTTACAAATGCTTTTCTGTGATATTTCAAAATTAATATAAATAATGTTGAGACAGAATAACAGTAGAAATTAAGCAAACATACACACACATGGATATTGTAAACAGTTTCCATACACATACATGCATACAAAATACACAGAGAACTAACACATTACAAGTTATAAAGATTTTTCCAGTTTTTCCTTATTTAACAATTTATTTTTACATAAACAAAATAACTTAAAGACGTTGAACAAATTAGATTTCAATTTTATCAAAAACGACTAATGAAAATGACATAATTAATTTTTATCGTCATGATACCAACAAATAAAATTCGGTTTAATCATACGTTTCCACATGTATGTATATGTAGTTTGAAATACCTAGATGAAAACGGAATAATGCATTACAAAATATCTCATCAATTATCGATACGTTTTCAGGAATTAGACACGTAGGCATGCACAATTTTTGTACTCCCCTACCGCCAATAAATGAGGAAATGTAAAACATTAACAAACAAAATTAAATTTATATTTTCTTTGTTTGATATATTCAACGAACCATGTCTGAAAGAAAGAGTTACTCTCTCTCTCTCTCTCTCTCTCTCTCTCTCTCTCTATACATATATATATATATATATATATATATATATATATATATATATATATATATAATAGATTTTTGGAAGTTTATGCAAATCATTATAGTAATTCATCGCGTCTACTAGAATAGTCCTCTGCATAATGCTGAAAGCACTGGACGGCGGCCTTTCGTATTTTTGGAACTCATCACTAGTGCGCATCAACTATTTCGAAAACCGTATCATTTCGATACAACGCAAGCGTCATACCAACTGTACCAACGGGCCTCGGAAACGAGGAAGAAATTGAATAGATTCAGTAAAGCGCCGCTACTTACAAATTCCGTGGTGATACTAATCCAACTATTTATAACCCAACAAATTGTGCCCCAAGAGCCACGACTTACCTTTCCCACGAACTGTCTGCAAGTGATACAGGAGTTTCGAAAGGCATCAAGAGGCCGTGGTTAAAGACAATAGCGAGTTTATTGAATAAATTTACTCATTAGTATTAGTCACATTCATAAGCGTTATGGAAGTGGTCGTCACTGTGAGCATGATGTTAAATGGGATAAGTTCTTTTGGATAGTCGATGTTATGGGGTTGTTAGATAGTTTTACGTATTTGTTTTGGTTTAGTTAATTATTGTGGACAATGTTTATTCTGTTGCGCTCGTGTATTTTTTGTGACATTTTCTTTGCATTGGGGATTATGTGATAAGAATATTGGAGGTTTTCAATATGTTTTCCATATGACCAACTTGTTTTTCAACGACTGTAGCCAAACAGGACAGATTGCGCATTGTACATCTGAAGCAATATCATTTCTCAACCATCCAATCTACTTCTTAAACAATTTTAATTTCAACTTTATATATGAATGTTCTATCACATGCAATAGAAGTTTGGGATGTTAAATCTGTTGAATATCTTGAAAGTACAGAAAAGTACTTTACATTGCATCGTCTTCTTAGTTTTGATTTGTAGGTTATACAATTACATTTAAGGTTGTAGTATAAAACATTTTATTTTCATCAAAACCGGACACTTTCAGCGTAGTGCTTCGTTTTAGAGCTCACGTTGCTTGCATCCATAATCCTGCAGTTGTTTATACACAAGAAGTTCCATATGCAACCAGAGGATTCCTTCGTCTTTTTACGTGATTTGGCACTGTCATTTTCATTTTATGCTGACAGGCATAATACATTATCCACCATCTCTAACAATGCGTTACGAAAATTAAATTTTGGCATTCCTGTAAATTTATGTCCAGTTTTCAAGCGAATTCTTAAGAGGAACCAAATAACAATTCCCCTAATTCGCTTGAGGTATTCATGGAAAATTGAACATGACACAATATGTTTTGCATGGAAGCAATTTAATATTGTCTTCAAAAGGCATCCAGAGCGCGTCGCATATATAACAATGACGATTTAAAAACATTTTAAACGGTATATCTATATGAGCACTCATTGCATATATTTATATAACTCGGACAAATAATTTCAAATGACGTTATAACAGAACCACTTTTTTTGCAATTCATTAATTATTAGTGAATATGTTGCGCTTTAAAATTATAGTAATTATAATTAACACTATCGGATAGAATATATGATAAATGAATTCTAGATGGATTTTAATAGCACACAAACATGCTTCTGGCTCTCTTAGTTAAAGTAGCGGTGACATACAAATTTACGTTCCAAACAGCCTACTATATGTAAGTCATATAATTGTGCGTATGGTTGTTCGATTTCTTTAATATATTTCCACTATTTTTCTTCCTGCACACATATATAAAAACTGGTTGAATATAAAAATGTAATCACCTGAAAGCGATACCTGGATTCACTTCACGGCAGCAGCTATTAAAATAGATTTCGTAATGGCTTAAGTTGGGGTAATTTGGAAACTCTAACAACTTTTAGTATACTTTTCAGGAATAAAATGAAATTGGGAGACATGAAATGAAACGACATACATGATTCTTTTATTCAG
Source organism: Acanthosepion esculentum (assembly GCA_964036315.1). Lineage (NCBI taxonomy): Eukaryota > Metazoa > Mollusca > Cephalopoda > Sepiida > Sepiidae > Acanthosepion > Acanthosepion esculentum. The sequence continues at coordinate 106,493,084 of OZ038478.1, forward strand.
TTTGAACTGATGATATGGGCTACTGGCCATGACGCAGAGCTGATGTTACCACGTTGAACAAATGTGCTCAAATGATCTTTCCTAGACAAGAATCTGACAGGACACCTAATAAAGATACAATTCTGATCTATGCAATATAAGGAAGGCAATGGAATCGCATTCTGTCTATGGAAGATTTCAGTGAAAATGTTGATGGTTTGGAATAGAAATAGGCGCATATCGGCCTCACAATAGCGCATGATTATAGTCTGTTCACCAAGCGCTTACATGGGGAATTGAATGGCTCACACTGACAGGCTGTGAAAATATTGAGAGATAACCATATATATATATTTGTGTGTGTATGTGTGTGTGTGTGTGTGTGTGTGTGTTGTGATCGATTAATAGTCTATATTATGCAAATGTTTTAAGAAAATCACTGCCACCTAATTTCAACAGATATATTTACAAAAATAACTTGAAATACAAAAGAGTAAATTCATGCAATAAAATCGTCATTTGTTTCAACCACGGTTTCTATACCATATCGAAATCCCCTGGATTTCTTTTGGTCGATGACTTATTTTAAGTTGGTGAATGCTGCCATAATCATTGCTTTCAGTTCAACTTGAGTGTTAAAAGTGTTTTGTTGGCCACTCACTCAAATACGCCCCACACATAAAGAAAACAAGAGGTGCAGTCTGGGCGGTTATGTAAGGAGTAATGTGGTTGCATAAAGTGTCTGACAGCCATGACTTTGTTCTCCTCCTTGTGATATGGTTCAGAGTCCTATTAGCACAAATAAGATCTTATAGCAGCCACCCACTTACCCAAGGGCAGCAATACTTCCTCAAGGCACTATCCTCAGAGTGACATCAAAACACTTTGAAATCTTCGTGTTGGTGCTACCAAGAAGTACATTACGCTGTTACAAAATTTTCATTGAAGACAAATGAGAAGAGTGTGTAAGAACTGCCAAATACTGGGAATTTCTTACACACGGCAAAGAAATATAATAAAAAATCATAATCGCAGTTCATAGTAAGTCGTCTTCAAGGAAACCTGTATATATTTTCAGTTTATACGATGCTTTTTATACATAGAAATATTTAAGTAAATGCTCTGATTATGCTGCTACCGGCCTAGATATCCGAGAAATGTCAGAGAATTTGTGTTCTTGTCAGTCGTCTTTAATGTAACTATGTGTTCATTTTACGACGACCAAATTCTCAAGAAAGATCCCATTGCACATGTCGGATTCAAGTTTTGTTGCAACATATTTAAATGACCAATCTTGTACACGTACACGTTTTAGAGAAATATTAATTGACAAGTATACTACACCATGTAAATGAAAAGCAAAATCTTCAAATACTTGTAGCGCTACCGACACTAAAAAAGGTTAATTGTGAGTATAACAACAATATTTTAAAATGCCTATGAAAGAAATGTTTTAGGATACTCAAACTGCAAGTATTTTTAGTTGCTGTTGAGTATTTTAAAATACAAATTATAAAATTATTATTTAAGTTACATGCATTGTATTTACTTAAAGTTAATTTTCAAATGAACAATAACGGAGCGCGTTTCATGCACATTTACAAAGAATTCACAACTATACATTATATTATTTTTTTGTCTTACTATTTACCGCCTTGAGCATGACATTGGATGGGGTTGAAATACTTAAATAATAATAATAAAATTAATTACAAAAACTACGGCGTCTTTATAATCAGTTTAATAACAACACTAAAGAATAGTTCCGTGAATTCAGATGATTAAATAAAATATACATATGTCTAGATTATTCAACGAAAGATACTTGAAAGAAAATATGCTGTATCTCTGACTCTCTGTCTCTTTTTATGCCTCTTTCTATCTCTCTCTCTGTATAAATAAATGTATATATACATATATATACATACACACATATATATATATATATGTGTGTGTGTGTGTGTGTGTGTGTGCGCGTGTGTGTGTGTGTGCGCGCGTGTGTGTGTGTTGTTAAAAAAATTCATTAAACCTCTCCGAGTTCAAGGTCCTTTAGATCTATGACTTCAAATAAGTTTGTTATTTGGTTAGATGATTTGACAAAGTAGCGGTTTTCATCAAGATTTTTGTAGAATCTGCTTCATTTTCTATTGATGTTTTTGTCTTTACCCAAACTGGGAGAAGCATTTGAATCTTTGAGAATAATTGAATTACTACAACTTGCTACACATTCCAATTTAAATACAAATAATGATAGGAAAAAATAAAACGGAAAATATATTGTACCTGAAAACTTACTTGGAGAAGAAATTTCCAATTCATATAATGCCCAAGGAGAACATTTTCATTTTATTTTTCACAGTGAGGTTCTCCCTGTTGGGAGTCCGTTTACAGGAAGAAGAAGTTCGAGTGAGCCGTACCTCTCACCGATGGGGTTTGGGGTGGGTTGGGTGTTAATATGTCTTGTTTACTACTATGTAAGTGGCATGGCGTGTTCTTGCCGTGAATGTTTGCCTTAGCGGGAACAGAGAATTTAAAAATTAAGTTCTTCCGAGAATTTTCAGAGGAAGTAGCGGTAAACGTGAGAGAGTATTGCGACATCCCGCCTGTTAAACAGAGATTGAAGGGTGGAGATTAGTTCGCCAACCACAAAGGCGCTTTGGGGATCTATCCATGCTGGAGATTGAGGTCTGGGCAGCTTCCACTCAAATAAGACAACATTGCCCTATTTCTTGCCTGATCTGGTTCTTATAAATATAGAGGTTAGAAAAGGCGGTCAAGTAGTTACTACAGCGGTACAGTGACCCGACCAATTTACATGCATATTAACAATGTATCGTATAAACGAGTTTCGTTTGAGGTCGCGTGTGAATTTGATTATCAACAAGCTTACGAAACACGGTGCTTCCCGGAGATACTGATGATACTGAGGAGACTAATGACTCTGTACTGGGAGGGGGATGATTTTTGTGATATCAAGTAACACTGGTTGCCACTTTTGTAATGCCAACGCATACTCGTTGTCACTTCCGTAAATGCTTGTAGTAGAAGAGACTTTGTAATCGCAGATGCAACTATAGCACGCTGTTGAACAATGCTGGTGTCACACGCCTTCGGATAAGCTCGCACGAATAGTTCTTGCTCGATAATACTCGCTCAAATAGTAATCAGTAAAAAGAAATAGTATTGTGTAGAGAATAGCGGTCCCTATAGTAATAGAGGATAAAATAGAAATGCCATCAGAATAGTACAGAGGATAGAATACAAATAACGATCGTTATCCGTAAGCTACTCCTACATATATGCGTTTTCTCTATGGCCAAGTGGTCTACTTAATTCAATGACGGGATCGCCTGTGTTTGCTCAGTAGCGATCTGTCTTCAAACTCAAGTGACTGCAGCGACACTATATTCCTATATTACAAGATCTCACGCCCGCATTCTTGAAAACCTGGTGAAATTTCCACATATTTTAGGAAGAATTCTAAGGGTCATTCATCCCCAATCCTAGCAAATTAATTCAACCGCTGCAATTCAAGCAGTGGTTGAATTAATTTGCTAGGATTGGGGATAGTTCATTGTCGATGTTCTTAAAAACAACCATTGAAACTTTGTCTGAACCAGTAGTTTCTTAGGGTCAAGGCATTTGATAAGTTTAGTGATCTCATGTGCTGAGGCGGTAATATAACTGATATTGTGCTCACTCAGACAGGGAATCTTGGGGATGTTTGGTCTTTGTTATCAAGCGTTGTGTTAAAGGAAAAGATTTAGTTGAAGAGGTGCAGCTTATCAGTTGAGGAAGATATGATCTCAATGCCATTGATAATTGTGGGTATAGCCGTTTTACCTACGTACATGATTTGGTTAGAGATCTTCCAGAATTCACGAATCCAATTTATTCCTTTTCGACATTGGTCGGGGACAGCTCGTGCGTAGATGCACGTGGGATTTCTAGAATTTTTGCAGGGATTTTGGGCAGATCTGTATGCAGTGGAATCCGTACTACTTCAATCATTGCGATAATAATGAAGTAGTGTTTTCGATGAGTTATGGCTGTAACACATTCAATGCTGAACCAGGGATATAAAACTGCATTCTTGAAATGATACAGTTAGTGGTTTTGTGACAACCTGCTTGAAGAAGGTTGGGGAGGTAGCTTACATAATGTACGATCGAAATCTGTCTCAGTCTGTCTTCGCGTAGTGAAAAATCGTTATATCAAGGAATGTCTTAGGTTTCGCACCAATCTGGCCAATAATAAGAAGAGCTGAAAAGGTAGGACGTTAGAGAGAGGACATGGATCTTCGCCTGATGTCCCGACGTGTCCGGGAAAGGAGTAGGTGCTCCAATGATCTAGGTTAGTGGGCTAGTTCATAGGCGATGGAAAAGTCACTGCAATATCTGCCTCCAACATCGGCTTTTTAGAGAGGACTAGCCACACTTTATGGTGGTCTTGATATCACAGCATATATAGAAATCTGAATAAAGGGGAATTAACTGAGAATATTTTCAATTTTCTCAGATATTTGGCCGAAGATTACCGTCCCCTTGTCATAAGAACGGTTGAGTGCAAGGAAGAATGTGATTCTATGAATAAATGCCAAGTACGAGCCCATATAGTGGAGTTAGAGGTCTTCGTTTTTTGCATCCCTTCCGCAAGGAAACTTTTTCTTGATGTAGGCTCCGAGTCCGTGGCCGTGACGATTTAGTTAGTTATGTTAAACTATAAGAAGTCACGAAACTGAGAATTCTGCTATTTCGCATGAGGCGTTCATACAGGTTTCAGAAAGTAGAAGGAGGTCTGTTTTAGATAGGAGAAGTTTATGTCCCAATTCTGGAAATTGGAAGGTTGACGCCTCATCATGTGCAGTACAGTAGCCCCGATATTATACACTTGCTGATAGGATAGCCTCCTTCGTAGTTACTCGAAGGCTCTGATCTCTAACTATAAAGAGGAAGATGCCAAAAACCAGAAAACATCTACCTCCAGCAACCTTAATGATGGGACAATCAAACCAGAACAGAAAATACATGCGTGATTCTCCGAGTAAACATGTAGAAATCAAGGCAACAGATCTCATCTTTGGATTAGCGACATCAAACAGGTGCGAGACGTAAAGGCACCGAGACAAGCTCACTGATGTATTTCATATTTAATGGACGCAATGTGAGTAGGTGAGATAACAATTTCTTCTCTGGGATGAATTTGCATCCTCTACTCCGATCTGAATTTATAAAGAAATTGGTTACAGCAAATGTTAAGTTATTTATTTAAGAGTAAATGGAGAAAAAGATTCGGGCTTATAAAAAGAAGAATTAGAGATTGGATAGAGGGTTTATAGACAAGAGTTGTGAAAGGGGATTTTTCTCCAGAATTAGACAACACTTGAATTAATGAATGCAGAATACACACACACACACACACACATACACATATATATATATATATATATATATATATATATATATATATATAATGATAATCTATTTAAATTCGGTGGGCGATATTCCTGGATAGTAAAATTTCAAATAAATTGGCATCTGAGGAAAAGAATTGGAAAGAAAACGAAAGAAACATAAACCTCCGGAGCGGGCGAAAGTAATTGTCCGGTACCTTAAATTTCTGGTACATAGAAAAACAGCGAGTAATAAGTTAATAATTTAGTATCTGCCTCTTATATATATATATATATATATATATATATATATATATATATATATATATATACAGTTGCGGACAAAATTTTCAGAACGGCATTGTTTTCGTCAGAAAAATAGGTATAAGTTTTTATCAAAGTTGTTTAATATTCTATACTTTTCACAGACAATAAATCCGATATTATTTGGTATTGTCTGTGTTATGGTCCAATATCCTCGCACCACGGTTATGGTCCAAGTTAGAAACAAGAAAGAACAACACGAACACAAGAGTAGAATTACAAAGATATATTACAACAGAAATATAATACAATAAGTTGAAGATGTAGTATTAACTGTCAGTCTGGTTTAGAGTGAACTAATATGTCTTCACTCGTTAGGTCTCAGCTCATTACTGTTTTCTCTCTCTCTCAGAGAGGCGCAGTATTTGTACAGTCAGGAAGAGTCCATTCTCATTATAGGTAAGTTACCCTAACACCCCACTTCCAAAGCTTTTGCGTCGCAGGGGTCTTTAGTATATTTTCTCCCAGGATTTATTATTAAAGGCTCTGTGACTTTTGTTTTCCTGGTCGATTTTAGTGGTTCACACATTGTTTGCGGCATTTGCATATCGAATGTATCGAATATGGTATCCATCACTTCTTCCTTAGCTGAACCGCTAGAATCAACTAACAGCCTCTTTTTTATTTGATTTACGGAACTTTTATGTGAGAATTCCGGGCCTTGTTTTGTGTAAACCATGTTCCAGATTCTTTTTTCAATTGTACCTTGCTCCCAGTAGGATGCATTGTTTTTATAGGTTTTCTCTAGGTAGAATTTTCTTTTAGGTACGTACGGCATTGGTAGTTGTTTTGTTTGTTTTGGTAGCAATTTGTTAAATACTGATCTGATTTTCCGGGCCAACGTCAATTCTGCGGGTGATAATGCCTATGGCGTAGCACTGTTTGGAGTAATTCGATATACTTGTAAAAATTGTTGTAACGCCTTTTCCGTAGGCACGTCATATGCTTTCCTTAACGCTCTTTTGAGTGTGTCATCAAATCTCTTCGCTTGCCCATTTGATCTTGGGTGATATGGCGAGGATTTGATATGTTTAACTTGAAAAGTTTCGCAAAATTCTTGAAAGTCCGCAGATATGAATTGTGTCCCATTAAAAGTGACTAGACAATCAATCACTCCGAAACGAGCAAACACCTCGTGGAGGCAATTTATGGTAGTTTCAGAAGTTGGTTTTCTGCAACGAAACACCTCCGGCCATTTACTATAAATGTCTACTATGATCAAATAGTAGAAACCATCTATTGGACCTGCGAAGTCTACATAGATTCTTCACCATGATCGTTCTGTCTCTCGCCAAGGCTTATGGGTGATCGGTGGTGCTTTTGTTGCTAAGGAACAACCCTTGCATTTTGCCAACATCTGTGTAATGTCCCGATCCATGTTTTGCCAATATAGGTAACTACTCATTAACGATTTCATTCTGTTCTTTCCTGGATGGCCCATGTGGAAGTCCTTTAGGATTCACCTTTGTAGTGTTTTTGGAATTAGTACCCTTTCGTTATATAGTAAAACGTCGTCACATGACGAAAAACTTTCTGATACCTTTTTATTTTTTTCTGCAATTTTTGTTTTTGTTTCTTTTATGAATTCATCATTTATTGCTTCATTTCTTTTCTACTACATATTGATGTCCTGATATCTTCTTCATGCCGTAGGGCTGCGATTACGGAATCTTCCAAGGGCTCCGTTATCTTAGGTATTAGTCTCGAGAGACCATCTGCATGCCCAATTTTATACCTTGGCAGATACTCCAATTTGAAATTGGAGTTCAGTAAAATTGTACCCCATCTTAGTAACATATTTGCCGTGTAAACGGGTAGACCTTTCTTCGATACAAATATTGTTAATAACGGCTTGTGGTCCGTCTGTAAAGTAAAAAATGTCCCGTAGATATATCTATGGAATCTTGTAACTGCAAACATATTCACCAGCTCTTCTTCAATTTGTGAGAAATTTCTTTCTGCTTTTAGGAAATTTCTTGAAGCATGCGCGATGTGTTTTATTGTCCCATCCGGCATGCAGTATACACGCCCCGAGTCAATAGGCTCTCGCGTCACTTGCAACTATTATTTCTAATTTTGGGTCATAGTGCGCTAGAAATAGATCCGCGCTTAGCGTCTTAATTATTTTGTCAAACGTTTTCTGGCTTTCATCTGTCCGCTCCCAAACTTTTTCCTTCTCAACTGTTCGTTTAGGGGTGCGCGAAATTTATGCATGTTTGGAATGAATTCTTGGTAATAACTCACAAAGCCTAAGAAGATTTGCAATTCGGCTATGTTTTTTGGAGCTGGTATTTGTTTATTGCCGTTGCCCTTGCTGGGTCTGGTCGCCTTCCTTCTTCATCGATGATATGGCCCAGATATTTTATTTCCTTCATAAAAAAATCGCATTTGTTTACTTTTACCTCTAAACCATAGTTCTGTATTCTCCTGAAAACCTCTTGAACGTGTTCCCAGTGTTGTTCAATGTTTTTACTATTTATCAGTATGTCATCCAGGTATGAATCTGTGAAATCAAGTCCGCCTAGCATAGTATCCGTTATTTGTTGAAATATTGCCGGCGCGACCTTAATCCCAAATGGTAATATTTGAAACTTGTATAATCCTTTGTGTGTGTTTATGCACAATAATCTCGAGCTTTCCTCATCTACTGGTATTTGTAGTTACGCTTCGCTCAAGTCCATTTTTGAGAAAAAATTTCCTCCGTTTAATTTTGTGAACACTTCCTCTGGACTGGGAAGAGGATAGTGGTAATCCTTTATCGCTGGGTTCAATCCCGTTGAGAAATCAGCGTATACTCGTATCTCCCCCGATTTCTTTTTTACGCAAACCGTAGGTGCGGCCCATTGACTGTATTTCACATTTGCCAATATACCGATTTTTTCGAGTCTATCCAACCCTTAATTTATTTTCTCTATTGAACCAAAAGGTACGTTCCTTTTCTTCCTGAAGATAGGTTGTACGTTTTCTTTTATTTCTATATTGGCTGCCATTTTTTTACACCTCCCGAGGCCGGCTGAAAATAATTCGTGGAAACTCTCTTTTAGTTTCTCCTTTAATTTATCTGCCTCGGTTGATAAACTTTTCAATTTTTGGCAGTAAGTACTTATTGGTAAACCCAGAGGTCGAATTTCTGCATCCAGTCCGTTCCAAATAAATTTTATGTATTTCTTAGCACATACATTTTTAATTTTTTGGCCATTCCATTGAATGTCACATATGTAATTACTTCTCCTTCAAATTTGATTTTTCTCCCAGTTACCGACCTAGCAATTTTATCGGTCCTCAACATGGGTGTTTTTTTCAATTTTCACCATGTTTGTACGTTAATAATAGTTAAGTCCGAACCGGAATCAAATTGTAGCCTGACTTTTCTGTTTAACATTTCTACTTGCACGTATTTTCGTATGTTTGTCTCGTCCGCTTGGTCAGTCCTAGTAACTCTTACTCTGTTTTTTTCTTAGTCCAACAATGGGAACTTTTATGACCCACTTTTTTGCACTACAGACAAGTCTTAAAGCGGTATGGAACAGTCTTTATAGCAATGCAAAGTCCCACATCGATAGCATGGACTGGGCGGTAGTTTTTTCTGATATTGTCTTTTTGAAGTAGAAAAATATGTTTGGCCTGTTTTTGAGGAGGTAAAATTGGTTTGGTTTGCTTTTGAGGATGGACCAAAACTTGTTTATCGTTGTACTTTACGTATGTGCGCGATGTCAGACTCTTCTATATCTTTCGAGTCCTTTTTTACGCTTATATATCTCTGAGAATCTCCAGCCAATTTTTGTAGCGTCAATTCTGGTTCACTCTCCAGTTTTGTAAGAATTCTGCGTCTGATCTCCGCGTCTTTATTTGAAACCAGGCCTTGAACGAATATTAAACATTAAAAATTGACCGGGCTTAGTTCAGATAACTTAAAGTCATCACAATGTTTGTTTACAATTGAAGCGAATGTTATATAGTCTTCGCTTTCCTTTTTTGTTAGATTCAGACATTTCCATGTTTTATGCAATAATGAGGTATTTGGGCTAAAAAGATCTGTTAACAGTTTTATGGCTTATTTGAAGGTTAACTCATTTGGTTTCCTCGGTAGGATGTAGTCTACGAATTTAGTATATTCGCCTGACCCTAATATTCTTAGTAGTAGACGCAATCAAACTCATATAAATCTTCGTACCTTCTGAAGTAAGCTGCGATATTTTTGTCTTCATCCGGTGCATACGTGAAGTCTTTGATAGAGCTCCATATAGTATCTTGCGAAAGAACTGTTTCATTCTCGGAATTTTGCCCTCTATTTGTTATTACCCGTAGCAATAATTCTTGTAGTTCAAGATGCTGCTGTTCGTTTTTCTGTTGCTGCTCAAATTGTATTTTCGTAAGTTCCAATATTGTTGCCTTAGAGTCTTCTAGTGTTATCGTAATTATGTATAATTATTTTTCTTTAATTTAGACTTCAAGTCTTTGTGGCCTGTTGTTGTGGAACCTTAGTATGAAAAACATTTTCCTGTGTAGAACTTTGTTATTTTTTGTTACCACTGTAAAGTTGGAGTCCAAAAAGAAAATTTTCTCTTTTTTATGTTAGCGTATAACATGTTTTTTTTACTTTTTTGTTTTCTTTTTTCACACTACCTACGTCACCTCTGTTACGGACGACCGGTAGTAAAAGATTTTCTGTAGATTATCCACGTAGAACTTGTTTCTTGAGTATACTTTTTTGGATTTATCCGCGTAGAGTTTGTTTCTGAAGATTCGTCGCCACTGTTATGGGCGACAGAATAGCAAAAATATTTTTGATTCTCCGAGGAGTGTTTGTTTCTGAAGTTTCCTCGTCGCCACTGTTATGGTCCAATATCCTCGCACAACGGTTATGGTCCAAGGAAGAACCAAGAAAGAACAACGCGAACACAAGAGTAGAATTACAAAGATATATTACAACAGAAATATAGAAGTAGAAGGGTTAGTATTAACTGTCAGTCTGGTTTAGAGTGAACTAATATGTCTTGACTCATTAGGTCTCAACTCATTCCTCTTCTCTCTCTCTCTCAGAGAGGCGCAGTCAGGAAGAGTCCGTTCCCGTTATAGGTAAGTTCCCATAACAATCTGAGTTTTGCAGTAAATCACTAAATCCTCCATAACTTTTGTATTATCCTCTCAAATTACGCCAACATCTCAGACAATAACAATATCGAATGTATTGTCCGTAAAAATTATAGAATATAAAACAACTTTGATAAAAACTTACACCTACTATTCTGACGAAAACAAGCCATTCTGAATATTTTGGCCGCAACAGTATATATATATATATATATATATATATATATATATATATATATATATATATATATATATATATATATACTATCTATATTTCTCATGTTGTCTGTCTGCGTCTGTCGTGGGCGTTGTTACCTCGCCCAGGCCGCATTTCTCTCCCGATTTCGATGCGGTTTTCACCACAAGTTTGCAAATGGCTGCCGTAAGGACATGACGGAGCCCGATTTTTGAGTTCGGACTGCGGTTCCGAAAAAATCGATAATCGAAAAAATCTGCTTACAGAAGGAATGGTCGCATTTCAACCAAATTTCACACCCTATTAGAGTCTACCATTAGAAGTGTTGTCCAGAAGTTTCATGACCACGGACCCCTAAACAGCGCGGAAAATCGACAAAACCCCAAAACCGATACGCCCAGATTGCGCCTGAACCGCATGTCGGTTTTTAGCGAAAACCGACCGGATTTATGAGGAGGCCATTGGAAGTTATCGTGTGAAGTTTCAACTCTGAGCGCCCCCCAAGCAGAGTGCATATCGACAATCGGTCAACCCTTAAAAATATTTTTTTCGGTTGGGTATTTCCTAAATGCAGATTAATTTAAGGTCACGCTATGCGCGGGAAGAACCAGGTTAGTGCGGTCAGTGGAGTGGAAGAAAACATTTGACCTCAAATTCTTGAATGGGTGCAGGGCCATTGAAATTCGGCTTTTTTATCCCTGCTACCAGGTCTGATTTTGAGCCACAAATGACATATTCGACTTTGTCAACACTTTTGCTTTAATCGTCGCATCTTACCAAAATAAGCACTTCCTTTATTCGCGTCATTACTGGAAAAAAACCCGCATACGTGCTGAGTGAAAATGGTTCCGCCCTCAGCAGTCCATTTTCCAATTCTTTAAACCTTTTCCCCTAGCCCAGGCCGCATCCCAGACCTGACGAGGAGTTTTTGCGCTAAAACAGCAGGGCTTCCACCCAAAACTGATCTAAACAAAAAAAAAATTATAATTATATACTTTACGAAATTTAATACAACCAACTTACTCATCTGAAATAATTATTCTTCGACAACTTATGTTTTGCAAAACACCAACACCTATATCAATTTAAACGTGCTTTGACAGATCTTATCTCTGGCAAAAAAAGAAAAAAATATATATTGTGTTCACGACGACCAAATTATCAAGGTGGTTTCTATTACAGATGTCAGATTCAAGTTCTATTGCACAACCTTTTATTCATTTTGTTTGTTATTGAAATTAAGTTGTAATAAACGTTAAGATTAATGCTGCTCTGAACCCCGTTACAACTTAGATACATTTGAATGGAAGATATAGGTTAGGCACGGTGAAATCTTGCAAAAGACAATACACACGCAATCAGATTATAATACACAAACACGCAGACATAATAGATATATAAACATGCAAAAAGCGACGAGACAGGAAATATGTCCACGGCCCTTAAAAAAAGACATCATAAATATAAATTGAAATGCACATATAAGCGATTATACACACATACATTGATGAAGACACGCACATATAAACATATACATTGATAAAGACAAGCACCAAGAAATATTCAAATTTGAAAGTGTTATTAAACGAATTCTAACATACTATTAAAATATAACTTATCTGGGAATAATATATATATATATGAAGATTTTACTTCATTTATTTTTTTCGTTAATTCTTTTCGATTTCATTTTTTGATTTTTGCGAAACGTGGTAAAAGTTTGTTTTTGTGTCTGCATATTGAGATGAGTTTTTATCGTTTATTTAACAGTTTATTTTACCTGGGAATGTAATTATAGCTACTTTTGCCCATAGGCAGTATTTTTAGTTTGATTGTTGTAGGCTGGAGTTCTTTTCCGTATTTTGCATATTTTTGTGCCATCGTTTTGTTTTTTAAATGCCCAAATATATTTAGATAGCAGTGCTCTATGCGTTTTCATATTTGTTAATGATGTTTTGTGTACTTAGTTTCTTTGTTTCCAGTGTTTGTCAGTTAGTCCTATGTATATCTTTTCTGTTATATTTTGATTTTAAATGGATTGGTATATTACATTGTTCTGTTTAAGGTACATTCGTTCTTTATCCTGCAGTCGCACTTGTGTTTAACTTGTTAAGGTGGTTTAGTAATTGTTTCTTGCGGTGCTTTTTTATTATTTGTGCTATGTTCTCGGTGCAAATTTAGTTGCCTTTTACTTCGTTTTTGTTGAATATTTTGTGAAGATAGCATGATGAGGGGAAGTGTCTGTGTATGATTTTAATGAATCTATTCCCTACGTTTGTGTTGCACGTTGGGTTAAACCATATGGTGTTACTCTTCCCTTTGCCTTTTTGTGCTGTATGTTGTGTATATGCGTGTTGCTGAGAATCCACTATCTATTTCATAAACTTCCTTAGCTTCGTTAAAGATGGTTTCATTGGAAGACTTTTCTGAAAGCTTGCGGTTAATTGATTGAGGAATCTGCTTGAATATTGATGGTGGGTGGTTGGAAAACCTGTGTATATGCAATGGATTCTTGTTGGTTTTTATGTCTGGTTTACATGCACTTTTCTTTGGTTGAATGTAATATCTAGAAAATCTACTTCGTTCAGTTCAGTTTTTATATCGTGTTCGAATCATATACTTTTTAAATTTTTATGATTGTTTTCTTTTTTAGATTTGGCTGTGATTTTTTGTTACACATATTTTATGAAAGAATTAAAACTGAAGAATTCTGCATATATATATATTTATATAATTAAACGTACATACCTATACCCTTAAGCATATATCCTATACAACGGAGGGAAGAAGCTTTCTGTGTAAATAGCATGAAATTATTCGTTAATTTGATTTTCATAGTCTCTCGAAATTTTATTGTTTATTTATTTTTATATTGTTATACTTTCGTATACATTATCATTTTCTTTGTCGTATTTGGCGTGTAGCGATTGTAAAGTCAAACTCCAAAGTAATGGAAACATTCAGATGACTGATAGCTTTTAATGATGAAACTGAAGAACAGGAAATTAAACGACCTGACCTGCAAGTAGGATTTTGAAAAGAAAATTTAATGTTGCGTTCAGCACAATGTTCAATTCAATGAAACAATATATTTATTTATTTATATATGCCAATATTTTGTGCATTCACTTCTTCCTCATCTGAGAGATAATTTTTTATCCTTATCTAAGATAAAAAATGTGAAACAGTGAGAGAGTATATATATATATATATATATATATATATATATATATATATATATATATATATATATATATATATAAATATATAAATATATATATATATATATATATATATATATACTCTGATAAATTACATAATGTAAAAATGGCAAATTTTACTGGTTAATTTTTTATTTTCGTTGATCTTTCAACCAGTTTTCATCAAACTTAACAATTGCTTCATAAATGTGTCCTCTTTTACATCCATGGTAGCACACTGACAAATTGAATTTCAGCAAAATAATTGTGGTCTGAAGTGAATCTTCATGTTGCCTGTTTTACCTCTTCATTTCTTCGGCAAACTTTAATTGAATAAGACAAAAACTACTTCTGTTATATCAGAAACTTCATTAATTGTTTAATAAGCTCTGTTTCCTTCATACCCACTAATCCCTTGTGTCTTAGTGACTTTATTGCCTTGCTTGAGGTGATATGACTTTCTCTCTCTCTCTCTACATATATATATATATATATATATATATATATATATATATACACACACACACACACACAAACATATATATATATATATATATATATATATATATATATATATATATATATATATATATATATATATATATATATACATATATATATCAAGGAAAAACACTGTTTTAAATTATAGTTTAGTTCAACGGGTAAGGTTTTAACACCCGTCTAATCAGACCGAAATTATAAATGGTTTAAATTTAATTTTACCCAGAATATTTTAAAAGACGATATAACACGAAGTCTAAGATTTGAATTAGAAAATCTATTTTCTAGGGAATTATAATATTGAAGTCATATGTAGGAATGTGGGGTTTGTTAGCTTTCAACCTGATTTAACGTGTGGTGTTGGGGATTACACAGTAACAGCTAAAATACGAAAATATGCACACACATAGATACAGACACACACACACACATATATATATACATATATAAATACATACACATCCACATACAAAAGAGAGAAGACAAAATAATAAATTAACAGAGAAAATAATTTAAATAAAATAATTGAATTCAAATGTATGAATATATAATACAAAACATATATATAGATACATACATATATATACACATATATGGGAAAAGTGAAAATAATATACTACAAAAAACACCATCTTATATTCAATATCTAATTCGTCTTCATATTGTAGAATCCAACACACACACGCGCGCACACACACACACCCATATATATATGCTGATTTTATTCTCCCTAATTATTGAAGGGTTAACACATAAATGAGTTAATAAATAAAATGTGAATAAAATAAATGTTGTTATTGTATACTTATCTAATCTTTGCCGACACCAGAAAAGTTATTTAAAAAGAATCAATTTATTTCCAAGATTAGAAAAATAAACGCGCATAATATTCAGTGCATTCTTTTGGGTTCGTTCTTACTCTTTTTATTTATTACACATGACGTCAGTGTGGACTTTTCCATATTTTCAAAGTTTTATGAGACGATCGGAAGAACTTGAAAAAAGAACCGGACAGACGGAAGCATCAGACAGTTCATCAACAATCTAATGTTACATCTTATTTGAACATTTGAGAAATGTATTAAAAGATTAAACGTAGATTACTTTTTCTTTGCATTTGAAATGAAAACCTTTTTCGGATGAATACTTGCTGCTGAGATATAACTTATTCAATAACATACATAAATATAATGTCATTCGTTAGTTTCAGTCTTTTTGATTCCTTTCTTTTATTGTTCTCTTTCCTTATGTATGTTTCATTTTCTCATTTTTTACACTAGGTAATCCCTTGCGTCTCAGTGCCTTTGTCACATTGCTTGTGAAATGATTTAAAAAATGAACATGAACACATAATATTTTATTTAAAGTTAACGTTGGATAAATCAATTCTCCTTCAGTTAAGGCACTGTGATTATAAATATATTGCCAATTGAAATATATTCGTTCCAATGAAACATTTCCTTTCAATTGAGTTGTCGAATATGTTTATTCGGTTTATTAAGTCAATTCTTTACTTTAACTTTGTGTCAACACAATATTTCGCAAGTCATATTCTTTCCTCGCCAACTGTAATGGCTATAATACAGAATGTAAATTGCATTTTACTATAAGAAGCATTATATTTCTTGGTTGTGTGCACTGTACCATCAAAACGTGAGCGATAATGGCTCTCAAAATTTCATAACATTATATCTCTTTTGTATTTTTTAACTCTCCATTTCTTTGCTCCGCCATCCATTTACACAAGCTTGTAAGTTTCGTTACTCGCTGATTTCATTTCTCTCTTTTAAAGTTAATGTGTCTTGTGACTGTTGAATTCACCAAGTCTTCTTTCCTCATTATGTACCCAAGAAAATTCAACTCTCTCTTTCTAATGCTATATATAAGTTTCTATTTTTATTCCATTTTCTCTAAAACTTTGTCGTTGCTCACATATTCAGTTTATATTACTATCGTAATCCTTAAGTGGAACAACATTTCTGTTGCTTCAATTCTTTACATTATCTATACAATTTTGTCCAGTTTTCACCGCCATATAGGAAGAATGATATTACATAAATGTTTAGGACTTTTTTAATTGTTTCGAAAGAAATTTTCCTGTTTCGTAATACTTGGCTTAGCTCTTGGAAGGCATATTTCGCTATTCAAATATGACTTCGCATTTCGGTGTCGCATTTTCTGACCTCTGGTAAAATATTTCCCAGATATGTTAATTGTTGTACTTTTTTATTTTTGGCATGTCCAATTTGTAATTTGCATGCTGGGCTGTTCTATTTTCCTAACAACTATGAATTTTGTCGACTTGCAATTGATGTTTAGTCCTTTCTTTTCACTTTCATTCTATTGTGTCTGCCAATAATGAATCCTGGTAGCCCATCTAATTATCTAAGAATCGACTCACTGTATAACTTGAATAATCCGGTGACTTAGTGGTTTGCTACCAATATATATTCTAGAAAATTCTAATAGGCTTCTGAAATAAATCATGGTTACTTAGAGGTTCAATTACTACTTTGTAGTTTACTTTATTTTCATATACTATAAAATGTGCGTCTTTCTGCATTTGTATTTCTGTTAAAACACTTCCCTGATTATTAATATCTTGTACTTGCAGGAATTTGGTGTCGCCAATTTCTATCCCGAATGTTTCTCTTGCTGACAGCTTGTCTACTTGCAATATTCTGTCCATGCTTCTCACTTTGTGTCATAATTTAGATTGGAGTTCCGGTAGTTTGCATTTTGTGCCTGCTATTGACACTGTGTCATCTGAATATCTAAGGTTATGAAGATTGTGGCCGTCGATAATGAATCCTAGTAGAACTTTTAATTCTCTGAAGATTGTTTCACTGTAAATTTTGAATAAGTATGGTATGGATACATATTGTTTTCTCATACTCATTGATATATTATGCGTGTACAGCCGGTGTTAGCCCAGTATCATTTCAATAATTATAATCTGTTTCACAAATAAATCAAGCTTACTTAGCATTTCCACTCGAAAAAATAAACGAAATAATTTGTTTGTCTTATCTTGAAAATGCAAAAAAGTATATTCACAAACTTTAAATTCCTTTTGCACAATGGAAATTCAATCTCTTTTATATCAACAAAATAAATGACTAAAATATTACAGCAAATTATTGACTCCTATATTTAACACGTTCACTTTGTTATTTGCCAAAGACATATCATCGTCCCATACCTACTACACCTAATGTGTATGTCCTCATTCACATTAATACAGTAGTAAATACTGTATGTTGGTCTGCAGTTGGTGATTTGTCTCCAGCTGTGCTGGTCAAACTCTCTGCCTCCGGGAAGAGAGGATACTCAGACGAAGCTATGTTGAAGGCATTGTCTCGGGTCGGGAAACAGCTACCCGACCACGTTTTATACGAGGTCTACGGAGAATTTTTGGCTGTGCCTACGGGGTCGGACACTCCACAGTTCATTCGGGCTTGAGCTACATCTCACCGCATGGGGCGGTTAGTATATATCCTGAAGTTGGAGATTCATTGTGGAATTCATTTGACTAACTTCTCGCAGTTGACTACTGCTTCTTCGCGACGCTGACGAATCTTATGTGTTGTTCTTGTCCTAAGTATTACTTTTCAATACCAAACTTTGTTTGATTATACTAAGTACTAATTTTCCCTAGGTTAATCGCATATTATCATGGATGCTTTTTTTATTTAAATATCTCTAAGTTGTTTATATATAGTAACTTTTTATTTTTATCTCTTAACATATTCTGTAATCTTTATTATGACTCTTCAGCAAAAAGCGAATAGAGTCCTTTCGGTCACTGTGTGTTTATCTAAAAATAAATACATTAAAATTCACCTCCATCCCTGTCGTGCGCCGACAGCTTAGTGGTAGAATTTCCGAATGACGCAAATTCAGTCGGGTTCCGATCCTAGCTAAAGGCAACCGGACATCTACCCACACTAAAGAGCTGTGATACAGCGAAACATTCTGTCTGTGGATGACAATAATATAGGCTCCTGAAAAATTAATTTGGGTTGAGCCCTCTAGTGAAGGAAGTGTGGGTTTGTAAACAGTGACTATAAAGTTAATATAGCGTGACTCTTCGGAAAAAAGCGAATTGAGTTCTGTCGGTCTCTGTGTGTTTATCTAAAAATAAATACGCTAAAATTCACCTCCATCCCTGCCGTGCGCCAACGGCTTAGTGGTAGAATTCCCGACTGACGATCCTAGCTAAAGGCAACCGGACGTCTAGCCAAACTGAAGAGCTGTGATACAGCGAAACAGTCTGTCTGTGGATGACAATAATTATATATATATATATATATATATATATATATATATATATATATATATATATATAATTATTTATTTGAATATTACAACATAAATATGTTATAAAATCACGACAAAAGTAGCCATTTTGTTTCAACACTTCTTGTGTCTTGTCAAGTGATAATATAGAATATTCTATATTCTATATTATCACTTGACAAGACACTTGACTTCTTGTGTCTTGTCAAGTGATAATATAGAATATTCTATATTCTATATTATCACTTGACAAGACACAAGAAGTGTTGAAACAAAATGGCTACTTTTGTCGTGATTTTATAACATATTTATGTTGTAATATTCAAATAAATAATTATATCTGCTCTACTCTGTATTGAGCACTCTTTAAAGAATATTGATTGTTGGTTATTGGATTTCATTCCGTATATACCAATCCTAAACTTGGATATATATATATATATATATATATATATATATATCGTTACAAATGCATCCAAAGTAGATTACACATGCTGATCTACGAAAACTTGGAGTGACAAATACTCTGATTATGAATGTAAATAATGTTTCTTGATGTAAATTTTGCATCGATACGTATTTTTAGAGACGTAATTCTACGGGTTTTATTTCTGCGTTTGAGGTTTTTCATCGTGTTACACCGACGAGATCGGAATGCAACGTAGGGTAATAATTGAACATTCTGTGGATAGCTTGGGAGAGGTTCGAGGTCTATGTTTACACGATAAGTGAAATTGAATTTCTAGGTATTTGGACAATAATTTCCATTAGTAAATGATTTCAATTAGTATTTTCATATAGTTTAGAACGGCCTAAGGATTATTCCTCTATGTTCTGTTTTTTATGGTTGAACTAACGAGTAAATTTTTTGTCACAGAGAGACATCAAGTGATAGTAAGCCTTTTCACATCTCTTTATTCAAATTCTACTTTATTTTAAATGCTACTTTACCTATTCTTTAGAATATTCTGAGTTTCTTTAAATTATTTTATTTTCCTTACACTGACGATGATAGAACCTATATAATTGTGTAGGCAAAATTCATAAAGTTATAATAAAATTAAACTTAACGGAAATCATCCTTGATATAATGCATCATCACTTGTTCTTTTCACTCTACAGTTTATCAAAATGATGCTGATGTTTCAGCTAGTGGAACGTTTGACGACGTTGCAAGGAATTATTAGAATCATACAAAGTAGTAATCAGCAAAGTCCATTAAATCGGCCGACGAGCTAGATGATGGCCAAAGCTACTTACAGAGTCTCTATTAGATTTTACCCATCCCAATAAATGCAGCACAGTCCACATCACTTGAGAGACAAAGTGACTTGAGTGCTTCTTGCAGTCTCAAATCTAATTTGATCCATTGCGAGCAATGACAAACATTGGCGAAGGTGTTAAAATGGTGCGAATCTTTAAGAGATATGCCAACAATGAGACAGCCTTTGTGAACTATGGATAGGAGTGAGCAAATTTCCGATCAGCCTAGATCTGATTAGCTATTATATTATCGACAGGAGAGGATACTTTTATGGACTGACGCCTTTTTTCCTCCTATTATCTTCTCCTCTGTTGCAGTTTACAATAAATTTTAAATCAGTTTTCTCCGACTTCGTCACTATAGGCTGCCCGTTTTAAAATCGTTCTCTTATTTGTTTGTCGGATCTATTCTCATTCTTATATTACTCTCTCTAAATTTATTCTCCCTTTTGCAAAATGTGTTTTCCTTTTCCTTTCAAAGACGCTGCTTCTGCTATTTTGGTTTCAATTTCCTTATCGGCTCTTGAATAATTTATTCACGGAATGATGATAAGTCGTGTTTTAATGAAATATCATTATTAATCTGAATTTATGCATATCGTTTTATATATTTCATCTTATTTGCTATTTTAAAATTTAATGCTATTATTTATTTTTTTATTTGATAATTGTTTTAATTTTTATTCTTGTACCTCTGTAGGTTTATATATTTTAGTTTAGGTTTTCTTTCCAAGGATTATTAGTTTCTTTTTCTATATAATTCTCCACGTGTTCTTCCTTTTCACCCATTGTCAAAAGATTCATGCGTAACTTTTCTTATTTTATCCTTTTATTAAAAACACCGATCTGCATGCTGAGTTTTATATCTAATCCTAATGTTTCAATGTGAGTATCTTCCATCTGTGCTCCATTTTCTAAGAATTTTTCACATAACACGAAATTTTATCTGTATGTTTTATGAAGTGAAGAAACGTATATAATGGTTTGTATTGTCAGGTGTATTGTCAGTCAACAATGGCAAAACGTATAAAAATGAAGTAAAGCGATACCAAGATTTCCATCATCAATGCAACTAAATTTCTGGATAACGGCTACTTCAAATTCATCCTTGACGTGATATATACACTTGCAAAATATTAATTTTCTACAGCATATTAACTTTCCATTTATTAAATTCATATAAAATATTAATTTGCCACTAATGAAATTGAATGGGCCCCCTATTGACACGATGCAAAAATTAGGTTAACATGATATAAGTGAATATCAATATTCATCGAATAATTATCATTTCAGTATACAAGATTGATCAGTTCTTTGAGGATATTTGCAGAAATTGTTCAACGAATCTCATAATCCATGACTGAAAATCATTATTTGATGAAGAAAAATGATATGAATACTCCTAAGTCTCTTTTTGATAGATATATGTAAGGAATCCGCCAAAACTATGATGACTGCTTCAATATGAAGTTTGAAACGTCGAAATGCTCGAATCTGTTGTGACAGTGTATTGGTTATGGCGGACTAGAGACATTATATTTTGTTATGTGAGCATTGATTAACTTCTGTCTCGACCATTCCCCATATATACAAAGGATTCCAATCTGCAGAGCTTGGAGGTCATATATTCTGCGTGAAGTGACATGATCATGGCGATTGTAACTAATATGTTTGAATCTTCTTGTCCTTATACAAAAGGCGCACAGATCTGTTGGCAGATAGAAATTCTTGCTTTGCTCACTCTCTCTATCAAAGGTCTCACAACACTCTACAACACCACCTTATATCTTTAACAGAAATAACCTTTTAATATTGAGGAAACAAGCACAGAGGAATTACATCACCGACGTTGTTTACGATTCCCAGAATCAGCACTGTTGCCGGAAAATGTGTGTGCATCACAGCTCAATATTTCTTAGCGTCTCTAGAGAATTACCTGCATTTCCGTCATATTTAATTTTGCACCTGATCAATGTTTGTTTTTTGATCAGATTAAAAACAAACATTCCAAGCACTTGATGTTTCCTCTGGCTCAACAAGAGTTTTGGCCTGATCAGAAGTTTATATTTTCCTTTGCAATAATTAATTGGCTTTTCTATATTACATATGACTTGCACCGTAGATTTCATATAAAGAACCTTGAAACATAAGCAAAAGCGTTAACTGATTTTCTAGGGATCTTATCGATCACTTCCTGTACATTTCGTACACGTCTGGGCGTTCTCAGTACATTAGGGCTCTAACACGCGTTTTACGTTTGTATAATCCCCTTCAGCAGCTTCCAGCTCTTTGAAAACCTTGACAA
>OZ038478.1:106520639-106590639 GCA_964036315.1 Acanthosepion esculentum
CTAAGTTCCATCGATACCTACATGGAAGACGGTTCATACTGCAAACGAACCATAAACCTCTAATAACAATTTTTCGTTCCAAGAAAGGCCTACCGGTCTATATGGCAAATAGATTACTTCGTTGGGGAACGATTCTTTTGAATTACAATTTTAAGATCGAGTTCCTAAAATCTAAAAATATTTGTCATGCAGACAGTTTATCGCGACTTATTCCTAAAAATACGGAAGTTTTTGAAGACTCCATCATTGTTACACTAAGGACGAAATATGAAATCAAAAATATGATTGCGAATACAATTAGAGAACTCCCAGTTACTTTGGCCGATATCAAAAGGGAGTCTCGAGAGGATGAATTCATCCAAAATATCAAAAACAAAATTCGCAACAAAGACCTTAATATGCCTGAAGTTTTCTCCCTATGTGAGGATGTTCTACTGTATAATGACCGAGTAGTGATTCCAAATAGCCTACAAAGAAAAGTCCTTAAGGATTTTCACATGGGACATCCGGGGAAGAGCCGTACGAATAGCCTCATGCGCTGCTACGTATATTGGCCAAATATGGACAAAGACATAGCAGACATGATAGAATCTTGTAAGGGATGCGTGCTTGCAGCAAAATTTCCGACCACAACGTACAAACAATGGCCAAACAGAGACCATCCATGGCAGATAATTCATGTGGATTTTTCAGGGCCTCTAGACGACATATAGTACCTTATTTTTGTGGATAGCCACTCAAAATAGCCTGAGGTCCTGCAATATAAAAAACCAACCACCAACTGTACGATCGGATTTTTACACGAGCTATTCGCGCGTTTTGGCGTGGTAGATTGTGTACTGACTGATAACGGCATTCAATTCACATCAAGTGAATTCAGATACTTTTGCAAGTCGTATCAAGTGGACCACATTACGAGGCCTCAGTATCACCCCAGGATGAATGGTCAGGCCGAGAGGTTCGTGGACACTCTAAAAAGAGCTTTAAAAAGGCACTAGGCACACCGACTGATAGAGCATTACAACAGTTTCTGTAGGTGTATAGGATAACCACTAATCCTAACACGCCTATGGGACGCACGCCTGCAGAAACAATGTTCGCAAGAAAAATCAAATCCGTCTTTGATAAACTCATTCCACGGCAAGCGAAGTTCAAGAAAACCGTCTCGCTCCCTCAGAAATAATTTAATCCTGGCGATAAAATCCTTTTTAAGGCTTACAAAAACAACATAACATTCTTTGAAGTAGGCAACATCAAACAGAGAATTGGCGAACTGGTCTATATTGTCTAGGGACCGAAAAATACCCACAAACGCCATATGAACCAGCTCAGGAAATGCCGTTTGAAGGAATCTGAGGAATCACCACAAAATATCTGCGAAGAGCCGATCGACGTAATATTCGAACATTTCAATCTTGACAAGCACCAAGTCTCTCCGGAAATACGACGCTTGGGGAGAAAGAGAAAATTTACTCAACCACTCGATGTGAATCCCAAGAGGAAGAGATATTAACAGTTTTACTTTTTTTTTCATTCAAGAAAAAAATGTGGAAAAAACTAACATAAGAATATCATCAACGTATCTTACATAGATGGATGTTTTTTTAAAATCTGTAAATATCTTATTTTCCAGGTTCGACATATAGAAATTGCTAAATGTCGAACCCAGTACTGAACCCATAGAGACACCATCACTTCGTATATATATATTATTATTATGATCTAAGAAAGGGACTTCAGTAGTACAAGCTAATAGTAGTTTCCGTAATATATTAGGATTAATTTTAAGTGGGGGTAAAGATGAGTTACTGTATATATTTCTTATAATTATGTCAATAGTTTCACTAACAGGGACATTGGTAAATAAGTTTTCAACGTCAAGTGAAGCTATGATTTCATTTTTGCGTTTTTCACTTTTTAGGATTTGGATTACTTCTAATGTTGACTTAACACTATATTTACTAGGAAGGTAAGGAGTAATGAGTTGGTTGATGTATTTTGTTAGTTGATATACAGGAGTTGGAATTTGTGATATGATAGGACGTAGAGGATACTTAGGATACTTAGGTTTATGTGTTTTTATAGTGCCGTATATGTAACCAGGCCTATAATCACCAACAATCTTAGGGAGTTTTAAACAGTTCTGTTCGGCATTATTAGCATTAATGAGTTTATTAAGCTTTGATTTTAGTTGGTTGGTCGGATTCTTGTTGAGTTTTTTAATTTTTATGTGATCATGGAGTATGTGGTCAAGTTTTTTGTTATAATCTAATTTGTTTAGAAGGACGAAAATGTTGGTCTTGTCAGCTTTTTTTACGATTATGTCAGGGTGGTTGCGTAGTTCTTGTGCGGCAATTTTCAGTTGTTTAGTAAGTGTTTTTGAGGAGTTTCGGCTTTTATCATGCCGATCCTTGAATGCCTCAGCCTTAAGTAAGTTTTGAATTCTGGTGTAGTTTTTATTAGTTGTTCATCCTGGAGTTTAACGATGTTTTGGTATAGGGTTTCAATTTCTATTTTTTTTAAAAGTCGATTGTACTTACGGTATATATGGCAGTTAGGTCCAAGATTAAGTAATTCTTTTTGGTGCTTGGTTAGTTCATAATTGGAAAGATTAATGTATTTATCCGTTTTGTCAGGAAGTGT
This sequence comes from Acanthosepion esculentum, assembly GCA_964036315.1. Taxonomy (NCBI): domain Eukaryota; kingdom Metazoa; phylum Mollusca; class Cephalopoda; order Sepiida; family Sepiidae; genus Acanthosepion; species Acanthosepion esculentum. The sequence continues at coordinate 106,523,283 of OZ038478.1, forward strand.
GATATTACCTTTGTATAATGTATTCAGTTTTTTAATAACTTTAAAACTCCCTAAGATTGTTGGTGATTATAGGCCTGGTTACATATACAGCACTATAAAATCTAGTATATCCAACTCAATTATTCGCAATGATTCTTCTCCCCCGGTTAGCGATTTGAAAAAAAAAAACAACATAGTTTACAAATTCAGGTGCCCTTTGTGAGATTGTATCTTCAACGAACTAAATAATATCTATGTTGGTCACACCACAAACTCGCTTTCACGACGCTTGACACTACATTTGAATGATAACTCTAACAATTTTAGGCATTTAACATGCCTGGCCGCATACACAATTCCGGAAAATCCTCGTCGAAAACACAACTATTCTTAAACATGAAAACAATAAACAAAAACTAAAAATTCTTGAAGCTATATACATAAAACAGTTGAAACCTAACCTGAACAAAATAAACTATGAAATCTCCACAAATATCCTTTAATGCCTATAATTAGTAACAGAAGCCATTGGTTCATACCAACGGCTTTGCATACTCAATACTCATCGGATTCGCTCTCTCGTGGTCATGTGTGACGTCATGAGCTGTTGTGCGATTTTCGCTTTCAGCGTCTTATATGCACGTGTTTATCGTTGCTTGGAAATCATCCATGTAAACAATAACAGACTATCATCAATTTCTTGTTCGTGTATTACTTAATATATTGTGTAATTGTCATCTTTGATAATGGCTTATGTAAGCCGAAAGCTTAGATTGGATTAAAAATATGTATCAATATTGTGATTTTCTTTCATTGTTTAATGATAATGTTATTAATCTTATCAGACGATATGAAAAGAACTTACATAAAATATATAGACAACACTTATCTATATTATTTAATGAAACATGTATGAATGAAAAAATGCTGCCTAAATACACACAATTTAATATATATATATATATATATATATATATATATATATATGTATATATGTGTGTGTATGTACGTGTATATATCTACATGCGTATGTGTGTATATATGAGTATATACATATATACATATATATGTGTGTGTGTATATATGTGTATGGGTGTGTATATATATGGATATATATGTGTATATATATGTGTGTGCCTGTGTATAATTTAATTTTGAATTTAAATGTATTACCCTTTAATAATCATTATTGATGATGAAATATTTAGATTTTTCATAATTGAATACTAAAGTCATCACTTAATATTATTTTAAAAATCTTTTTTAGGGAATATTAAGTACACACACACACACACACGCACGCACACACACACACACACACACACACACACACACATATATATATATATATATATATATATATATATATATATATATATATATGTAAGTATGCGGAAACATTTAAAAAGATATATGTAGCTATTAATACATGACATTACCGGTGTATATCGGTACATGTATACCTGTATGAGTGACTGCACATGTAAAAGAACGTATGTATATGTGAAAATTGCATACAATATATGACAGAGCAAGATCACTAATATTACCTTCAAATATCACTCCATATTAACTTAAAAACTAATCTTTAAGTAAGAGAAATTACCAATCTAAAAATAGTCGCAAATTAAATTCAATCAATAAAATTCAAACTGATAGAGATATCACCTTAATAATCAATTACAACTAGAAGTAAAAAAAAACTTATATTTTAAAATAAAATTTTTAGTATTTTAATGTAAATTCTATGAATATTTTTCTCATCGACTATTCCATATTAAATCGCAAAAATTTGTGTAATAAAGTTTTTAAAAAACTTAAATCGCTAACAAACATCAAATTAAATTCCTTATAGTTTGTTTAAACATTCAAATTTATATCAAACAGTATAATATTTATGAACTCTCAAAGTAAAGCAAAACAAAAGAGTCTATTTCGGGCCTTTCATTCCTAATAAAGTTAATGAGACTTTCTCTCATGTCTTCCTTCTCTCTTTTTCTCTTGATGTATTTTTTCTCCTCTCCCCATTCTATATCAATATATAACTTCCGTTAAGTTAACCGATTTAATGTGTCAATGTCTGGACCTTCATCAAACAATATTAAATTTGAAAGAATAGAAATTTTACATCTAACTCAATCATGACTCTCTCCCCCGACACTTCCTCACTTCGTTAATTTACATATGCTTAGTACTGCCCGTGAAAAATTTGTAAAATTCTTTTCATTTTTGGTTTCAACCTTTGGAAGTAAAGTCTCATGATCCACGGTCCTTTAAAAGAGCTGTGGTGAAATAATTTATGACATGAAACCTTAAATTCGTCTGTTTTTATTTTTATTGAAATTATTAGCTCTGATTTACATTGAGCTCCCTGGATTTTACCCTCCTTGGGTCTACCCATACAGATTACCTAGTTTTTCGTAAACTATATATATATATATATATATATATATATATATATATATATATATATATATATATATAAGTAAGCGTTTTTGAAAATTCAGGATTTTGGCTTTTGCGATAGCTGCGATACTTGAATATAGAAGAATAATACTTAGTTATAAAATTTTTATATTGATTAAATTATGACAATGAATATATATATTTCTCTTGTGCAAATATAACCAGTTTTTGTTAATTACACTTATTTCTAATGAGCTTAATTATACTTATTTTCTCATGGGCTTTATAAAATAAATGTTACAGTATTCAATCAATAGAACGTTGTGATTCAAAGGAATTGAAAAAAATTAAAATTAGGATTCATCCATATCCGACACTACCAGGAAACTAGTCGCCCAACATAACCATAAATACAGTTAATAGGAAATGAGTGGGAAAATGTAAAAAAAAGAAAAGAAATATGAATAAAAAATATGCCAAGGAAAATAAAGTGCACGATTAAAGAAATTTACTTATACGGCCGTTAGATCGTTCAAATAGTTTTCAGTGATATTTTTCCGGTCATTTTGCAATGCTTCATGAAATCAAAGTGACGGACTAATGAGGCTTAAAGGCAGGATATTGTCAAAACTATCATTTTTTTAAAAGTGGCGCGTTGCCGGTGTAAATCATTTTAAGTCATTCGATTTCCTGAAAACGTCAATTCAGGAAGCAATCATCGTTCGATATGAACCAATCTGAATCCTATCTACGTAAATTATGGCTCTTTAGTGAAAATGAAAAAAGAACAAAGCCATGGACAGAAATGGAAAGCGATTGAAAAAAGGTGCTCTGAGTTCTAGATAGAAGCTAGGGAGACAGTGAATTATACGGATGGCGCACAGTTGCATTATGTATCCCCAAAATACGCTTCTTAACATATACACGCGTGCACAATCACACACACATTTTATACATATATATATATATATATATATATATATATATATATATATATATATATATATATATATATATATATATGCCGAATGATGTTTATTTTTTTATTTCATATTCGACGGTTTGTGTGTGAACTACGCTAATTGCGTTTCACCTGTGTAAGAGCAATGGGACTCAGAAAAGTCTACAACAATGAAGAACAGTCAGTCATCATCCAGATAAGTACTAAATGCTCATTATGTCATTCCGGAGATGTTATGTCGTCATGTGGACAAGATTAGACGATTTCCGAGGGACTCTTCGCCAAAGAATAAATGATCTGATTATATGGATTTAAGGGATAATAGTGCACTTTACACGGATTAATGTAAAGCTAACAATAGTTTGGCCATGATGTGCAAAAAAACTAGGAAAACCTTTATCCAATACAGTGGATATAAATATATGAGTGTATGTTTGAAAGGCTCAGACCGACACGTTTAAAGAAATCAGTGTTCTGATGATTTCTACTCAAATGACTGAGTGCGATTCCATTAATATGGGTTCGTTGGTAGTTTAATTAGATCAAGTGAGCAAGGCGTATTTCCGGTATAGACTACTTAGCTCACACATTTTTAGTTGTATCTTGTTCAACTTAGAAAATTTTCCAAGAAATTTCAAGTAATTATCAACATATATTTTACGTCATTAACATACATTTTAAGAGTTATGTAATATTACTGCATACATTATAACATTACACTGAGATTTTTTAGGATGTGATGAATCACAAATATCATGATTGAACAGGGTATCAATTTCCCTTTGAAGTACTTACTCAGCTCTGAAGTGTTGATTTCATCGATGCAGCTAATGTTCGCAATATTCTCTACTTTCGCTTATATTTGAAACAGCAAATTCTCGTAATATTTTTATTGTTCAGTAGAACGTTCTTATCTTTTTTATACATTTAATCGTATATTTTCCCGACTTTCAGGATTTTATTATTATGTTTTTTCAGTATTCTTTCTAGAATCATACAAATTTGTACAAAATTATGAATAAGGCCATTTCTCTCATCTCATCCATATCTAAATATTTTTGGCATTTAAAAGAAAGGAATAAAACACCAAAAGTAAAACGGAAAATAATAAATAGAACAAGAACTTGTAAAAACTAGGATGACCCATGCCATTTATCCTTACATGTAAAACTACACATTATTAAGTTGCTAAAAAAAGAAAATTAATTAAATCAAAAACATCAGATAACGGTTTTTTGCCGACACCAACAGACATTCGCTTTAAATATTTAGCTTGGAATATTTTAAAATTTCAAAATCTATAAATAATTTAAATTAAAGCAATATGTTTAAAAACTTAACCCAATCATAAGCTAAAAAACAACTTTACGAAGTCGTCAACAAAAAAAGAAATTGCATTTCAATACGACATAGTCATATATAAACCAGCCTTTTATAAAAAAAAAATCTTTATGTATACAAATACACATTTAACGGCGTAACAAAAGTGCCAAAAAATTTCTGTCGTCGAAATAGACCAGACGATATGCGTTGAACTGATGTCATTATTAGTTTGAAAAAGGCACCCCGACCGTACCATAATTTAACCTCTTTTCTAAAGTAACTAAAATGTTGATAAAATAGTTGTCAGTGAAAAATGAATACCCTACCGCCCCTTATTAAAATGATTAGATTTTTTCCATATCCATAGAAATTAATATTACGAATGTATATGCTTATAAAACTCCGTAAATTTCAAAATTAGTTATTCCAAAATTCTCTTGAGGATGAAACAGAACTAGCTGCTTTAATGTTATTTCTATAAAGGAAATTGAAATTTTTAGCATCTGCTTTTGAAACATGAGAACTATTATGTAGCGATGTAATCATTTTTTAAATAATTATAATCATATATATATATATATATATATATATATATATATATATATATATATATATATATATATATATTTATCATTTCACGCCATTGTTAATCCAGTATTTTTTAACTTATTCAAAACCATACGATTGTTCCATTTTCATTCTTCGTCGTTAGTAGCACCAATAATAATGTCATCCTAGTATTCTATCAAGTTTTATATCGCTACCAACAACTTGTTCATTAGCCCCCCCCCCCAAAAAAAAGGGCGTGCGGTTTTAATTCCATACGTCATTTTATTCCAACGTAATAAGCCTACTGTCACGTTTATTGTGGTGATGTCTTTAATGTCATATCTATCAGGTATTTGATGGTATCTCAACTTTAGATCAATTTTAGAGAATGTTTTCATACCGGCAAAGGTGTTCAAAGCCCATTCTACATTGGGGTTAGGTTATGAGTCTCCATATATTTTGTTGTTTATCATTCCATATCCTCTTCGATTGACTGCTTTTCTGATCTCACGTTCTCGATTTGTTTTTGGTGCTATGTTTACATTATTAATTGAATTATAGCATCAAACGTTATTTCTTCTGGGTTGGGAATGTTCTGATAATTTTATAATGGCCTCACAACCAGCAGTTGCCAAGAAGAGATCAGTTATTTGGTTTTCTACGTCAACTCATTTTAAATCCTACACCATTTTTTAGTTCTAGCTTTAGCTGCTAGTATCCTAAGACACACTTGTGCGTATTCATAACAATACAGTGATAATTGTTCGTTTGATTCAATAAAAATCGGCGATACCATTGTAGTGTATAATTACTGACTCATGGGAAGTAGTAGGCACTCAACTGCCTCAAAGATAATAGCTGTAGCTATTTATATTGCTAATGACTTCATATATAAATGTGTCACCTTAGTTGTCAACCTGTTTTTGAGAGGAAAATATATCAATTTAAATGTAGTTGGTCAAGCGTAGTGCTAGTAAAATTGCCATGTTACTGAAACCCCAGCAATCACAGTTAACGTTGTGAAATTGTGGTCCTATATGATACACTAGACTGTACAGTGTTAACAGAAACAACTCTAATAGCATTTTTATTTTCAAGTTGCGGGCGGGAAGTAATCAATGAAAATACTAATTCAAATTTGTGTAATAAATACATACAGAGAAATTATATATATATATATATATATATATATATATATATATATATATGTATGTATATATATATATATATATATATGCGTATGTCTGTGTGTGCGTGCGAGCGTGCGTGCGTAGTGGGTTGGTGTGTATGTGTATATAATGTGTGTAAAAGTGACATCAAGGGATCGTCGTAATCATGGAATTAAAGAAATATTAAACAAAATAAGATTATACTTATACAGCTCTTTTAAATTATGTTCATTAATAAATGTTTACTCTTGATAAAAACAGCTTTTTTATCTCTCTGTTGCAGCTATAGTCTTAAAATTTCTAAAATTTCGCAATACAATGTATTCTAGATTATTGGTAAAATACCACTATTTATTCCCAGATATCAGACTGATATACCATTTATAATAAAATAATTTTAATCGAATTCGAGCAAGAAATATCAAACATATTCGCCGAAAAATAGGAATAAACTACCCTTCTGAATTGTAAATGCGGAAAATTACGACATTATTTTGAAAGAAAACATTATATCTTCTGCCAGGAAGAATTGGTTTCATGCTTATACTGACCAGAAAAACCGGCTGCCAAATAAAGGGTTTTCTGAAACTGCACAATATAAATGTTCTCGATTAGATTATTACGTTACCAGATTTAAATCAGATTTATTTTCTTACTTTTAGTTTATGTTGTTGCAATGGCAATCAAACAAACAAGACTTTAAAATATATACATTTCCGCAATTGTGCAAATATAATGAAGTCATTCTACAGCGCTTAAAATAGAAATAGAAAATAATCCGTCATATCAAACGGTGATTAAATCACATTCATTTAATTTTGGTGTGGTAAAATATACATTTAACTTTATATTTTTAGCAGTAGATTTCCATTGATCCTTTGATATCGATTTCATTGTATAATAAATCACTACAAATTTAAAAAAATCAAGTTATGTTATGTTGGAAGAAATATAAAATTAAATATCTAATTGAGTGATTAGTTTTTTACGGATTATCATTCTTTTTCAGGTTTTTTCATCAAATAATAAAATAAAATGGTTATTGTGTTTCTTTGATTTCACATTCATCATTGTCATGAATTTAGGAGTGCTACAAGATTGAACTTTCCTGAATCTTATATTCTTTCACTTCAAATAACTCATTCTGTTTTAGTGTTATTATGAACTTGCCTGTGGTTAAAAGATTACAAATACATACGCATTATATATATATATATATATATATATATATGTATATATATATATATATATATATATATATATATATATATATATATATAGTTTTAAGTTATGCTATATATATGGGTTAAAGTTCTAAATATCGGCGATAAAGCATCCGTCAATATCAATATTTTCATTATGGCCTGACGATTGCGTTTAGCAACGATCATTTTGTCGTCTCTTGGTTTTGACTTCAGTGTCCACACACACACACACACACACACACACACACACACACACACACACACACACACACACACACACATATATATATATATATATATATATATATATATATATATATATATATAACATATTTTCATTCAAGCATGCTGGGTTGAATAATCGGGACATATGTCCAGATTATTTATATTATTCATATTATTTGATTGTGATTCTCTCGAATACTCTAATCGAATTATTAATGTCGATATTAAATACATTAGGGAAGGCACCGCAGTTGTTTTTTATTATCATTTTTTTTTTTTTTTCCCAAGTACTGTCTTCCTCATCCGAGATATTTTCAGGGGGTGAATTACTAAGACAAAAAATTGATGTAACTGATATTTGTGACTTTTGTAAACAAGCATAAACGCGCACTTTTGTAAATGACATAGTATTAACTGTTATAGATTTAGCATTTTCATAATTTTGATCTCAGGGAGTCTGTATGATCGTATCCTATTTTTCAAAAGCCTTGCTATTATAAAAATGATAAACATTGTTGTTATACTTATAACTAACCTCGTCTAGTGTTGGATATTTGCTCCTTCTATAGAGGGCCTCAAGAATTTGAAGTTTTTGTTTTTATTTTCATAGTGTAGTATATTAGTGTTACCAATATGTAGTTTATTGTATTGTGAGGGTGGACAGCAATATGTCTTTAAATGTTGTGATAAAGCTTGTATCTGATATATTAGTATAAGGCGTCTTGATAATGTTGTTGTAGTGAAGCCGAGATATATATTTACTTTATTGTCAGAGATACAATATCTCAAAGCACATATAAATTGATATGCAATGACGGAGAAGAGATATTGCGAATGATTAAATTGGTTGTATTAAATTTTGTATAGGGCATAAGTAGTTATTATATTTTACTGGAATCATTGGAGAAATATATTATTGCTTATGAGATGTTTTGGGGATTTTTCATCTTGTTTGTTGCTAGTATGCATTTGGTGGTATTATAGTAGTTTGATATGATTAGGGTTATTTGTAGAAGCATTATGTTCTTTTTGATTTATGTTAATATTTCTAATAGTTCGTCTAATTTGGCCATCAAAAATGTACTTAGGAAAGTCATTATTAATGAGAGTTTGTTCAAGTTTTCTTAATGCAGTACAGATTTTTTCGTGTCAGAATTATATATATATATATATATATATATATATATATATATATATATAAATTCCCATGAAAATAGAATCCAGGTAGAACTCAATGTCCATGTTAGCGTAAGAATATAATATAAAAGGCTCAAACACTAATATTCCATGGTTATAATTTATTACATTGGAATCGTAATCACGATCCAATTTATCAGACCTACAAAACATAACTTCGGCAATAAAAAATAAAATAATATTGACAGAAGAACAGGATGGCCTAAATATGAAGGTGCGGATTAAAATTTAACATTGAGACGTTTTAATGAGAAGAGTTGAATAACGGTTTAAATGTGTGAGATACAGATATATATGAATTATTTGTCGATGCATAATTCGCTACCGATTCGCTGACCTAAATTAAAATTTAAAAAACAGACACCGAAAACGTGTGTATACATTTGTGGCGACACTACGAACAATAAAAAAACAATATCATCTAAATTTAAAATCCAGGAGATGAGTGAGAGAGGAAAAAAAGATAGGGCTGGGCAAACTAGAAACGAAGGGCATTTATTTTTGACTGATGTGGAAGCCATCACATCCATTGAGAAAAATCCTGAAATTCCGGAGTTGTCTTTTGAACCTACTTATCAAGAGGTAATTGACTCCATCATGCAAATCTCATATGGAAAATCTCCTCGTAAAGATCCTATTCCACTCGAAGTGTATAATCATGGTGGCCAAAAGTTGGTAAAATAGTTACATCTCCTTTTCTTGGAGATATGGAAGGCAGGCTGTGTCCCACAGGATTATAAAGGCGCCTCTATCAAACACCTCTACAAAAACAAGTGTTCCAGGTGTGTCTGTGATAATCATCGGGGGATATCACTACTTTCAATTGCAGGCAAAATCCTAGCGAGACTGATTCGAAACAGAATCATTATACACGTTGCTGACGACATCAATCCTGAATCGCAGTGTGGTTTTCGGTCGAGCCGTGGCACCATTGACAGGATATTTTCTCTTCGTCAAGTTGCAGAGATGGTTCGCGAGAAAAAGCAGGAGTTATACATGGTGTTTGTGAACTTGAAGAAGGCCTTTGACACTGTGAATCGAGAGGCTCTTTGGCAAGTCTTGAGGAAACTTTTCATCCCTGAAAACATGCTAAAGGTCATCATGTCCTTTCATGAAAAAATGAAAGATAATATCGTGTCTGATGGTATGATATCGGAATCGTTTAATGTCACAAATAGCACCAAGCAAAGTTGTGTCATGACCCCTGTCCTTTTTGCCCTTTTCTTCTCGGTGATGCTGAAATATGCATTTGCAGACACCGAGAGTGGCTGCAAGTTTCAGTTTCGAACAACTGGTAGTCTCTTCAATCATCAGCGCTTCAAAGCCAAACCCACCTTCGTACGCAAATTATTCGTGATTTGTTGTTTGCTGATGATGCGGCTCTTGTAGCGACATCCTTTGCGGAGGCCCAACATCTAATAAATCGTTTCTCTGTTGCATGTAATGCAATTGGCCTGACACTTAGCATAAAGAAAACTGAAGTTGTGCACCAACTTTGTCCTACTCCGAAGTAAATGCTTGGTGAAAAACAAAAATGACAAAAAAAGTAAGACAAAACCTTGAACTATGTAAAGTCTTTCACTATCTTGGTAACAAAATCAATTACAGTGGCACTTTAAATGATGAAATCATGCATCGGATTGCTAAGGCTACCAGTGCTTTCGGCAAACTTCGCCATCGTTTGTGGAATGAGCGGGGTATTCGACTGGATACGAAAATTCGGGTTTACACAGCTGTTGTACTTGCCATTCTTTTGTATGGCTCAGAGTCGTGGACTCCATAGAGGTAACATATATGCCAACTAGATGTTTTCCATAAAAGCTGTCTGCCTGAAATCTGTTTAGTTAACCTTCAAGATAGGACATCTAACGTAGACCTGTTTAACAGGTGTAATATTGGAGGAATCGAGACTTTTCTCATACATTCTCAGTTACGGTGGATTGGTCATGTCTTCAGAATGTCTGATGACAGGTTAGCCAAGATCCTAATGTACAGCCAGTTAGATCAGGGCTACAGGAATGTAGGACGCCCATGTCTAAGATACAAACACAAGATGAAAAGCAACTTGTCAGCAGTCAATATAATTCAGCAATTTTCAATCTGCTTGTCGGAATCATCTTCAAGAAGCTAGAGCAAGATCTAAAAGGTCAGCCAATCCAACAGAGATCTCATCTCATAATCCTCACACTGGTTCCATATCTGGCCTCGTTTGTAAGTCACTAGCGGGTCTTAAATTCCACTTAAGATTATCGCACAAAATTTCGTAACTGAATCAACTAAGCTATCAGATCCTCATACGTCTAAACCGACGGGAGAGTCCATTATACATACATACATATATACATATATATATATATATATATATATATATATATATATATATATATATATATATATATGAAAGTGAACATAGAAGTCAACACAGGCGATAGTCTCTTTGATACTAGATGGAATCATCAGGCCACGAGTGAGGTTATTTTTCTCGGCTCTTTATATATAAGCTTCAGTGGTGCATTGTGGGGAGTCTATTTTGGCGGTTATTTTACCGGAAGTCGTTTATTTGTTTATTTATTTATTTGGGTTAAATTATTTTGCTTGTTTTTATTTTTATTTTTTCTCATCTTATATATTCATTTTTTTTCTTTGAATTTTCATCGGTGTTTTTATTAACATAGTAAAAGATTGTTTATATCGCCTGTAGTTTGGTTTTGGTTTGGGAAGATAATTAAAGCTATTTATTCAATTTTTGAGTTGATTGTTGTAGTTTATTCTAACTACTATTTTGGCAGGGACAGTTTTTAATTTGTTTATTACTTCATGTATTTATTTGGATTGATTATCTTTATTTGTTTTTTTTTCTAACGTTTCGTTTATCGGGATCGGTTTGTTAGTTTATTTATTTGTATGAATTTAGATCAATTTATTTTATTTGTTATTATTTATTTGCTACACTGTATTTTTTCGCTTTTCGGCTTTTGGTTTTCGATTTTTAAGTAACGTAGTATTTTTTTTCATTTATCGTCATAAAACAGTTATAGCTATTGCCGCCACCCCCCGATTTTTTATTTGATTTTTATAGTTTAACTAATATTTTGTCGTAATGGTTTGCTAATTTGTTTATTATTTACTTTATTTTTGGGGGTTCATTGATTTTGTTTCTTATTTTTTATTCTATTTCTTCTATTCTAACATGTGTGATTTTGTACTTTGTTTCGGTTAATTTATTTTGCCTATTTTATTTTGTTTATTTATTTATTTTTAGTTTAGTTTATTTTTTTCCCTTTTCGATTTTTAAGTAACATAGTAAAACTTTTTTTCATGTTTGCTTCTTGAGATCAGCTCGGATCTTTTATTTAATAATTTATTTTGGTCTGGGAAGGTAATGATAGATATTTTTCGTTCAATAAAAGTTTGCAATTTTTTGATTGATTGTTGTAGGCTGATGACCTTTCCTTATTTCCCAAGAGATTTTTGGTGTGATGTGCGTTTCGTTATTAATTTCCCAGATAATCTTAGAAAGCATTGTGCTGTTCGCATATTTACTATTTGTGAAAGATGTTTTGTGTGCCTAATTTCATTGTTTCCAGGGTCCTTCAGTTAACCTATGTATACTTTTTCTTCATTATCTGGTGATTTTATCGTGGCTTTGTATATTACGTTGTTTTGTAAAGAATTTCCGTTTAAGGGACATTCGTTCATTATTCTGCAGTTACACCTGGGTTTAATTTGTTCGTGTGGTTTGTTGATAATTTTCCTGTTGTGCTTTTATATTATTTGTACTATGTTTTCGGTGCAACCGTAGCTGATTTTTACTGTGTTATTATTGAATATTTTATGTAGGGTGCTTGATTCCTGGAAGTTTGAAGAATATTTTTCTACGTTTGTTTTTACGTTTTTGTTGTACGGTGGGTTGAACCATATGATATTTATATTCCTGTTGGCCTTTTTGTGTTCTGTGGTGAGTATGTGATTGTTGCTGGGAATCCGCTATCTTTTAGGGCTGTTTCGTAGTCTTTCTTAGCATTGTTAAATATGGATTCATTGAGGAATTGTCGAAAAGCCTGCGGTTAATCGATTTTGTTATTTCTTTGATTATAGAAGGCGGGTGGTTGGAAGATGTGTGTATATAGAGTGGTTTATCATTGGGTTTTCTGTATGGTTTATATGTGCCTATTCTTAGGTTGAAGGTAACATCTAGAAAATCTACTTCGTTTAGTTTAGTTTTTATATCTATGTCGAATCCGTTATTTTTGAAAATCTTTATATTTCTTTCATAGTTTTTTATGTGTTTTGTTTGTTAATGCTTCTTAAGATTATGAAACCGTCGTCCCTGTAGAGTACTGTGTCATTTCTATCTATTATTTTGCTTAGTTCGTGTGGTAAGTAATTACCTTTGATTTCGAAAGTTAACGTACCGCCGTCAAAGCTTCCCATTGTAGTGTCAAATATCCCATCTTTCTTTATCCATGCTTCTTCATTGTGAAATAGTAATGATTTACGAGAGTGCTAAATGATGTCGTTTTCGTTTGGTTTTATTATTATTTGTTCCTGAGCTAAGTTGATGGGCTTATCTCACATGCGTTCTGTTATGGATGGGTAAAGTTCTTTTATGTCTAATTGTAGGAATTGACAATTATGTTTGTTATTTATGCTGTGGAACCAGTCAATATTTGCTTTTATGTTTTTCCACTGATTTACTCCTAACTTCTTCCTAAGTTCAGAAATAATTCTTTCTAGTATCGTTTTACTTATTTTACCTAGTTCGCTTTTGGCTGGGTTTATGTGTCTGCATGCAGGCTTGGTTTTGAAATTTTCTTTGTGGTATTTTCGTGTGATAAAGGCTTATGCCTTGCTGATGCAACTTATTCGGTCATCTAGGTCTAATTCTTGGGCGATTTCTTTACCTTACTTATTGATATCATGTTCTATTGTTTTTGGTGCCTTTTTGTGTGTTTTGGTTATGTTGATCTTGAGTAATTTATTTTGCGTAGGAGGGCTTAGTTTGTATAAATGTCTTGTTTTGTCAGCTGCGATAAATACATTTACTGAATTGTTTATTTTACTTATATCTTCGTTTAGTTTTTTTGAAATGCATCTTGTTTTTTATGGAATTTTCTTTCTATGTCAATTAAGTCTTTCTCGAAGTCGTCTAATTCTTTTTATTGCCTGGGGGGCATTTTTGTGAAGCCGTATTTTCCCTTGAGTGCATTGTTATTGTGATGGTCCTGGTTTAAAAAGTGGGCTTTCCATCTCATTCTTTTTATGAAGCTTTCTGGTTTTCAGTTGATTTTAGCTTGTATATGGAAGGGGATGGGATGGGTATGTTTTGAGTGAGTAGTCGAGGCTAAATATTTCTATGTCCACACTGTGTTATAAATGTAGCAAGAGCGCTCTACTTTTTATCAGGAGCTGAATATGAAGAAATATAGTCTTAAGATTTGCTATATTTATGGGATAAAGTGCTCAATATCAGGGATAGAGCGTGTGTAAATCTAAAAGTGAACATAGAAATCAAAGCTTAGATGCGACAGTCTGTTTCATATCACAATTTTTCTTTCCATTCTCTCGGAAATTAACACTTTTCTGCCAGTACTTTATTTATTTTCAACACAATGAGTCCCGTTGTACTTCTTGCCACAAATACTCGATCTAGGAACATTTAATCGCTTGGCAATGCTGTCTGTTCATCACTTTCGTTGTACGCATCAACTAAATCATTTGGATCTTCTCATCAACTTCATCCGTCTAAGGCATGGCTGCGGAACGAATGAGCTATTGCGATGCATGGCGCGCACATAATGTCTTCTTAATTAACAATTAGAATGTTATAGAATCAGGTCAATAATATTTCATTTTCATACATTATTTGTATTAAGTTTAAAGAAAATTATCATTACAATCATAAAAATTCAGGAAATATTCAAAAATATTTTTGATAAGTTTAGAAAGAAGTTGTACATATTCCCATTTAGTTTGTGAGCCTCAATCACTTTTCTCTATATATAACGAGAGTTCATATAAACAAATAATTCTAATTTGGTTTCTTCTGACTATAAATCAGCGTTCCAATATTTATCCCCACGTTGCAGATGGCGTTTAACTAAGCTAAACTACATTTTTGGAGCTTAGCCTTAAGTAAGCGTGTTTCCTTAGGCAAAATGCTCGAAGTCATGTAGATTGTACGCAACTAGTGACTGTCTTCGTCAATATATTCAACCCTGATGTCTTTACATCATTGATGATGTCCTTTGTCGTTAAGAGACGATACTTCGAGAGATATATCACAATTTTCCTTTCCATTTTCTCGGGAATTCTTGTTATATCTGCTACTCATTCTTGTTATCTTTGTCGGATGATGAGAAAATTTAATTATTACTTTATTAGATATTATAATGCCTAAAATGAATTATGAACAAAAATTATGAGGCCTTTATTTAATAGTTATTTAACATAACTGGCATAGTCTTGCACAATGAAATTATAAAGCACTGAATTGGAACGAAGTTATCATTTTGTCCATAATCAGGTCTTATATTGGTCTTACAATTTATTTTTTTTAATCATGTTGCTCTAAGAAAGGCAATAATGTCACTAACATGCAAGGCTTTAGAGACAGTGAACGGAAATCTGAAGATGTAATTGAAGAAATAGGACAATAAAAGAACATGTTTAAGGACGCCATGATATGGCGGTTAGCATTGCATTTAACTTTTTGAAGATCATACGTGGCACGGAAACAAGAAACTGGAAGATAATTGCGACAAAATAAAATATTAGAATAGAAATGACGGTCGGATATGGATATTTTAAACGGAGAAAATATGATGAGACTGAGTTGCAATCCAATATTACGCTTAAATTAATTACAAACAATGCCACAAAATACTTATAGAAAAGACATCTGAAATTTGTTTTGCTGATTGCCAGCCTTTATTTAAGTGCACACATAATTCACTAACTTTTTTTGAGTAGAAAAATAAGAAAATTTAATTTGTCAATAAACTAGATACTTTAAATTAGCTGTTTTCTTGAGCGACCAGGATTTGAATTCAATATCATTTTATAGTCGCAATTAATTTTTTTTTATCAGTGCTGACTCTTTATTTTCTCATTCACTAAAAATACGCGACGGCCACAAATTAAGTTGCCCTTTTGCTTCTATTGTAACGAAGCGCTTGAAAAACGACAATTAAATTGTTTTTAAGCGTTCGGATTAATACCACTCTAAATTATTTAATTGATTCTCTATGACTAATCAGTGATTTCCAAAAGCTCTTTAAACGGGCAAGTTTTCCTTCAATATCTTTCTAATGTTATAAGTTTCGTGACCCATTTCAGATGTTAAGATTTATATCTCGTGAGAAAATATACTTTCAGTAGACTTAGTATTTTAACTAAATTATTTCGTGAAGTATTCCTTAAAGAAAACAAAGTGTACATTTCACAAGAATGTTGTGTTAGAATTTGAATTTACTAATGGAATATGTTAAGGGATCACATTTCTCTGTAGATTTTTACGGTCCAATACTCAGTAAATTCAACAGTTAAAAAAAAACATCTACAAAATTAAGTTCAAACTTGCTTTATACAGTAAAAATGATAGCATTCGGGAAACAAAAATATGCTGGTATTTTTTAAAATAACTCAATTCAGTGAGACAGTTATCTTGAAAACTATGATAATTCCACATGTTTTCTGTAGGTATGCATCATCAAAATAGAAACGAATATAATGTTTTTGTTTTTATATTCTGTATAACAAATAAGATATACTGACAAATATCATATAGAATGAAAGAATATCACATTTTGATGGTAGCGGCATGTTACATTTAACTTTATACAATGACAATTATGTCTATTCGGCTTTGATGTAGTGTATGTTTCCTATTAGTGAGAGTGTCCAATATCAAAGTCAATGTAATATTAGTATTTAAAATTTTGATTTGTCAGGTTAAACATTTATGTAATCATAGAATTATATCGAATCCGTAATTTTCATCATCACATATAGACTCAGGCATTCATTCCCACCCTCATATATAATTATATTTCACGTATATAAACTTGGACAATCATTAAAAAAAATTTTTTCAAATAAAAATATTTTAATTATTTGTCATGGATTGTGAGTGAAAGATAACATCAAAATTGGAATTTCAGATAAGCAAATCACTAGATGTTATGTAGTTTTTTCTATAACACGTTCTCAAAAATAAAGGACGCCTTTTTTAATAAGCAATGCGTTTAGAAAGAACTGTAACGAAATTTGACTAAATCCTGATCAAATTCATTACTGATGAGAGTGTTGCTTATGTATGTCGAAAAAACTAAATATAAGATGAATTAGAAATAATTATTAAAGTCTATATTTTTATTGTATTAAAAAAATTACCATCATTCAAACACCTCGGAGCATGAATCTTATATGACAAATTTAGTATAGGTTATGATGAAAATGAAATTTAATAGACTTTTAAAATAGTTTTGTTCAACATTGCTGATTGCTACAAAATCAAACATTAACCTGAAAAATAAAAATGAGCTCGTCAAATCGAGAGTTTCTTATGAACATCATGCATGGTAGCAAACTCGTTCAGAAATATCTAAACTCTCAGCAGATGCATAATCAAAAATGGTTTAACAGCAAATGAAAAAATATTAGTAAACACCAGGTTTCAAGTCATCTGTGTACACGGAGGTAGCCAATAAGAGCCACGAATAAGCAAACAATACAATTTAAGGTAAGTACTTTTACACGATAAAACCTATCAAACCGCCGATCACAGATGCGACCGCCTTCCAGTCAAATTCTATGTAAATTCAGAATAAAATGACTGAATTTAAATAAAATTAGAGTTACACCTAAACTACGATAGTTTCCTGAATTACCCAAAATGCAAAGAGGTGTATGCCGAAGGAGTTAAAGTAAAAAAATGATGAATTGTATGAGACTGCAAATACAAACTGGAACACTACGCGAACACGTGCATCCAAAGTGAGACAAGACAAAAGTCGTTGATGAAATAACCATAGAATTATTTGTAAAATGTTATCTTTATCTGTCGTAGTATCTTCTCTCTTAAATAAATTCAAATCTAAATATGAAATAGCTAAAAAAAACTCCTTGTTTGTTTAGGTCGTGTGAGAAGAAGAGATCACTGATACGCTAATATGTGCGTCATATCCCGTGAAAGCGGTGGGGTTGGGACACAACCCTTTACCATTGTAAGTGCATTACATACACGCACACACATTAACTATAGATCGATAATCGGTGAGGAAATATAGCGGTGTCGAAGCAGCTCACTTGGGGTTGTATGATTTATGAATTTAAGCTGGTCTTCACCTCAGCTGCAACAAGCCGTTGAATGCTTCAAACGTTTCGGGATTATGCTATGAGTGAACGCAACGCCAGGCATTTTTCCAGAATTTCAGGCTGGGAGATCTCCCCCTTTGTGATGAAGCCGTCGGTGGCTTGCTAAAGGACCTGGAGGATCAGTTCCTGAAGGCGGCCCCTACATCGTATAGGGAAGACATAGAAATTGGGCAAGGAGATATCTCTCACACTGTAGGAGCCAACAAACCACAACGATTTCCAGTCTATTTCTCGTTGATTACCTGGCACTAAAACGTATCCATATTTGATCGAGTGTCACTAGTGACGAAAAGATGGTCCTGTATGACACTCCCAAGTCTGCCAGACATTTGTTGTCACCACGGGAACCTGTACGTCGCATCACAACAACACGTTTACACACGAGAAAGATCGTTCTCTGCATCTGGTTAACTAGACGATAAATATTGTACTATGAGCTAGTACCAACAGGCAAACCATCGCTACAGATCTGTACAACTGGAACGTGTGAAACAAGCACTGAAACAGAAGGAGCCATGATTGTTTAATTGCAATGCCTCAATGTATTATTCCGCTATGATAACAGGAGGCCTCGGGTGGCGTGGGTAGCCAGGGATGCCATATGTCATTTTGGGTGAGAATCTCTGTACCATTTAACATACTCCCTGGAACTATTGCCAAAAGATTATCACCTCTTCCATTCCCTGGATAATAAAATTCGCAAATGAGGCAAACTTGCAGCAAGAACTCACATATATCTTTGTCTTCAAGAGACCGGATGTTATGTCAAATTTGATGTATTCAACTTTTCGCTGAAAAAGACAATGATATTTTGGTTAGATTGTACATATCAGTATAATAAATGTTCAAAACGGAACTATATTAATACGAATAGTAAATTACTTTTTATTTCCAATTATGTGGAAATGTCCTGCAACGCAATTTCGCTAAAAATTCTACTGCATGCATTAGACTCCTAATGTATCCTTATCGAATTACATTCGGTTATATAACGAAAGGAATATTAAATTCTATATATCTACCGAACGGAAGAAAGAAAAGTTTAGTAAATATATATATTTATCCTAAGAAACAAAAAAATTTATCATTCATATCAACTGACATTATATGCAAAATTTAAATCAAAACTGTAAACTAAACAGCTTTTATGTTGACCTAGTTTTAGCTCAGATATTTATTGAGAAAGTAGAGACTGCTATACTGTAATGTAACATCAGTCCTCTTATATGATAGGGGATAATGTATAATCTCCGCACATATGAAGAAGTGACCTGAAGTAACAGAAATGTGGTTCTACAGAAGGGTGCTGATATGCCATGGGCGTAGCCTGTGAGTTACAACGAAGTTTTTGAGAAAATGGAAACAAAAGGGACACTTATACTTAACATCAGAAAGAGATAGTTAAAATTTCCTGGACACAAAATGTGAAAATAGTGCTTGCAAAGTATATCACTCACAGGACATATTGAACCCAAGAGCGACAGAATTAAACGGCGCATAACATTCCTAACGAGCTTGTGAAAATGTTTGGTAGAACATAGTTTAGGGGAAAATTTACACAGAGGTACAGAGGGCATGATATTATGGAGAGAGTTTATCGGCAATATTTTGAAGAATCGGGAGAAGTTAGCCGTATGCATGCTTATAATAAATACGAGTTATGTCTTTAAAGTATTTGCAATTTGGTAGATATCTAAATCAGTTAGCTTTGTGTACATATACAAGGTCGAAGCCAATTACCAGAATAAGCAGACTTGTATACATCAAATGCTTAATTTTTCAAATCAGTATACTCAATTATTTTTCAAATCACTATATTCAGTTAATGTGTTTAATTCTGTGTTTATTTTCAGTCACATAGACAAAACATGTTGCAGCTTAATGATATATACGTCTCGGTCTATAACGTATTAACATTATCTCTCTCTCTCTCTCTCTCTCTCTCTCTCTCTATATATATATATATATATATATATATATATATATATATATATATATATATATATGTATAAAAACAATTAAACCTTATTTTCAGTAGGTACACATATTTAATCAGTCATTCCATTAAGTTATTAAACTGTATATTTATTTAGGTTTATCTACTGGATATATATGTATATTCGGGAAATCGTATTTAAGAAAATATACACCGACAAGATGAAGCATATTTTTATTTAATAACTATTTCTTGTATGTGCGTGTAGGTAAGTGTATGACTTTAGAAATATATATATATATATATATATATATATATATATATATATATATATATATATATTGAGAGAGTGACGCACATTATGCGGGAATTGTGCTACTATAAAACTGAAAATTTTAAACGAAAATCCCTAAACTTCATTTAATGAAAGAAAAGAAATGATGCAAACGTTGATACAATTAGTAAATAAAACTGTCTGTTAGAAGAAAAAGAAACATTCTATTAACAAGTAAATAATACGAAATAAAGAGTATCCATGCTCCATTGCATATATACGCAGAAGCAATTTGTCTCCGAGCTTGGTAAATGACATTTATATCCTTGTTTACAGAAATAAGAGTTCCATGCAGATTTTAAATTAACCAAGAAGTGAGTATATATATATATATATATATATATATATATATATATATATATATATATATATATATATATATATATATATATATATATATATATATATATATATATATGTAGCTTGACGATTCTGTTTAACCATTAAGTCGTCGTCACTGTATGATGATTTAAATATCTACTTTTATATTTACATATACACAATCCTTGATTTTGAGCATTTTAACCTATAAGTACAGAATATCTTTAAATTATATAATTATATAAATGCACCAATGAGACGTACATATAAAATAAGAAACATCTAGAAGAATAAGCATTCAATAGCTGATTCTCCCGATGGATAAATGGGATTCTCTATATTAAAACATTTTTCTGTTTTCTATGCATAATTTGTTATTATGCACTTGCGTGCAATTGTATAAAAAAGTATTTATATTCATTAGTTGGAAATACAGTAAATTATAAATTTGTATGTGTACGAAGATTTGTTTCTGCCAGTATATGTATATATATATATATATATATATACACACACACACACACACACACACACACACACACACACACACACACACACACACACATATATATATATATATATATATATATATATATATATTCATTTTTTTAAAGCTTTTCATCCCCAAGCAAGGCTGGAAGCCACTAGCACGCAAGGGGTTACAGAAGGTTTGGAGGAAGAGCAGAAAGGAGTGGTAAAGGAGAGTATGTGGGAAAGATAGTGAATCGATCAGTGCAAGGAGGTTACAGAAGATTTGGAGCGAGAGAAGATAGGAATGATAGGGGAAAGGATGTGGAGAAGGGAAGTGGATAGATCAAGGCAACTGGAGATTGACGTTACACTTAAATAGTTAGAGATCATATTTGTCAGGGAAACAGGAATAAGCATGGGAGTTCCAAATGCGAGATGTGCGAGACATGAAGTTATTGGAGTAGAAGAGACGTATACATCTAACAGTGTCAACGGTGAAGGGGTGGGAACGAGATGTCAGCCACGTAGACGCTTAAATTCATGAGGCCTGGAAACCAGCGAAAGCAGCTCATCGGAGGTATTACCGTGAAAGTACTTGTAAAAAAGACAGAGCGATGCAACGGCATGTCTGTGTGAGAGCGTCTGGAGACGAGACGACATATCAGGGCCAATTACATTGCATATCCGTCTCTGGATCTTATCAAGAATCCTGAGGCAAACAACAGGGGCTCTTGACGATATATGGCAGCAATACTCCATTCAAGGGCGAATGGTTGATTTATAGATTTGGAGGATCGATT
The DNA here is from genome assembly GCA_964036315.1 of Acanthosepion esculentum. Taxonomy (NCBI): domain Eukaryota; kingdom Metazoa; phylum Mollusca; class Cephalopoda; order Sepiida; family Sepiidae; genus Acanthosepion; species Acanthosepion esculentum. The sequence goes on from OZ038478.1 coordinate 106,545,537, forward strand.
CCGGGGAGAAAAATAAGATATCCACCTCCCCATTAGAGTGAACGCAGTTTGGAGATTTTTTCAAACCTGCCGAACAAAGTTTTACCGACCCAAAGAGCCCTACGTCATTGAGGCATTTCAATACGGACGGTCAAGGCCATATTGAGCGAGAAGCCTGCTTCGAAAGACCTACGTCGTCAATCAGATAATCTCGTAAGGACCCACTAACTAACAGATAGCATAATGCTTTTCGAGACAACGCCTGGACGTTGGAGAGGCGATCCGACGCAAGTAAGAGGCAATTAAACGCAATACAACATTCACGATAGAAAAAGCACTCTGATCGGAGTAAACGCACGAGCGCACACAGCGGTGAAAATTTCTGACGGGCGTCATCCTTCAGAATACGACCTCCTCATCCGAATCGCGACATTTTTTTTATCTAAGAACCAGATTCGAATCGTATGTTGACGATTCTCAACGCTAGGCATACCCAGATCGCTTTAAGAAGGGTGGAAGTAACAGATCTCCCGGGGCACCTTAGCGGATTTGACTCTTCAAAAGAAGTAGAACAAGAGTCTTACTAATGAAATTAGTATGGTAGACGGGAGTTGAAGCACAGAGAGTCGGTAACGGAGAATCGGGTAGATGAACATGACACATCAGCCCTTTCCTTTAAGGAAATATTCCTCCGCGACCGCAGATGACCTTCGGCCGCGGCATTCTCTTGCACCTTCGAACAAGTTATTCCTGCAAGATATCGGGATCGAACCAGAAGCCGAGTATCTTGACTGGCCTGTCCGGAAAGAGAAACTCCCACACACGAGATGTCATCAAAAACGGCTCGATACGCCGAAACAAATCAGGCCGCTCAGAATGTTCATCGAGCGCATAAACCCCAATTAGACGAAGAGCCTTATACTTGATAGTCACACCCGGCACGAAAAGGCTGCAAGTTGGATCTGCGAAGACAAAGGTCATGCTGCAAAACTCGCGCACCAGCTAGGAAATTACTCACGACCGTCCACCAAAACATGCTGAAGAGAGGGAGCCCCCTAGACAGAATGTCCTTATAATCGCGATTAGAATATCGGGTCTCCTGCACACATTATATATTGACACTGTGATACTGGAGGTCACGAAAGATCTTCGCCCTGCGAGACTCCGACCCCAGACCCGGAATATTCACAATAGCCAACCAGAGGGCCATTATCAAACACATTAGTGTTGCTCTTCTGCATTGAATATGGCTGGGTGAGAACACCGACGACCTGTCCCATTGACCCTGTGCCCATCTCACTCTTGATGGAGCCTACACGAGATAGGAAGACAATTTCCACGGGAAACATTAAATTTAAAGCCCTAAAAGGGATGGTGAACAAAAACGGGGAGCTTCCCTGGACAAAACTCTTTCAATTGCGTCATGTATTCAGCTTACGGCTGGGGGCAGTAATTTAAGAGACATATTCGCGTCCTCGATCAGGTCCATAAGCTGTCGAAAATTCCACAGGCATTTAAGGTCTTTAGTTTTTCTGATTTATGCAAACAATCTTCCCTCTTGCTCCCGGGATACGCGGCAGGCTACTTTCCCAGATAGGTAAGGTGGTTTTACCTCTTCTTCGTTTATACTCTAAAGCCGGGGATTGGGGACTTCTATTTCTCTTTATAGCTTCCAATTTCTTGGGTGACTGAGACGGTATGGGATAGGTGTGCTTGTGGGAATTGATCTTGAAGCACTGACGTGGTTGTTTTGAATGGTGATGGACACGGCAATGGAATGTCTTTGCAAGATTACTTCCGTCGGTATGAATGGGTGTCATTGATGTGGGCATGTGGGAATGATTATATCTAATTCTTTGATGAGGGGAAGACGGGACAGAGGATGAGGAACTAGGCACTCCAGCGGCTTTTTTAGCCCGCTTAGCCCGAAGATCTTTCAGTGTTTGAACTTCTCTATCTTCTCCATGCTGAGTTCATTAAACTTCTGATGCGGTCGTAGCAGGGTACGCCGAGGTGTCGCCCTTAGATTTGGTAGAGGGAATAAGGCTGTAGGTGTTTTGGACCCTGGGGTCTTCAAGTGACTGAGGCCTCGCTTTTGGCACTTTCTTCTGTCCCTACCGACGACACGCCATTGATCTACCTCCTTTTCCTTATCCGCACTTGCTGAAGGCGTCGGTTTTGTGGGGAATGTGGGGCAGGAAACACAAAAGTTTGTTTTTTCTGCACAGGATCGTATCGTTGCTAGGTCTATTACTTACGCACCGGAACTAACAATATCAACCCGCGGTTGATTTGGGTTGTCTGCAGCCGAAATTCCAGAAGCCATCTTCTCTGGACAGAAAGATGCGAGGTGACCAATCTCTCCACACCTCCAACAAGTATGTCTTCTGCCAGTGACAATGACCGGCATTTTCCAGCAGAAAACCTTTGGGAATGTAGACAAAAGCCAGACGATCGAGCATACTCTCAAAGCTCCATCCCCTGTTCAATTTGTCAGAATTCGCAACTAAGGTCTAACCATATTGCATTAAGAATTCAGCTAGGTTAACTTCCGATGCATGAGGAGGGACCTCGAATGATTCTACGCTGGTCCTGCGCCGAACATCTTATTCGGTTCGGACAGTGAGGTCTTTTGTTATCAGTTCTCTCTTTGCCATCTCTAGAGAATATTTGGCTGTAGGCAGCAGTACGTTACACATAAAGAAATCGGTACCTTTAATAACTCTTTCGTGTTTGACTCAAGTAACATGTTTGAATGATTGTCTGTTTAATAGAACGAGAAATTATGCGCGTACGCTTGTCCGCCACGAATCACGACATCGTTTTCTTTCAAACATCCTTAATTCTTGACGTCTTCTGACAGAAAGCCTTTGATATCGACATATTTCAGCAAAAGGTGGACATCTCCGGCGAGCCTGATTCGCGTGATTTTCTCTTTTAAGTCCCATTGAGCGCAACGGGGTGGTTTCCTGTGAACCCTCACCTGGTTAAATCAGACTGTTTTATGTTTTCCTCGTTAATGTTGTTCCAGACTTTTTCCTGGTGACCTCATTTAGTATGATCCATCTCGAGATTCCCAAACTCCCCATTTCGTTTTTGTCCCCCTTTTTTCATTTCGGTTGAGTCAGACTTTGTTTGTTCCCACTCCACACTCCTTTAGTGAGTGTGCGGCTTGATTCTGTTGAACGGCAGAATAGAGTGGCCACTCTCATTATTTTGAGGGTAAGACTGGTCCTACTAGCATCTGTTTCGTTTTAGTTTAAATATTTTTTTCATTCTTTAGTTTCTTTTTTCTTCATTCCCACCCCCATTATTGCATGCATCATGTAAATTATTATAGGCAAAATAAAAGAAAATGGTAAAAATATGAGACTTAAATGAACTGCACAAACTTTTACATCGTGAGGTGGTCTTGTGAATATGTAGCATTGTGTATGATTGAGAGGTGATGGATAAGTTCTTGTGTGGCAGGGGCGATATCAACCCTGAACTAATAATAATGATAATAAAGGGGGATATGCTGTAAAACAGAAAACACCAAATGAAGTAGAGGCGTCTTTGAATAACCAAATGATAACATGCTCTAAAGACTTTGAAATGTAAATTTTAAAGAAAGTTAATTTACAACACGAAATACAATCTTTTTGTAAGTGTACAAAGGATATCAGATAACTAATAGAAAATTAATCGAACAATAATAATTTGGAACTTAAAAAAAGAAATGGATTTTGACACTAAGAATCGAACTTAAAATTAAGGATGTTTCGATCCAGAATTTATTTTTAAAACCTGAATCGCTGTAGTTTACAATGATTGGCAGAATAATAAATAGCGAGGTGATAAACAATAGTGTCTTGTTGCGAACGTTGGAAACCAATTGTTGAAAAAGTAAATTATTGGTTCTCTGAGGTGTGAAGATTTACTTAAGTAGTATGTTAGTACGTTCGAACTAGAAAAATAGATACGTCACCAGTCTGGGTCACGTGAGAACGGTTCTGTTATTAAAGACGCGAGCCAACCGTAGGGGAGAGAGGGAGTTTTGGGTTCGTCTGTCTTCGAATGCAGTCGAACTGAGTGGAGAGATGCCAGAGATTTAAAAGTAAGCGTCCGCTGTGTATTGATGAAGGCGAAAAAGTGAAATACCGCTAACATCTAAGTACCGCTACTCCTGCTGCTACTAATAGTACTACTACTACTACTGAGAATTCTAACATAGAAGGTTGTAGTAGATGCGCTAAGAACAGACCAAAAAGGATTAAAACGAAGGGCACATTTCTCCTTTACCGAAGTTATTCTAAGTATTTGTGTTTGTTTGGTTATTGTTCACATACAAGAAACATTCAACCTTTTGCAACAAGAATTATTTTGTGCAACAAGAATTATTTTGTGTGTGTGTTTGCATATATATATATATATATATATATATATATATATATATATATATATATATATATATATATATATATGTATATGTATATATAAACAATCTTTTGTCCTTTCAGAATCGAATCGACTTGGTTATATTTATTTTTCTATCAACCCGATTCTCACCCAACGAACTCGCAAGTGAACCAACGGAGAATTTCCGGACTTCTACGATCTGATGACCACTCTCCAGGATCAAAGCAATCACAACGTGGCTGGAGGGTGTCTTCGAATTGACATTGCGAAAAGGAAACTTGTGTCTAACCTGTAATACTGGACCATACCAGACCAAAGGCCGGTCTTGTGGAGTGCGTAGGTCCAGTGGGGCGCGGATACACTGTTACACTTGTGGTGATTTAATTAAATTAATGGGTTGTGGTTGTGATTAACTAGGACTAGAATAGTTACTGAGTACCAGCCTTTCCCCACTTACCCCACATGTTTGTATTTAAATACGTAATAGTCATTTTCCCTGGTTATTTGTAGGGGAGAGCAATTCCACCAACAAGTCACCTTCTCATACTTCAAGTGAGAACGTCATGGTGATTTGCAGTCGACAGCCACCTCCGCCATTAACTCGTCTGAGCTTGTTGTCGCGGGTTTGTCTAACCGACCCGGCTTTGAAGTATAAACCTTCGAGTTGAATTTTTTTACGTTTTCTTCGATTTGTAATGCATTCTGCATCTGAATTTGCAATAGTTGTTCATTAGAACTTGGCATAGTGCTACTAACTCGCGATAATGCGTTTACCGCAGCATTATATTTGTCATGACGTTATATAAAATCGAAGGACGAAAAAGAGAGCTGAATCTTTCATTGTGCTTTGTTTTCGTTTTTAATTTTACTTTTTGACTTGGAATTAAACATAAATGCACCTGATTTTTGGTTAGTTACGAGTTTGAAGTGACACCTGATTACGTAACGCCACCATTTTTAATTCATCCACGATGTTGGAGAATTCTTTTATGAAAGCCGTGTGTCGTTTTTCATACCGCGACACTGTCCTTGGATAAAAAAGCAACGTGGCTACCATTTTCTTCAGTGATGCTGTAATAGCACTATCAGAGGCATCTGTGTCCATGACTAGTGTTGTGGCAGTGTCTAGTGCGACTATCGCAACATTTTCTCTGTCGTTTTCACATTTTTAATACTTAAACAGCAGCGGGAGATATGGAAAATATTAGATTGTCCAGCAGTTGTATATTCTCTGAAAAAGACGATATCCATTGCGATTAGTGCACAAACATGCCTATAGCTCGCATGTTGTCTGGAAACTGTAGCTTCAGCAGGGGTTTTAATCGCTCAGCTTCTGGCTTCATATTTGTTACACACATGGTGTACTCTAATAGATTGAGGGTACTCGCCACAAATATACATTTGTCACAATTAATGGCAGGTTGTATTTATTAACAACCGCCATGTACCGTTTAAGTTTGCGATCATCATCTGGCTGGTTAAGTCCACACACTGTTACATTATAGATCAAGGCAAATGTGTCTTTCAAATTTTCTGTGCTTATTATTTTGTCAATAATTCTTTCAAAACTTGACATATCATTAGTTAAACCAAATAGAATACGTCAAAACGATCGAAGGCTGATTAGGGTCAATTCACTCGCTTGATTTCTACTTGGTGGTACGCGCTCTGGACATCAAAGTACAATAAACGCGATATTTGGCAATTTCAATCGCAATCTTGTGGATGCGAGTGAGCGGTTATGCATCGAATTAGGTGAACGTATTAATCGTCTGGGAGTAGTCTATTACTAACCTCATTTTATTTTTCTCAGAAAAAATTTAAGAGTACCTCTGCCCTCCATGGAGACTAGCTGGATTCAGTAACTCCCAAGAATTCTCGTTACTTCGGTTTTAACGTGGGAGTACCGTTTAGATTTTACTGCTAAGGGTGGATACTTAATGTTGATCGCTGCTAGTCCGTAGATTTTTAAGGTTTGTTCGGGTTCCTCAAAAGTGATTATGATACTAAAATGCCGACATAGGAAGTCGTGGCCTAGTATCACGCTGTCATAGATATTCTTTATTACTGATAGTTTTGTGCGAATGTAAGAATTATTTTTTAACTGAAGTTTGACCAGGTACTACCGAATTACTTGAGTGCACAAAAAATGTTCGCCATAGTTATTTTCTCGGAGCAAGGAAAGATACGCCACTAATCTTTTGTCACAGTTGAATCTATGTTGCTTGCAAAACTACTAGTGCCAATAAAGGCGTTTATAGGTACGTTGTGAACGTAAGTTTTAAGTATGTTAACGTAATTTTAAGCATGATTTTTGAAAAGTCTGGAGAAGCATCAGTTATGATATAATATTATATTAACGCTTTGTTGGTGGTGAGGATGAATTTAGAATAATGTACAAGGTGGTCACGAGAAGACGTACACTGTTAAGATAGAAGAAATTGAGCAGTCTCTAGGCGACTTCTAAATTGTAGGCTGTTTTGCAGGCAGCTTTTAATGCCATGATTTCGTTTTCGAGGTTTTCTCTGCCACAGTTGAGTATTTCGAAGGCCGTTTATAAAGGCGTCCATAATATATTCGCACAGGACTTCTGCATTCATGCTTTGAAATGACGCCTGCTTTGAAATTCTGGTCTTTACTTAGTGTTCTCAATTCAGTTAGGCAGTACTCGAGATTCACCGTCTTCCTCCATTCGATTTACAAGTAAGTTTCGAGCGAAGACATCGTTTTTAGGCTTGACGTAAATTGTGTGCAGCAAGTTCATAATTCCTCGTAACAAGGGGAGACTGAAATTATCCTGTAGACCAAGGGGGAAATAATGCTGATATTGAACTATTTCTCCGCGAGAGCGCTCCGCTTTAGGCATTTCTACAAAATGTTCGCAACTTGAAATCCAATGTGTTCATTGCTCAGCAGCTGTGGCATGATCAGAGTAGACGTCGAAACTTTGTGGTCTCATATTCTATGTTGATCCTAAGTTAAATAAATTATAGTGAGAAACCGACCGGAGGAATGACTTATCTGTGACTTTATTCAACTTAGAATGTAGTGTGTCAAACTGGACCCATTTAAATGCAAAATACATATAAGGGAAGACGATCCATTTCACACTGTATGTCGGCAAAATATCTTACTAAATGTAGGTACATCCATAATTTCGCTCAAAAAAGACTATACTATGATGAACAAATTTCCCATACTTGTTAAAATCAAAGTTTCATTGTCAAAATGTTTATGTTATTAATAGGAAAGTATTTATTATTATTTAATTGTATTTTTAAATCTTTTTAGAACGTTCATATTGTTGATAAACTCTTCATTTTCTCGTGTCAGCGAATGGAATATAAATTAACATAGCAAATTTTGGAGTATTTTTTGCGGTGTAAGACATTGATTTATAAATTCCTGCAATAATCAAATAATTGTCGGAGTTTAATGCAACTTGCAGGACCTATTCACAAATCAATTAAAATATTCTAGATTTTTTTTAAATTTTCAGTATATCTTAGATATTTTTTTAAAGCTTGGTATTTTTTTTAAAAGTGGTACAAACCACTTAATTTTTTGAAAACTCGAGAAATTCAGCGAGATAATGTTTATTGAATATATTAGTTAAATCAAAATTACATAGAGAAATTAAATCAGCAATTTTTGTTTTTGCAAAATCGGATCCTGTCTTACTGAAAACCTGCTCTGAATCGTGAAATAAAGAAACGTAATAAAACCATGATATTGCTTAATTAGAAAATCATGTAACTTCTTTTATGAGTAATATATATATAACGAACAGAATTTCCTTAAGAAAATGATTTTTTCGGTGCTTAATGAATTTTTACAAAAGTTGTTTTCATTTTACTTATATATTATTTGAGATATTTTATTTTTGAAAATCATTTAAATTCCAGAATCCATGGTGAAATTTAGAGGATATTGTTAAGTAAAACTATATTTACTAAACATAAAACTCATAGATTATTACAATTTAATGATCCCGTGTATTTAAAAAATAATTAAAAACTGTTTTTGCATGAGTAAAAACGGACCGATTTTTGTAGAAACGAGAAATCATACAGTACATTATCAGAAAATAAGAGAAATAACTGTACATTTAAATGCAATGTATCTAAAATTCAATAAAGTGTTAGATTATGGATAATATTTTCTTAATTACTGAGTACTTGAAATAGTAATATTTTCTTAATTACCGAGTACTTAAAAATTATATATACAAGGCGTTCATCTTACATTCTTCAGTTATCTTTTACGGTTAAATTCTCCGTAGAAAAATATTATAAACATCAAGCTTCCATCAAGCTGTCATCCCATCAACAGATTAAATAAACAGCTACGGAAGTCTTTAAAAAATGCGATAATTTACAATTAAATCAAATATTTTCTTCAACTTTCTGATGTTCAGCATGTGCCTGTAAACATCTCAATAACGCCCAACACTATTGCCCTTTGTCGACAGCTTGAACACACTTCTGGAGAACTGTTCGGGGACTACCATTGTCGGGACCAGTTGAACACGACAGTGGAAACCGGGACAAAGATGTGCAAGAGCCTCAAGTTCGATTCACATGGCAAACCATCAAGACACGGTGGTTTGCCTTTGCCGACTTCCTTCAGTGCCGCGTTGACATCGACTTGTGAGCTACTCGCAAATAGCTGCTTCACTCCGCGAAAGCCGAGAAAATTCTACCAAATAGGTTCGTCACAGAGACCAGGCGCCTTGATAAAAAGCCTCTCGAAATGCTGCCGAAACACCTCACGCATGTCGTCAATCGCCCTCAGAGTACGCAGCTGCGGGGTTTTGACTTCTCGAATGTAGAGACCGGAATCTCGTCGGATCACTTAGTTGAGCCATTCTGAACCATTGTTCACAGCTTTGGAATACATTTTGCATATGTCTAATTACGTAACACAAGTAGCGCTTGCTAGTCAAGCGCCCCAGTGCCTCCCTAACTAAGGCTATCTCTAAGGGATACCCGCAGCCTCCGCCCGAGAAAGGCTCTCCTTAAGATCCTTCCCCCTTTTAGCCCTGTCTATTGAGAGCTCTTTGCTAAACTTGTTGAATACGCTAATACTATCCTTTAGCCTCTCCCACCACCTAATTCCAATGACCGCTCCACTTGTTCCTGCTTTACTGCGGTAGCTACCTGTTCCTGGAAGTCCCACCTGTCCACTAAATTCAGATTGAACTTACAGTATCCGGCCATTCCAGGTTTACAAACTAACACCACCCGGGCACAGACGAGTGGTCGTAATAGCCTAACCAGATGTACGTGGGACAATCTAGGAGATCTATGTCGGCCTTTCTGACTAACATTCTATCCATGTAGGTAGGCACGTGGGTAGATGGCCACTTAAATGGCCACGTTCACATCTCCCGCTTTGGTTGATCGACCCTGTATCTATCGACAAGACCAAACTCGCCGATAAGATCAACCAAGCTACGATCGCCCGTCATACCGCTACCTCCCTACCCTCTGTCTAATTTGGGGTCCAGGACGGAAATCCAGTTCCCCACTAATAGTAAGCGCGTAGAATCCACCAGGAACGGCACCAACTGCCGAAAACCTGAGACACGCTCCGCCAGGTCATTGGGCGCATAAACAGCAACAATCCGAAACGAACCACTTTTCAGCGCAATATCGGCCACGAGCAACCGGCCCCCGGCATCGGCATGGACCAAGTCAACCCTGGCCAGTCTGCTGCCATATGCTGAATAGACGACAAATTTGCTAGCAGCACACAAGCATCAACGTTCCTAATTGAGTTTCTTTATCACGGCGATATCCACAATGAACGTCAAGTCACAAAGCAGACAGTCAGCCTTAATACGATTCATTCAGGCTGGCTACCTTGAAGGACAATTTTTAAATCTGTAAGCAAAAAAAAAATACCTATTCACATAGAGGGAGGAAATCTTCGGGCTGTAACAACCCCACGGATTTTCCTAGGTTCCCTGTGCCTAACACTGACGTCAGCCGTAACGGTAATTGGATATGTTAGTTATCAGGCCCTGTGCAGAGAGGTGGGAAGCACCTGCACAAAATCTTAAATTTCTTTAAATCTTGTGTACCCATCTAGGCCATGCACAGTTCGTGAAAGGCATCGTTTGCTTCTCTTTTTGTTGATCTTTTTTCTGTAATTTCAGCTGTTTTTGATATTGTCGCTGCTGTTGCTGCTTTTCTGCTTGGGCTGCTGATCTTTTCTCTTTTCAGGATCCGGCCTCTCTTGGGGTTGCTGTTCATGCTGTGAGGCCTCCTGCTAGCATGGAGGGCTTTATGACTTCCGTCCCTACTTTGACACTTTCATCCAAACACCATCGGGAGCCTTGAGAGATACTGTTTCCGCTGATGCTTGGCTAGGCTGAGGTACTGTGTTTTCGCCGGGACACGCTTTTGACATGTGTTCCGAAGCACCACCTGCCCACTGATGACAACCCGCGACCACAACAGGCATCATTTTGTCACTACACATCAAAACATTTGCGATCTCCGCAAAACTCTTTCTCTTCAACGTAACAATGGCAATTCCAGCGCTGTTGATTGTTGCAGTCACCTCATCCCGTATTGGGCAAAAGAGCCCCCAGGCTATCCCAACTGATGGACTCCATGGACGGTGATTCTTGTTCGTCTCGTTCCTATATCCTCGGTTTGAAGGCGGACTGATTTGATATTCAGGTATTTCCCTCCAAAATGTTACCCTCATCTGTCGCCAGTAAAATATGCCTTTGTGCATTAGAACTCCTAGCCAAAATCTATGGCCCTATTTTGAGGCACTTCAAAGATTCTTCAATTGTTTCCCTGCTTACCCCATAAGTTTCCGAATTCCTGCGTCGGTGGCCAACAAGGAAATGGTTCTTGTTTTGACGGCATCTATTGTTTCTGAAATAGTAATGAGCTTCTTACCGTTTATGAAGGAAACGCTTCTCCCTTAGACTATTGCAATTATTTGCATCTTTGAGTCCTGTTTTCGACCCAGGCAGTTTTTTTAGGCGGTGACATTTTAATTTTGCACCGCCGTTGAATCCAAATTTTTGGCCTTGGTGGCCCGAAACCATCACAGTTAAACAAATAAAATTTTCACAATGAAAAGAAAGGTCTCCTGACAAAGACAGTCGCAGATTGATGAAAAACAGAATAAAAGAAAAAAAATCAAACTCGCTTTACAAGAACTTAGAAAATATTAAATTAAAGTTGATAATAATCACGTAAAAATACAAAAGGATAAAAGTAAAAATACAGCGAATAAAATTTGACGAACAACGATTAAACACCTAACAAATTACAAGGATTAAACGAGGAATGGAAAAAGAAAGAAATTCGGGAGTGAGGGGTTAAAACACAAAAAATGAAATACAAGGAAGAATGTAAAATTTAGCTAAAAACATGTAGACAAAAAGAAAACAAGTACACAAAAAGAAAAGAAAACTAAGAAATACAAAATTTTAAAAACTTTCAAGGATTACACAAAAATAACATTCTCGTCAGGCAAAGTTAGGCTGGACTATGAAAAAAATCCCTCCAAGACCCAGAAAGATATTCTACGTACTCATCAATCCCTCACAAGATCGGTTATCCTATCTTCAGAATTGTTCTATTATACAGAAATCTAAATGCCGTTGTGCTGCGACATAAATAGGGCGGACGAATCAAAGGCTTGTAACTCGCATTACGCCTATTTGTGTTCTATTGGTAAGAATCATATGAAAAAGAACCGCTCAATCTGTGCATGACTCTTCGCTTGGGCAACATTTATTAAACAATCTTGACTGTGCTGCCAATTACAATGACAACTTTTTTTCAATCTTAGATAAAATTTCGCCCGGTCCAGTATTTTCGTGTTCTTGAGACTGTGTATATTAAATTTAATTAGCCAAGTCTATGTAAGCAAAAGGAACACTTCATCTATTCCTTATGTTTGATCGAGAGAATATGTGTATTTTCTTCTATTTTATACTATTTAACCTTTTATTTTGTTTTATTCAATTTGTTTACAATCAAAATCTATTTTAATCGTGTTCCAATGTTGGTTCCTCATTTGTTATTTATATGTGTGTCATTGATTATTTTTCAATGTTTTCTACTTTTGCTAAAGAGTTGGCCGAGATCGTCTCCAAAAGGTAAAATGACGTCTTCTTAGGCTCTCTGTCTCTGTCTCTGTCTCTGTCTCTGTCTCTGTCTCTGTCTCTCTCTCTCTCTCTCTCTCTCTCTCTCTCTCTCTCTATATATATATATATATATATATATATATATATATATATATATATATATATATATACACATATATATATATATATATACACACGAGGATCATTCAATAAATAAGGTGAATTTTTCGGTATAAGGACTTCTAATACAGATAGAAGCTTACTCTTTATTTTTCTTTGTTTTACTACTTTTTCACATGGATTTCATTTCTTTTGAAGATTTAAAAAAAAAGCTTTGAGAGTTTTGGCGATTTACAAAGATGGCCGACCAAGAAGCATGCTCCAGGATTGAACAGCGGTCAGTTATTAAGTTTTTGGTAGCTGAAGGGTGCAAACCAGTTGAAATTCATAGGAGAATGTCAACTGTGTATGGTGCCACATGTTTCAGCCAAAAAAATGTCTACAAGTGGGCTAAATTGTTTAACGAAGGACGTAGCAGTGTTGAGGATGAAGACAGGTCTGGGAGGCCTACAGAAGTGAGGTCTCCTGAGGTGATCGAATCAGTCAATGACCTCATTCAGTCTTAGAGAAGTGTGACAGTGGATGGCAATGCAAGGACATTGAGCTTATCTGTTGGGACAAACGCAGGAGTCATCAGTCAGAAGGAGTCATCTTTCATCATGACAACGCAAGGTCTCACACAGCAGCCCAAACGGTGTAGACCATCAACGAGCTGGGCTGGGAACTTCTTCCTCATCCCCCTTACAGCCCAGTCATTGCCCCTTCAGACTTTCACCTGTTTGGTCCCTTGAAAGCGTTCAAGTGAGGCACGAAGTTTAAAAGTGACAATGAAGTCAAAAGTGTTGTGAGCGACTGGCTGAGACATCAGTCCAAAGATTTTTACGCTGAGGGTATACGGAAGCTTGTGCACAGATGGGAAAAATGTGTGACAGTGCTGGGAGACTACGTTGAAAAATGATGAAAAAGTAATCTTCTATCTGTATTAGAAGTCCTTATACCGAAAAATTCACCTTAATTATTGAATGACCATCGTATATATATATGAAAACAAATAAAATGTATCACATGTCTAGAAAGTCACAGTTCCTTTTTGTAGATATGTCAACAACATGTATGGAAGTCAATCAGCATTATTCAGTACGTTTCATTCTCTTTGTGGCTGAAAGCGATCAAGCGTACTTTAAATTCTCAAACGCAACCTGTTTATATCAAGACAGTCATGTGACGGAACATCGAATGTATGTATTATAAATCCTCCCCTCTACACTGATGTTCGCTTTGAATCGATGTTACTACTGAAGAACATCTCTCAAATAGCAAATTGACCCGAAACTTAAGTTACACTCTATAGTAAATATAGAGACCAATCAGGATAAAAGTATAGAGTTTATACTTTTATCCTGATTGCTCTCTATTTTTGTAACACATCAATCGGGATCTAAATACGATGCGCAATAAAAGCATAAGTTATTATAGTTTTCTCCAAAAGTCCTACTTTTCAAATTCTGCTGAAGTTTCGGAAAATAGATGGCAAGTCGTGCAAGTTACTAATAATCTTATATTCGAAATTCTAATAATCTGTCCTCAGAGGTTTTGCTTCATTCGGTTTCCACTCCCCCATTTATATTTACATTATTGTTTTGCCTATTCGGAAAGATTATCTATAAAGGAATGCATTATTATTGCATTAAAAAAGATGATAAATATGATAAAGTTTAAGAAAGACCTATTTTAGAGGACTCCGTGAGATTCAGATAATGAACACTGTTTAGAAATCTTTTTATTTTGAAAAGGAAAAGGTGGAGGAATGAACTTTCCACAAATCCAGTTAAAGATTTTCTGTATATTGACCGAAGATAGAAAATCAAGAGTTTTTTCTTGGGGGAGAATTAAAATATGTCATTTGATAAAATGTAATGACAGAAATTATAACGTAGTATGAATAAGTCAAATCTAAAAAATATAAATCGGTCGTGAGCATTGGAAATTTTGCAGTATTGGAGTATTGCAGTTGAGAAAAAGTCATGATTTAAATATAGCAAAGTTAATAGAAAAAATGTTTGAATAAAATGGACAAACATCACAAATATATCTCAAATTGGGGAGTTAGGGAAATATTTTACAAGTATGTCGACAGAATGAGATGAAACTTTTGAAGGAAATCACCAGATTTGAGAAGCTTTTTTTTCAATAATCAATGTTACTGTCAATAATTATTAACATATAACGAAACAAGAAGTTAAACGGGAGAAACGAGAAAAGAAACAATAAAAATGAATATTAAATGAGGAAGAAAAAAGGGATATGGGTTTGTATTTGTTTAGTGACAGTAATTAGCGTGGTAGAAATAACGAAATATTTTGAATTTAAGACATTGAATTATTAATCAGATTTACTTGGCGTGGTGGAATACATTGTCTGCAGACGTTCAACATTCAAAATTCCACTAAGAGCGAACTGAAAATATGCGGTTTCTATTCTTATAAATGTTATTTTTAGCGGCTACCTGTGTTTGAGATGATATCGCTGTTTCTCTTAAATAATTATACAGTAAAATTAGTCAATCTGCGTAAATCGAGAAGCATTACTAAAAATAGTAAAAATGTGTTCGCATACCACTTCAAAAATCGAATTTGTATTCAATTTTTTCACTAGGAAAACGACTAGGTATATCCGAAACGATTAGAAATTTCATAAAACAAGGATATATTACCTAAGTAATGAAAGCACACATCCTGTTGGAACATTTCGAATATATATATATATATATATATATATATATATATATATATATATATATATATATATATATATATATATATATATATATATAACGAATTGAGAATGCAATAATATTTTTTTGGAATTTTATCTTTTTCGTAAAACCTTTTTGTAAAATTGCTTTGAAGAGTTGTACGTCGAAAGTCAATCTTACCAAAAATCTGACCTGATGCAGATTTAAGGAATCTATATTCATTATTATATTTCTTTGTTCTTGCATTGAGCTTTCTTTGGATTTATATCCTCCTTAGAATTAACCCTACTAATAATTAAGTGATATATATATATATATATATATATATATATATATATATATATATATATATATATATATATATATATATATGTGTGTGTGTGTCGGATCTCCCCATGGTTAATTTGTCCGGAAGGTGAATTCTTGATGTTATCAGTCTGAGTAGCTATCATTGGATTGTTGTTCCAAGTCGACTTTGATTGAAATTATGTAACTGGAACTGTTCGGAAGACTTAGACGATTACTCTTGCACGAAGAAAAATGTCATTCTTACGGAGGCTTTGCGTGTGACAGCGTTATTCAAATTACTGGTCATAACATACTATGCAAACTCTCCAAGAAACAGTAACTACTGTCCACTCGTATAGTTGCAGAATAAACCATAGAGTGGCTGTCTGTGTGTTGAGCAAATACATATATGCCTGAGAAGGTTTCTGCGACAGGGATTATTTGAGTGAATCATTTTTTTAAATTTTTTTTAATTTAAAGTGTATATCATTGACTAAATATTTTAATTTTAGCTACATGAGATGTGAATATTCGGCGGAAAGTCTTTGAAAAGCATGTCGTTTTATCGAATAGGGTTTAAGTTTAGTCGCAATAGAAAATTATTAAAATATAATAGCTTCTTTAAAAGCGATTTCAATATTGGTATTTAGGCCATGTTTAACAGCGGCAAAGACAGATCTCTTAGAATATCTCCATTTCGGCCATCTAAGTTTCACAGTATTGTAAATTATCTGAACAAATTAGTGCTTCGTACATACGAACTTTTGTGGATTGTCAGAATTTCGTTCTTGCCTTCATGTAGCACAGTATGTGAAAGATGCTATTGATTTCTGATATTATCATGATGACTCTTGTGCAGTCAATAAGGACTACGTCTATATACGTGACAAATACAGACATCGGCATCTTGTATAATAAGTGCAAAAGCTTGTTTTTCCGAATCTCAGCAACGAATCGATTATGCAGTTGTTAAAAAGATGCTTGAAGTTATGTTGGCAAAGGAAAATACAGTTTGCATATTAAAAAAACTGTTCTATTCCCACACTTAGAATGCAAATAAATTATCAAATATTTCATCTGTGCAAATGTATTTTACACATACACACCTCACAAACACACAAAAATACAAAAACATCACACACACATTATATATAAATGTGCATGTGTGTGTATTACCTCTATTTGTACATGTGAGACAGACAATGTAGATTGCACGTGTTTACACTAAGATTGTATTGATATTTTCAATGTAATCTACTTATAAAAGCTAGCGAAATTTCCTGCTGTTACGCAGATTACGACCATGATGCGGTCAAGGTATCTGGGATGGAATCTATCGTCCATCTTTGTATCTTACATTTTGATTTCAACTAGTGTTCTTGCTCGAACCACACCTACAGTCAGAAACAAAGATCGTTGGAACAGTGGTACAAGTCCGCGATGGGAACACTCGTGGGGAAGAACACATTCTTGGAATAGAGAAACAACTCCTCAATGGGATCATTTGTGGGGGAACACACCTAAGAATAGAGACACAACTCCGCGATGGAATCATTTTTGGTGGACAACATCTTCTTGGAACAGATACACAACTCCTCGATGGAATCATTGGTGGGAAACGACACCATCCCGGAATAGACAAACATCTCATAGAATTGATCCTTGTGAAATAACAACTGAACCTTGGTGGAGACACACAGCGTCCAATTGGTGTAGGCATACTACGCCCAATTGGCAAACAAGAGATTTTAGAACAACATGGTATCCCCGGTGGAGAAGTACTCCTTCCCGCTGGTGGAGGCATACTACGCCCAATTGGCACACAAGAGATTTTAGAAGAACCACGAGGTATCCCTGGTGGAGAAGTACTCCTTCCCGCTGGTGGAGGCATACTACGCCCAATTGGCACACAAGAGATTTTAGAACAACATGGTATCCCTGGTGTAGAAGTACTCCTTCCCGCTGGTGGAGGCATACTACGCCCAATTGGCACACAAGAGATTTTAGAACAACATGGTATCCCTGGTGGAGAAGTACTCCTTCCCGCTGGTGGAGGCATACTACGCCCAACTGGCACACAAGAGATTTTAGAACAACATGGTATCCCCGGTGGAGAAGTACTCCTTCCCGCTGGTGGAGGCATACTACGCCCAATTGGCACACAAGAGATTTTAGAAGAACCACGATGTATCCCTGGTGGAGAAGTACTCCTTCCCGCTGGTGGAGGCATACTACGCCCAATTGGCACACAAGAAATTTTAGAACAACAACATGGTCTCCCTGGTGGAGAAGTACTCCTTCAAGACACACAACATCTTACTGGCGTCCATCTCATTTTAAAAGAAGCACATGGTCTCCTTGGAGAAAAACAACACGTTCAAGCATAATAATTGGATGACAATTCTGAAGCGGACATTGGACTGAACTCGAATGGAAATCTAATTTTAGTGTAAGTAAAATTAATTTTCAGTATAGGAACTGAATATTCTGTGTGGTTATTGCAATTATTTTCAATTATTTTTTGCGTGATTCTCTTATTATTTTACATCTGAACTTCTGTGTATATAATTTAATCATATCTTTCTGAACCAAAAGAAACAATTCTTGAGTGTTTCTATTCATGGTAAGATTATTTGTTCTAACAATATTGTGTTTCTGAGTTATTCAGTTTAGAAAAAATACGAAATGTTATTTATTTATTTATTTGTTTGTTTTTAATTTTTTACGAAAATCATAAACTGAATTTTCATTTGTTATAATAAATAAAATTACCTTTCTAAATAAAAATTGGCATAAGAATTATTTTTATGTAGAAAACCAAGGTTTAAAATAATTTCTCAAGGAAATGCAATTTATTTTCGTAGATAACAGGGATTCTAATGTTATGGCCTTACGGGATGTGGTTTATCATGGCTGTACAAACTTCATATCCTTGGGACCTTTTTTAAGATCTATGGAGGAGTCGAATGAAATTAATTGGATGATACTAAATATATTATCATGGAAGCGTATTTTAATGATATAAATTATATCTTGTACATTTTCAAGAAAATGCTCAAAACTTGGAAATTATGAAACTTTAAAAAACTTTTGATTTTCTGAATTTCTGGGATGAGGAGTTACCAGAATGCACATTATTTATATTCGAAATATTTTACACATCTTTGTTTTGTCATCACAACCTTTCGGCCGTTGTGCACTCAGGCCTGGCTTACCTATAGGGGATTCTGAATTCAACCATTTATTTAAGCTCCAGGAGTAGGTTATTAACGTTCCAATGCTCATGTTTAGCGTTGAATTGTACGTTGCCTTGTTAATTACATTATAACTGGTAAACAGCAAACGCTATAAAGCTTGATTATTGTTAGCTCCTTTACATAAACAATAAACGCAGATGTTCAAACTACATGATTTAATCAAATTTTATTAGGAAATACTAAATGTGTGTATATTGTTTTCATTGGTATAATACAATAAATTTTTCAAATGATAGTTAAAGGAAGAAACTGGAGCACTATTAGCATAGCACGATTGAAAATACACTCAACACAATAGATAATAAAACACAAAGCAAACAACTGTTTACAAACGCTATTTGACATGTTTGCAATGTGTATTAATTGCGAATCAGCGTAATGTTTAAAATTAGAGCAGATTGTGCTGAAAACCGAAGTTATCAGGAAAGCAAATAAATGGAAGGTATTTCCACAGGTGGGAAGTTCAGGAAAAGTAGAAGTTCTAGAAAAGTACCTCAGTAGAAGTGGCGGTTGCATTTAGCTATAAAATGTGTGAACTTGATGCAATCTAGTAGCATAAAGAATCGGGCACGAAGGAAAAAAGTTCGTCATTGCAGCTGCCATGAAAATATTTGTTGAAAAGACAGAGAGAAGCAAACCTCACGTCCATGTGAAAGTGACTGAAGTCGAGATGACTGGGCATGATCGATTAAATTATAGATACTTCCTTGGATTTTGTAAAAATGAAACTAGAGTGGCTTTTCCATGAATGTTAAAGTCACTCTCACATTGGTTACAAGAAAACAAAGTAGATAACTGTCTTTCTGTCAATGATTTTTTCAATGACCGAAGAGAACTAAAACATGATGAAGGAATCTATCGCATGTAAGCATTGTAACAATAAATACATAGGAGAAACATGAAGAAATTTCAATAAATTATATGAACACAAATGATACATTTTACGGAACCACACATTAAATTCAGTTAGTAGCTCAGAGTACCGAGACTGGCGACATTTGTGATCAAAGCAGAAAATAATTCACGAAGAGGAAAGTATTAAGAAGGGGCTTTGAACACTAGATCGTGCAGAATAAATTTGAGCCTAGTCTCTTTGAACATTTCACAATTCCTGGCAGATCTACTATCAGTGTGGGATATCTTATCATAATAGTGATGGAAATAAAAAGAAAAAAAAGAATCTAAATTAAATCGGCTAGATTATATAACACATGATGAATTGAAAGAAATAATTTAAAATTTAGAAATTTCATCTTCTCTTTTTTGGGTGCAAGTGTATTCCCACGAACGTAAACAAATTCATTCCGATTAAATCCTACAGGCTGGAACGCGTCAACCGAAAGATTCTTGATAATATATATATATATATATATTCTTCTTGGTATATATATATATAAATATATAGGAATGAACCAAACGTATAATTTATGATATATTTATATGTTATTAGTCTCAAATTACGCTCGATATCTATATTTATATTTAAATATCTTTTCAGATACATTCACGTTATGAGAATTTTACGGATGCACATAGGAACCATGCGAGCAAAGCGCAGACGCCATGAAACATGATTTACAACGGAATGTAATTTTCGACTTTTCTTGTTTTATCCACGAAATGTATTTTTCGAACGGAATCTTGTTTCATTTATTAAATAATTATGAAAATTAAAACCTGCATTTATTATTTGTTTCGCATTCATTCAAATGAATATTCTCTTCATTAATACGTTTCTCTCGTTGTTTTATGTATTAATATTGCAACAGTAAAATATGTGCTGCTGAACATGTATTGATATTCGTTCTTTTAATAATAAAACAATTCTATTACTGATACTATATAAATTCCTGGCCTTTAATTTTAGTTGTCTTATTGTAACGTAATCAATACATTATGATCTTGATATCTCTATCAAAATTAATTTGTTAAATCATAATTTTTCGCTGGCATCTATTCGCGAGATCTGAATTATTTCCAAAGGAAGATCATACATAATTCTGATAATATATATCTTTATTTTTAACTGATCAATCACGATTCTCAAAAATAATCTGTGTGACAGTATATATATATATATATATATATATATATATATATATATATATATATATATATATATATATATATATATATATATTTATATTGTTGCATTATATTCATGCATATATGTGGTTTTATTAGCCGTTGGCAAATAGGTATTTCGATGACCGAGTACATTCTGTTTCTTTCAGTTAAAAAAAATTAAATATTTCTCTTAAAATAATTTTTCATGACAATTGGTTTCTCATGTCCAGTAAATTTCATTGCTCTGTCCCGTAGTGATCGGGACTATTTTCTGTTTTAAATGTATGTATCTCCCACATATAGCCTCTGTCAGTATATTCTTTTCGAAATATATATGCTAATTCTTTACACTCACTGCTGCTGTCATTAATTAAGAAGGATTCTGTTACTGGGTACAGTTCTTTATCATTCCCTAGCACCAGTCTATGACTCTCGAATATGAATATTCTTCGCTAAACTGCAGAATGTATTTGCTTGAGATTATTTTTTTATCATTGATCTGAGAAAGCGGTTTCATATATAGTCGGCAATTTTTGAACGAGTTTGGTGCCGTGCATGACATCCATATGAAAATTGTACCATATTAATAGAAAATTAGTATGCCCAAAAGGTTACGCACAATAACATTTTAATTATCATGGTCTCTCAATGGAAACGTTTTTGAAAAATATCTAGGGGAATAATTGTGGACTTATCTCTACCTAAATGTTATAAGATCAAACAAACTTAAGTGGTTTTGAATTTAAATGTGATTCATTTCATAGTTTATGTTTTGTCAGAGCTGCAAATAATTGTTTGGAAAGAGATAAACTGATATTAGGAAATAGATAATAATTACTTAAGTCGACGAATAAAATATTTATATATATAGAATAATGTTTATTATGCTTTAAAATATAATTCTGTCACATTTAGGGTGACGATATTTCAACAACTATTAAATGGAGTAAGTATTCAATTTCAAATACATGTATTCTTTCTCGACAGAATTAATCAAGCATTTGGCATCTTCTCGAGTAAATCAGGAAAAGATTTTAGATTAATATGCTATAAAAGAGATGAGGATATCATATCCTTGAATGTTTAAAATAAAATACTAGAGATTTTCTTAATGAAAATATATAACTAATTAAAATTATTAGATGAAAGCTTCAAAATGATCAGAACGTATATGTGTATAATAAATACAATTAGAACGAGAATAAATAGTTTTCCTCATGATTTGAAAAACTTCTATGAAAAAGTAGCTATAATTTATGTTTTGCTGAAAACCACGCTTGCTTTCCCCAAAGCACAGGTACACAAACATATATAAATATCATATGAGTGATATGTATATATCAGAGTCTATGATATATATATATATATATATACATATATATATATATATATATATATATATATATATATATATCATAGAAAGATATATATATATGTATATATCAGAGAGTGATATATATATACATATATATACAAATATCCATATACGCATAAATATACATATATTCATATATACATATATATACACATGAATATACATATATATATATATGATGGACACTCCCGTCGAACTCGAAATCGAACTCAGGCAGATCAGTTCCCAGAAACTGAAAGCCCGACACCAACACATGAGATTTGATTATAGTGGTGAAGGTTTTGTCCACACTTTTTGGGGGTCGAATAAAGGGATTCGTAACAAGGTCCCCAAACGACCCTCCGCAGGTTTTGAAATCAGAGTTGTCCTTCTTCGAGACCAGTTGCCATCCAAGGATATAGAATATATATATATCAGGCTATTAAACATAGTTGGAGGAAAAGGGCGCGTAAGTAAATGTAATGGATTCGACTGGAATTCGAACTCGGCTCTCCAATTCCTCAATCGAAGCCGTTATCCATTACTCCACCGTGGCACCTACATATATATATATACATACATACATACATACATACATACATACATACATACATACATACATACATACATACATACATACATACATACATACATACATATACATATACATATATATACATACATATACACATATATATATATACATATATACATATATATACATATATATACATATATATATATACATATATATACATATATATACTTATATATACATATATATACAGATATATATATATATATATACATAGCCATACATATATATACATATATATATACACACATATATATATACACATATATATATATACACATATCTATACACATATATTACACATATATATACATATATATACATATACATATATATATACATATATACATATATATACATATATATACATATATATATACTTATACATATATATATATATACATATGCATATATTTATACATATATACATATACATATATATATACATATATTTAAATATATACATATACATATATATATATACATATACATATATACATATATATATATACATATACATATATACATATACATATATATATATATATACATACACATATATATACATATACATATATATACATATAGATTTATATACATACACATATATATACATATACATATATATACATATACATATATATACATATACATATATATATATATATATATATATACACATATATACATATACATATATACATACATATATATATATATATATATATATATATATATATATATATATATATATATATATATATATATATATATCATAGGGTGCTGGTTCTAATAAAATAGTGGATAATGTACAGTAAATGGACTATTATTTATATCAATAAAAAAGATACATTTTTCTGCCCCGGTATCACATCACCGAACAGTGTAATAGTCAGGTATTTATTAAAGTTTTCAATCTTCAGCTGACATTAAATAATATTTACACACTTATGTAAATATATAATTATCTATCCCTAGTCCATTTACGCTTATTCAAAGACTTCATCAATTAAACACGTCGTGTCATTAATTGTAATTATACTGTTTCGTTTGAAGATACTTTTTTCTTTTAATCTTTTCAAATATTTCCAGTGTTTTCGCCAGTGATCATATTTCGTCTTTTAACCTTTCCTTAACAAGTATATGTATACCAGAAAGAAATGTGCAAACATATTACAATATAGTAGATATATTCTAAACAAAGAATCACTTTTCAGGTGTACACAGTCCGACCACCAATATAGGTTTTATGCTTTCAATCATTCGTCCTGCGGTCGCCAGATATAATGTGAAAATAGAAAATTTTATACTTCAGGAACGACTAAGATGGAATAAATATGGACAGATTCACCCACCATGACTAAACCAACTAATGTCACCTGGAGGAGGAAAGCACCCTAAGATCAAATTGAAGTCGTAAACTCATAATTATAGCCTCAAATAATTAAGCAGCTCTAAAAAAGTGTCCGCTGTATATGTACTACAGAGAGCAAAGTGCTCAACACCATGCAATAAGAGCTATACTAAAAAAGGAACCATCATTCGGGTATACACTGAAACTTATAGTAATGGTCGGACTGTGTATGCCTGAAATTTTGAAATTTAGTTCGAACATTATAGTTTTTCTTTCTCCGTTACCACTCTTCGCCACCTGAATAGAAATTTAATGGCGTGAAGGTTTTTAAATCTATGGGAACTAACTAACCACCCTGTAAGGTGCAACACGACAATCGTCACCTGAACCTCAACCAGCAAACAAAAATAATTCTCCGGGCATGGGATGTTAGAAGGAAAAGCAACTGTGACCATTTACAATATTAAAAGTTAAATTTCAACATATTAGGAATTTGTGAATGTACGCCAAAACAACGGAGATTTTGTCAGCGATAAACAGAATTATACGTACAGGGGGGGAATCAAATCCTACTTATGTGAATTTATCTCTGCCTGTATGATATCAATACTTGTGATATGTCTACACATATTTTGACTTCCTCTTTTGTCCATTCGATGGCCCAGATATATAACATTCATTTATTTTATTATATATATATATATATATATATATATATATATATATATATATATATATATATATATATATATATACAAATTCAACAGCACCAGAACAGAGGCCAGAGAAAGAGAGAGAGAGAGAGAGAGAGAGAGAGAGAGAGAGAGAGAGAGAGAGAGAGAGAGAGAGATCCGGCAACCCCTTCCTAAACACGAAACAAGGTTTGAGCCTCTACTCGATGGGGAGGACTGTAGACCGAGCGGTAGAAAAGCCTACCTACTCCTATTACATATAACATATACAATGACGAAAACAACAACAAATACAATATATATATATATATATATATATATATATATATATATATATATATATATATATATATATATATATATATATATATATATATATATATGATTAATACAGGTAAAAGTTTTGTCAGTTAGCTTATTGATGTTACCGTCAGCATCCACTCTACAATGTTTGTTACATACACCCTCCGGGAATTACTATTTCACTTTTCGCTACCTTCTTTTTTCACTTTACTCTCATTCCTTAAACTTTTCTCTCTTCTTTTTTTTCCCTATCCTTTCAATTATTACTATTTCACTTTTGGTTTATTAGACAATGGCGTTATTAAGTTTTTAGCTTCGTAGTCTTTTCTTTTGTTAGGAAAATTGTATTTCATTTTCTTGCATAACAATTTAATTTTAGTACTTTAAATATTTATATGAGACTTCACTTTGACATTTTATTCGTTTTCTTATCTGATTTGGTGGAATATTAAGTACTATATGTGTATTAATTGTAGGAAGTAATATTTGTAACCATTTTATTTTATTTATTATTGATTGATTTCGCACACAGACATGCCTATACGTATATAAATATACACACACAAATACACAGAAACGCATGTAAACCTGTACCTGGGCTCTGTTATTAATATATAAAAAGCTTATCACCCCATGCAAGGCTGGAGGCCACTAGCACGCAAGGGGTTATAGAAGGTTTGGAGGAACAGCAGATAGGAGTGGTAAAAGAGAGGATGTGGAGAAAGATAGTGGATCGATCAAGGCAAGGGGGTTACAGAAGATTTGGAGCGAGAGCAGATAGTAATGAAAGGTGAAAGGATGTGGAGAAGGGAAGTGGATAGATCACGGCAACTGTAGATGTCGATTGACGTTACACTTAAATAGTTGGAGATTGTATTTGTCAGGGAAACAGGAATAAGGAAGGGAGATCCACAGGCGAGATGTGCGAGACATGAAGCTATTGGAGTAGAAGAGATGTATACATCTAACAGTTTCATCGCTGAAGGAGTGGGAACGGTATGACATCCTCGTATGACGTTTAAATTCATGAGGCCTAGGAGCCAGCGAAAGCAGCTCCTCGGAGCAATTACCGTGAAAGTATTTGTAAAAAAGACAGAGCGAGGCAACGTCACGTCTGTGAGAGAGCGACTGCAGACAGTATGACAGATCAGGGCCAATTACATTGCATATCCGTCTCTGGAAATTATCAAGAACCCTGAGGCAAACAGCAGGGGCTCCAGACCATATATGGCAGCAATACTCCATGCAAGGGCGAATGGTCAATTTATAGATTTGGAGGATCGATTCCGGGGAGAAAAATTTCCTGGCTCGTCACAGGGAGCCAACTTTCCTTGCGGTGGAACAGAGTAGGGCCTAGGATAGAGCCTTGGAGAACACCTACGTTAGTGGGATAGGAGCTGAAGATGAATTCATTGAGAACGACCTTCAATTCACGGTTTGACAGGAATGATTGTATTAGGTCAAGCAAATGACCAGTGGTACCATAACCCTGGAGCTTGCGAAGAAGGCCGGCATGCCAAACTCTATCAATCGCTTTGGAGATGTCTAGGGCCATGACATGAGCTTCACCGTTATTATGAATAGCTTGGTAGACAAATTCAGTGATGGCCGTAAGCACATCGGCTATAGATCGGGCAAAGCGGAAACCATATTGCTTGTCTGAGAGCAGATCATGGGATACCAGGTGATTAATCACTTCGGTATTGATAATGGCTTCGAAGCTTTGCCGAAGAGGGGTAGGAGACTGATAGGACGATAATAAGAAGGGTCGGAGGGGTCACCAGATTTCTTAAAGACTGGAACAATGGTTGAGGACATCCAGCAGTCAGGAAAACAAGACTACTTGAGGCAGCGGTTGTATAATTTAGAGAGGACAGGCGCCAGTTCAGGTGCGCATTTCTTCAGGAAAATGGCTGGTATCCCGTCACTACCAGTAGCTTTGTGGTGATCTAAGTTAGAAATAATGCCCAATACCAACGACGGGGATATGTGCAATCCGCTCAAAAGGGCCTCGTTACTGGGAGGGAAATCGGGCATGCGTACCCCGGAAAAGTCTAATGTTGAATTGGAAGAAAACTTCCGAGCAAAGCATTCAGCCTTTCCGGCAGTGGTGGTCAGGACCTCAAACTGATTGAACAGGGGAGGAATGAAGGGTTTGCTATTGTTCAGAACGCTCTTGCAGAGGCGCCAATAATCTTTGGAGCCGAATTTGCGAGATGCAATACGTTCCTTCATCCGAGCAGCAAATAGTGACTTAGCTTCGTTGAGGATACGCTTACACTCGTTACGGGCAGAGGTAAATAGGCGTCTATTGCAGTCAGACATATCACTACGAAAACGGTGGAAGGAATGGTTCCTATGGGCAATGGTGGCTGAGCAAGCAGCTGTGAACCAAGGGGAGGAGCGCGGTGTGACCTTGAATTTCCTTGAGGGGATGAAAGCGTCAATTCCAGCTTTAACCCAGGAAGAGACCTCTGAAGCACATTCTTGAATGGGGAGCTTAAATACAGCATCCCAGGGGACATCGCGGAGGAAATCACGAAACGAGTCCCAGTCAGTCCGTTGGTAGCAGAATGAGGTTCTGGGGGTAGGAGGCTCCTTGCAGGGTATGAGGCTGAACGAGATACTAACGGACACTACAGCAGGATCGGAGTTACCGATAGGACAGATCTGCGTGGCACTACACGACACAGGGATGGAGGTAAAACACAGGTCGAGGAGTGAGGCTTTACATTCCTGGTTGTAAGCAAAACGCGTGGGGAAATCAATTATCTGTGTGAGGGATTGAGAGACTGAAAAGTTGAAAGTATGAATGCCTGCGCGGTCGGTATTAGCATTCTTAAGCCACTTGTTGTGATGGGCGTTAAATGCTTAAGGGATTTATTCCATATTTTTAGGTTATTAATTATGGGTGGTTCCGTTTGTGGAGTATTTTATTTGCTGTTTGAATATACCTATATAGAATATACAATATATACTCCAGCATACACATGCACGCACGTGAATTTTTTAAAGAGGTTGTAAATTCAATATTTCCTTATTCATATACTATCATTTGTATTTAGTAGCTAACAGCTTGTTTTTGACTTTGTGTTATCTTATATTCTGAGGTAACAATGATCAATATTTAGGTTTGTAATCGTTTTTATGTATGTATATACTTTTATGTATTAAAATAAGAAATCCATTATATTTATATGTATATACTTACACACATATATACTCATGCAGATACTTACACACATACACACTCACACATCATACACATACATATTCAAGCAAATATTTACACATATACATACTCATATAGATGTTTAGATTTAATATTTGCTCGTTAATTTTATTTTGTTTATTTTTCGCTTATTTATGATTTGTTTAGTTTATTATATTTTATGTTTATTTTATTTTTGTATTACGTTTGATATCAAAATAAAGATTTTCTCGTGGGCGTCACCGAACATTCTTTCAAATCCTTTATTTCGTCATCTTTGTAAAAATGCACATGAAGTTTTCATGAAAATGTGAGGTATTACAGATTTATTTGTATCTATAGAAGCGGGGGAATAATTCTGTCCCCGGCTAAATATATATACATATGTATCTTTTAAGGATGTTTACTCAGTCCAAGGCAGTAACGCCAAAACTCAAAGGGGCTAATGGAGATGCAAGAAATAGAAAAAGAGAAATATTAATTAAGAGCTGGAAAAAATGAAAGAGTAACCACGTGTAGAGCAAATGGCGACTTACATGGCATCTATATTTTTGAAGATTAAAGCTGGTTGGAAATCTTTCTGCCAGAAGAGAATTCTACAAGCGAGAAATGCGTGTAAATTAAGTGTTAGCATATAACGTACTGTTACATCTAGCCAAATCAAATCCTCGTGAAAAGTCCAGTAGTGCGTCAAATTCGTAAAGTCTGTGTACCATAGTGAAGAACGACTTTTAAGAACGTAGTCACTGACCCAAACATACAACAATATTCCTTACGCCATAACAACGCATTCTTACTACATCCACCATATTACCACAGATTCTCCATCATAGTCCTAACTAATACACATATGTACATTTCTTTTTTGTGGTGGGGAGGGGTATATAATAACAATTGGAAAAATAAACCCCAATTTGTATTTAGAAATATGAACAAAAATTATATACAAGAAGCTAAATGAAATAGTGTTAGTAATAAAAACCCACACAATCCTTAATTGTAGCAGAAACTTCATTTAACTGGACGAAATCAATGCAGGACTTTAATAATATAATTCCTTCATCAAAGACACACTCATTCAAGCACAACAGCAACTACAAAAATCGAACCCGAAACGAAATGAGCTTCGCATACATCACTGATCATCTAATGGGAGAGGCGAAATTAAGCTAAATAAATTGGGGACGGACATAAAGGGGGCCAATGAGCAAACATTCCCAAGATAAGTTAACGTGAAATAAGAAAATTATGCCCCGAATAACCCTAAACTAACCAAATTCCGGGGTGGGGGCTGCCAATGTTCATCTGAGGCCAAATATCCAAATGCAAAACTGGCATCCAAAATACAACACTAAGCCGAACGCACTTACACGACACAAACGCGCATAACTCAACCACATTTTACCAAATTATTTTGGGGGGAACCGCTGTCTTTCCGTATTAATCGTGAATTTAAGCTGTACAAGATCATTTGGGAAGAAGTGAAATTCTCACCCCCATAGAACACCTTCTGACGCTTCGTCCAAATCACGATTCTCATAAAACCTAGCAAGCAAAAGAATACATAGTTTTAAGCGTGGAAACACATTGCTACAGACAGAACTGGACTCGAGGAGGAAAATGATGCCGCGCAGCATGCGAACCTTGATGCCTTCATTAAACTTGCACAACGTGTCTGCGACCCTGCAATGAATGAAGGCATGGCCCAAGGTATCCCCCTCTCCATTAGAGTGAACGCAGTTTGGAGATTTTTTCAAACCCGCCAAACAACGTTTTATAGCTTTATAGCTTCCAATTTCTTGGGTGACTGAGACGGTATGGGATAGGTGTGCTTGTGGGAATTGATCTTGAAGCACTGACGTGGTTGTTTTGAATGGTGATGGCCACGGCAATGGAATGTCTTTGCAAGATTACTTCTGTCGGGATGGTATGGGTGTCATTGATTTGGGCATGTGGGAATGATTATATCTAATTCTTTGATGAGGGGAAGACGGGACAGAGGATGAGGAACTAGGCACCCCAGCGGCTTTTTTAGCCCGCTTAGCCCGAAGATCTTTCAGTGTTTGAACTTCACTATCTTCTCTTTGCTGGGTTCATTAAACTTCTGATGTGGTCGTAGCAGGGTACGCCGGGGTGTCGCCCTTAGAGTTGGTAGAGGGAATAAGGCTGTAGGTGTTTTGGACCCTGGGGGCTTCAAGTGACTGAGGCCTCGCTTTTGGTACTTTCTTCTGCCCCTACCGACGACACGTTATTGATCTACTTCCTTTTCCTTATCCACACTTGCTGAAGGCGTCGGTTTTGTGGGGAATATGGGACAGGAAACACAAAAGTTTTTTTTCTGCACAGGATCGTATCGTTGCTAGGTCTATTACTGACGCGGCGGAACTAACAATATCGACCCGCGGTTGATTTGGGTTTTCTGCGGCCGAAATTCCAGAAGCCATCTTCTCTGGACAGGAAGATGCGAGGTGACCAATCTCTCCACACCTCCAAAAAGTAGGTCTTCTGCCAGTGACAATGACCGACATTTTCCAGCAGCAAACTGTTGGGAATGGAGACAAAAGCCAAACGATCGAGCATAATCTCAAAGCTCCATCCCCTGTTCAATTTGTCAGAATTCGCAACTAAGGTCTAACCATATTGCATTAAGAATTCAGCTAGGTTAACTTCCGATGCATGAGGAGGGACCTCGAATTATTCTACGCTGGTCCTGCGCCGAACATCTTATTCGGTTTGGACGATGTGGGATTTTGTTATCAGTTCTCTTTTCGATTGCCTGGCTTTCATATTTTTCGGTGCCTCACTTGAATTTGGCACATTATGAATTTCCTCCTTGTCAACATTTCTTTTGAATGTAAAGAGGACAATGACACTCCTGTCTTAATATCGGTGAAATATCGTCCCTAACGGGATTTAAAGAAAACATAGCGAAGAAGATTATTTATTCATATAACAATGGAAAATATGGCATGAATGGGGAACAAGTATGGTCTTCTGTCTTAATATTGAACTTAGCTATTCACAATCACTGACCCAACATACCACAATATTCCTTACAGCAAAACAACACATTCTTGTCATTTAAACTACATCCAACATAATAATACATTAGAATCTCCATGTAACCATAACTAGTCCCAATATATACAATTCATTTTCTGTTGGAGGAGGGGAATATAACAACGGTTTAAAATGAGTATCAAAGACGCAAAACGAAAAACTAACATTAAAAAATAAAAGTATATATTGCAATGAGAAAAAAAACTGACTGTAAACAAAAAAGAAAAAACAAGAAAAGAAACTGGCTAATTTACTAATAAATAAAACAAAGAAAAGAAACTGAAACTAAAACTTTGTCCAACCACAAAAATGAAAAAGTCCGACAAAAAAAACAAAAAACAAAAACAAACAGAAAACTGTGAGAGTGTCGGGCGGCCTTACAGGCTCTGCCTCTGTCCAGTGACTTTTCGTGGGCTCGTAAGCTATTTTAGCGTGATTTAGTGAAGGGGATCTCGACACACCGCCTTTGTGGCCAGCTGGGCTTGTCGGCATCAGAATTGCATTATTTCTGGTCTTGTGCGAACTACTTCAGCAACCCTGATTTTCGCTTACCTGGCGATTGATTTGTAACAGGCTACCTCAATGAGGTATCCTTCAGATGGGACTGAGCGGATTTTCAACGACTGTCATCGGTGTGACCTTCTCACGCCTTCTACTATTGTCCTCAGGTGCGATCTTTATGGGAATATTTTGGTGAGTTGACGGCTCGTATTCATCCCGATCAGCTTTTGTCCAGTAGTTGCGCTAAGAACAAACCAAAAAGGGTTAAAACGAAGAGCACATTTCTCCTTTACCGAAGTATTTGTGCTTGTTTGTTTATTGTTCACATACAAGAAACATTCAACCTTGTGCAACAAGAATTATTTTGTGTGTGTGTTTCCATATATATATATATATATATATATATATATATATATATATAAACAATCTTTTGTCCTTTCAGAATCGAATCGACTTGGTTATATTTATTTTTCTATCAACCCGATTCTCACCCAACGAACTCGCAAGTGAACCAACGGAGAATTTCCGGACTTCTACGATCTGATGACCACTCTCCAGGATCAAAGCAATCACAACGTGGCTGGAGGGTGTCTTCGAATTGACATTGCGAAAAGGAAACTTGTGTCTAACCTGTAATACTGGACCATACCAGACCAAAGTCCGGTCTTTTGGAGTGCGTAGGTCCAGTGGGGCGCAGATACACTGTTACACTTGTGGTGATTTAATTAAATTAATGGGTTGTGGTTGTGATTAACTAGGACTAGAATAGTTACTGAGTACCAGCCTTTCCCCACTTACCCCACATGTTTGTATTTAAATACGTAATAGTCATTTTCCCTGGTTATTTGTAGGGGAGAGCAATTCCACCAACAAGTCACCTTCTCATACTTCAAGTGAGAACGTCATGGTGATTTGCAGTCGACAGCCACCTCCGCCATTAACTCGTCTGAGCTTGTTGTCGCGGGTTTGTCTAACCGACCCGGCTTTGAAGTATAAACCTTCGAGTTGAATTTTTTTACGTTTTCTTCGATTTGTAATGCATTCTGCATCTGAATTTGCAATAGTTGTTCATTAGAACTTGGCATAGTGCTACTAACTCGCGATAATGCGTTTACCGCAGCATTATATTTGTCATGGCGGTATATAAAATCGAAGGACGAAAAAGAGAGCTGAATCTTTCATTGTGCTTTGTTTTCGTTTTTAATTTTACTTTTTGACTTGGAATTAAACATAGATGCACCTGATTTTTGGTTAGTTACGAGTTTGAAGTGACACCTGATTACGTAACGCCACCATTTTTAATTCATCCACGATGTTGGAGAATTCTTTTATGAAAGCCGTGTGTCGTTTTTCATACCGCGACGCTGTCCTTGGATAAAAAAGCAACGTGGCTACCATTTTCCTCAGTGATGCTGTAATAGCACTATCAGAGGCATCTGTGTCCCTGACTAGTGTTGTGGCAGTGTCTAGTGCGACTATCGCAGCATTTTCTCTGTCGTTTTCACATTTTTAATACTTAAACAGCAGCGGGAGATATGGAAAATATTAGATTGTCCAGCAGTTGTATATTCTCTGAAAAAGACGATATCCATTTCGATTAGAGCACAAACATGCCTATAGCTCGCATGTTGTCTGGAAACTGTAGCTTGAGCAGGGGTTTTAATCGCTCAGCTTCTGGCTTCATATTTGTTACACACATGGTGTACTCTAATAGATTGAGGGTACTCGCCACAAATATACATTTGTCACAATTTAATGGCAGGTTGTATTTATTAACAACCGCCATGTACCGTTTAAGTTTGCGATCATCATCTGGCTGGTTAAGTCCACACACTGTTACATTATAGATCAAGGCAAATGTGTCTTTCAAATTTTCTGTGCTTATTATTTTGTCAATAATTCTTTCCAAAGTTGACATACCATTAGTTAAAACAAATGGAATACGTCAAAACGATCGAAGACTGATTAGGGTCGATTTACTCGCTTAATTTCTACTTGGCAATTTCAATCGCAATCTTGTGGATGTGAGTGAGCGGTTATGCATCCAATTGGGTGAACATATTAATCGTCTGGGAGTAGTCTATTACTAACCTCATTTTGTTTTTCTCAGAAAAAAAATTAAGAGTAACTCTGCCCTCCATGGAGACTAGCTGGATTCAGTAACTCCCAAGAATTCTCGTTACTTCGGTTTTAATGTGGGAGTACCGTTTAGGTTTTACTGCTAAGGGTGGATATTTAATGTTGATCGCTGCTAGTCCGTAGATTTTTAAGTTTTGTTCGTGTTCCTCAAAAGTGATTATGATACTAAAATGCCGACATAGGAAGTCGTGGCCTAGTATCACGCTGTCATAGATATTCTTTATTACTGATAGTTTTGTGCGAATGTAAGAATTATTTTTTAACTGAAGTTTGACCAGGTAATACCGAATTACTTGAGTGCACAAAAAGTGTTCGCCATAGTTATTTTCTCGGAGCAAGGAAAGATACGCCACTAATCTTTTGTCACAGTTGAATCTATGTTGCTTGCAAAACTACTAGTGCCAATAAAGGCGTTTATAGGTACGTTGTGAACGTAAGTTTTAAGTATGTTAACGTAATTTTAAGCATGATTTTCGAAAAGTCTGGAGAAGCATCAGTTATGACATAATATTATATTAACGCTTTGTTGGGGGTGCGTATGAATTTAGAATAATGTACAAGGTGGTCACGAGAAGACGTACGCTGTTAAGATAGAAGAAATTGAGCGCTCTCTAGGCGACTTCTAAATTGTAGGCTGTTTTGCAGGCAGCTTTTAATGCCATGATTTCGTTTTCGAGGTTTTCTCTGCCACAGTTGAGTATTTCGAAGGCCGTTTATAAAGGTGTCCATAATATCTTCGCACAGGACTTCTGCATTCATGCTTTGAAATGACGCCTGCTTTGAAATTATGGTCTTTACTTAGTGTTCTCAATTCAGTTAGGCAGTACTCGAGATTCACCGTCTTCCTCCATTCGATTTACAAGTAAGTTTCGAGCGAAGACATCGTTTTTAGGCTTGACGTAAATTGTGTGCAGCAAGTTCATAATTTCTCGTAACAATGGGAGACTGAAATTATCCTGTAGACCAAGGAGGAAATAATGCTGATATTGAACTATTTCTCCGTGAGAGCGCTCCGCTTTAGGCATTTCTACAAAATGTTCGAAACTTGTAATCCAATGTGTTCACTGCTCAGCAGCAGTGGCATGGTCAGAGTAGACGTCGAAACTTTGTGGTCTCATATTTATCCTAAGTTAAATAAATTATAGTGAGAAACCGACCGGAGGTATAACTTATCTGTGACTTTATTCAACTTAGAATGGAGTATGTCAAACTGGGCCCATTTAAATGCAAAATACATAAAAGGGAAGATGATCCATTTCACAATTTATGTCGGCAAAATATCTTACTAAATGTAGGTACATCCATAAATTCGCTCAAAAAAGACTATAC
Organism: Acanthosepion esculentum; assembly: GCA_964036315.1. Taxonomy (NCBI): domain Eukaryota; kingdom Metazoa; phylum Mollusca; class Cephalopoda; order Sepiida; family Sepiidae; genus Acanthosepion; species Acanthosepion esculentum. The sequence continues at coordinate 106,581,001 of OZ038478.1, forward strand.
TATGATGAACAAATTTCCCATACTTGTTAAAATCAAAGTTTCATTGTCAAAATGTTTATGTTATTAATAGGAAAGTATTTATTATTATTTAATTGTATTTTTAAATCTTTTTAGAACGTTCATATTGTTAATAAACTCTTCATTTTCTCGTGTCAGCGAATGGAATATAAATTAACATAGCAAATTTTAGAGTATTTTTTGCGGTGTAAGACATTGATTTATAAATTCCTGCAATAATCAAATAATTGTCGGAGTTTAATGCAACTTGCAGGACCTATTCACAAATCAATTAAAATATTCTAGATTTTTTTTTAATTTTCAGTATATCTTAGATATTTTTTTAAAGCTTGGTATTTTTTTTTAAAGTGGTACAAACCACTTAATTTTTTGAAAACTCGAGAAATTCAGCGAGATAAAGTTTATTGAATATATTAGTTAAATCAAAATTACATAGAGAAATTAAATCAGCAATTTTTGTTTTTGCAAAATCGGATCCTGTCTTACTGAAAACCTGCTCTGAATCGTGAAATAAAGAAACGTAATAAAACCATGATATTGCTTAATTAGAAAATCATGTAACTTCTTTTATGAGTAATATATATATAACGAACAGAATTTCCTTAAGAAAATGATTTTTTCGGTGCTTAATGAATTTTTACAAAAGTTGTTTTCATTTTACTTATATATTATTTGAGATATTTTATTTTTGAAAATCATTTAAATTCCAGAATCCATGGTGAAATTTAGAGGATATTGTTAAGTAAAACTATATTTACTAAACATAAAACTCATAGATTATTACAATTTAATGATCCCGTGTATTTAAAAAATAATTAAAAACTGTTTTTGCATGAGTAAAAACGGACCGATTTTTGTAGAAACGAGAGATCATACAGTACATTATCAGAAAATAAGAGAAATAACTGTACATTTAAATGCAATGTATCTAAAATTCAATAAAGTGTTAGATTATGGATAATATTTTCTTAATTACTGAGTACTTGAAATAGTAATATTTTCTTAATTACCGAGTACTTAAAAATTATATATACAAGGCGTTCATCTTACATTCTTCAGTTATCTTTTACGGTTAAATTCTCCGTAGAAAAATATTATAAACACCAAGCTTCCATCAAGCTGTCATCCCATCAACAGATTAAATAAACAGCTACGGAAGTCTTTAAAAAATGCGATAATTTGCAATTAAATCAAATATTTTCTTCAACTTTCTGATGTTCAGCATGTGCCTGTAATCATCTCAATAACGCCCAACACTATTGCCCTTTGTCGACAGCTTGAACACACTCCTGGAGATCTGTTCGGGGACTACCATTGTCGGGACCAGTTGAACACGACAGTGGAAACCGGGACAAAGATGTGCAAGAGCCTCAAGTTCGATTCACATGGCAAACCATCAAGACACGGTGGTTTGCCTTTGCCGACTTCCTTCAGTGCCGCGTTGACATCGACTTGTGAGCTACTCGCAAATAGCTGCTTCACTCCGCGAAAGCCGAGAAAATTCTACCAAATAGGTTCGTCACAGAGACCAGGCGCCTTGATAAAAAGCCTCTCGAAAGGCTGCCGAAACACCTGACGCATTTCGTCAAACGCCCTCAGAGTACGCAGCTGCGGGGTTTTGACTTCTCCAATGTAGAGACCGGAATCTCGTCGGATCACTTAGTTGAGCCATTCTGAACCATTGTTCACAGCTTCGGAATACATTTCGCATATGTCTAATTACGTAACACAAGTAGCGCTTGCTAGTCAAGCGCCCCAGTGCCTCCCTAACTAAGGCTATCTCTAAGGGATACCCGCAGCCTCCGCCCGAGAAAGGCTCTCCTTAAGATCCTTCCCCTTTTTAGCCCTGTCTATTGAGAGCTCTTTGCTAAACTTGTTGAATACGCTAATACTATTCTTTAGCCTCTCCCACCACCTAATTCCAATGACCGCTCCACTTGTTCCTGCTTTACTGCGGTAGCTACCTGTTCCTGGAAGTCCCACCTGTCCACGAAATTCAGATTGAACTTACAGTATCCGGCCATTCCAGGTTTACAAACTAACACCACCTGGGCACAGACGAGTGGTCGTAATAGCCTAACCAGTTGTACGTGGGACAATCTAGGAGATCTATGTCGGCCTTTCTGACTAACATTCTATCCAGGTAGGTAGGCACGTGGGTAGATGGCCACTTAAATGGCCACGTTCACATCTCCCGCTTTGGGTGATCGACCCTGTATCTATCGACAAGATCAAATTCGCCGATAAGATCAACCACGCTACGATCGCCCGTCATACGGCTACCCTCTGTCTAACTTGGGGTCCAGGACGGAAATCCAGTTCCCCACTAAGAGTAAGCGCGTAGAATCCACCAGGAACGGCCCCAACTGCCGAAAAACTGAGACACGCTCGTCCAGGTCATTGGGCGCATAAACAGCAACGATCCGAAACGAACCACTTTTCAGCGCAATAGCGATCAAGGGTACTTTAAATTCTCAAACGCAACCTGTTTATATCAAGACGGTCATGTGACGAAACATCGACTGTATGCATTATAAATCCTCCCCTCTACACTGATGTTCGCTTTGAATCGATAATACTACTGAAGAACATCTCTCAAATAGCAAATTGACCCGAAACATAAGTTACACTCTATAGTAAATATAGAGACCAATCAGGATAAAAGTATAGAGTTTATACTTTTATCCTGATTGCTCTCTATATTCGTAACACATCAATCGGGATGCGCAATAAAAGCATAAGTTATTATAGTTTTCTCCAAAAGTCCTACTTTTCAAATTCTGCTGAAATTTCGGAAAATAGATGGCAAGTCGTTCAAGTTACTAATAATCTCATATTCGAAATTCTAATAATCTGTCCCCAGAGGTTTTGCTTCATTCGGTTTCCACTCCCCCTTTTAAATTTACATTATTTTTTGCCTATTCGGAATGATTATCTATAAAGGAATGCATTATTATTGCATTAAAACAGATGATAAATATGATAAAGTTTAAGAAAGACCTATTTTGGAGGACTCCGTGAGATTCAGATCATGAACACTGTTTAGAAATCTTTTTATTTTGAAAAGGAAAAGGTGGAGGAATGAACTTTCCACAAATCCAGTTAAATATTTTCTGTATATTGACCGAAGATAGAAAATCAAGAGTTTTTTCTTGGGGGAGAATTAAAATAACTCATTTGATAAAATGTAATGACAGAAATTATAACGTAGTATGAATAAGTCAAATCTAAAAAATATAAATCGGTCGTGAGCATTGGAAATTTTGCAGTATTGGAGTATTGCAGTTGAGAAAAAGTCATGATTTAAATATAGCAAAGTTAATAGAAAAAATGTTTGAATAAAATGGACAAACATCACAAAAATATCTCAAATTGGGGAGTTAGGGAAATATTTTACAAGTATGTCGACAGAATGAGATGAAACTTTTGAAGGAAATCACCAGATTTGAGAAGATTTTTTTTCAATAATCAATGTTACTGTCAATAATTATTAACATATAACGAAACAAGAAGTTAAACGGGAGAAACGAGAAAAGAAACAATAAAAATGAATATTAAATGAGGAAGAAAAAACGGATATGGGTTTGTATTTGTTTAGTGACAGTAATTAGCGTGGTAGAAATAACGAAATATTTTGAATTTAAGACATTGAATTATTAATCAGATTTACTTGGCGTGGTGGAATACATTGTCTGCAGACGTTCAACATACAAAATCCCACTAAGAGCGAGCTGAAAATATGCGGTTTCTATTCTTATAAATGTTATTTTTAGCGGCTACCTGTGTTTGAGTTGATATCGCTGTCTCTCTTAAATAATTATACAGTAAAATTAGTCAATCTGCCTAAATCGAGAAGCATTACTAAAAATAGTAAAAATGTGTTCGCATACCACTTCAAAAATCGAATTTGTATTCAATTTTTCACTAGGAAAACGACTAGGTATATCCGAAACGATTAGAAATTTCATAAAACAAGGATATATTACCTAAGTAATGAAAGCACACATCCTGTTGGAACATTTCGAATATATATATATATATATATATATATATATATATATATATATATATATATATATATATATATATATATATATATATATATATATATATAACGAATTGAGAATGCAATAATATTTTTTTGTAATTTTATCTTTTTCGTAAAACTTTTTGTAAAACTGGTCAGAAGAGTTGTACGTCGAAAGTCAATCTTACCAAAAATCTGACCTGATGCAGTTTTAAGGAGTCTATATTCATTATTATATTCCTTTGTTCTTGCATACCACTTCAAAAATCGAATTTGTATTCAATTTTTTCACTAGGAAAACGAATAGGTATATCCGAAACAATTAGAAATTTCATAAAACAAGGATATATTACCTAAGTAATGAAAGCACACATCCTGTTGGAACATTTCGAATATATATATATATATATATATATATATATATATATATATATATATATATATATATATATATATATATATATATATATAACGAATTCAGAATGCAATAATATTTTTTTGTAATTTTATCTTTTTCGTAAAACTTTTTGTAAAACTGGTCTGAAGAATTGTACGTCGAAAGTCAATCTTACCAAAAATCTGACCTGATGCAGTTTTAAGGAGTCTATATTCATTATTATATTCCTTTGTTCTTGCATTGAGCTTTCTTTGGATTTATATCCTCCTTAGAATTATCCCTACTAATAATTAAGTGATATATATATATATATATATATATATATATATATATATATATATATATATCGGATCTCCCCATGGTTAATTTGTCCGGAAGGTGAATTCTTGATGTTATCAGTCTGAGTAGCTATCATTGGAATGTTGTTCCAAGTCGACTTTGATTGAAATTATGTAACTGGAACTATTCGGAATACTTAGATGATTACTCTTGCACGAAGACAAATGTCATTCTCACAGAGGCTTTGCGTGTGACAGCGTTATTCAAATTACTGGTCATGACATAGTATGCAAACTCTCCAAGGAACAGTAACTACTGTCCACTCGTATAGTTGCAGAATAAACCATAGAGTGGCTGTCTGTGTGTTGAGCAAATACATATATGCCTGAGAAGGTTTCCGCGACAGGGATTATTTTAGTGAATCATTTTTTTAATTTTGTTTTAATTTAAAGTGTATATCATTGACTAAATATTTTAATTTTAGCTACATGAGATGTGAATATTCGGCGGAAAGTCTTTGAAAAGCATGTCGTTTTATCGAATAGGGTTTAAGTTTAGTCGCAATAGAAAATTATTAAAATATAATAGCTTCTTTAAAAGCGATTTCAATATTGGTATTTACGCCATGTTTAACAGCGGCAAAGATAGATCTCTTAGAATATCTCCATTTCGGCCATCCAAGTTTCACAGTATTGTAGATTATCTGAACAAATTAGTACTTCGTACAGTAAGTGAAAGATGCTATAAATTTCTGATATTATCATGATGACACTTGTGCAGTCAATAAGGAACATGTTCTACGTCTATATACGTGACAAATACAGACATCGGCATCTTGTATAATAAGTGCAAAAGCTTGTTTTTCCGAATCTGAGCAACAAATCGATTATGCAGTTGTTAAAAAGATGCTTGACGTTATGTTGGCAAAGGAGAATACAGTTTGCATATTAAAAAATCTGTTCTATTCCCACACTTAGAATGCAAATAAATTATCAAATATTTCATCTGTGCAAGCACACACAAATACAAAAAACATCACACACACATTATATATAAATATGCATGTGTGTGTATTACCTATATTTGTACATGTAAGACAGACAATGTAGATTGCACGTGTTTACACTAAGATTGTATTGATATTTTCAATGTAATCTACTTATAAAAGCTAGCGAAATTCCCTGCTGTTACGCAGATTACGACCATGATGCGGTCAAGGTATCTGGGATGGAATCTATCGTCCATCTTTGTATATTACATTTTGATTTCAACTAGTGTTCTTGCTCGAACCACACCTACAGTCAGAAACAAAGATCGTTGGAACAGTGGTACAAGTCCGCGATGGGAACACTCGTGGGGAAGAACACATTCTTGGAATAGAGAAACAACTCCTCAATGGGATCATTTGTGGGGGAACACACCTAAGAATAGAGACACAACTCCGCGATGGAATCATTTTTGGTGGACAACATCTTCTTGGAACAGATACACAACTCCTCGATGGAATCATTGGTGGGAAACGACACCATCCTGGAATAGACAAACATCTCATAGAATTGATCCTTGTGAAATAACAACTGAACCTTGGTGGAGACACACAGCGTCCAATTGGTGGAGGCATACTACGCCCAATTGGCACACAAGAGATTTTAGAACAACATGGTATCCCTGGTGGAGAAGTACTCCTTCCCGCTGGTGGAGGCATACTACGCCCAACTGGCACACAAGAGATTTTAGAACAACATGGTATCCCTGGTGGAGAAGTACTCCTTCCCGCTGGTGGAGGCATACTACGCCCAACTGGCACACAAGAGATTTTAGAACAACATGGTATCCCCGGTGGAGAAGTACTCCTTCCCGCTGGTGGAGGCATACTACGCCCAATTGGCACACAAGGTATTTTAGAAGAACCACGAGGTATCCCTGGTGGAGAAGTACTCCTTCCCGCTGGTGGAGGCATACTACGCCCAATTGGCACACAAGAAATTTTAGAACAACAACATGGTCTCCCTGGTGGAGAAGTACTCCTTCAAGACACACAACATCTTACTGGCGTCCATCTCATTTTAAAAGAAGCACATGGTCTCCTTGGAGAAAAACAACACGTTCAAGCATAATAATTGGATGACAATTCTGAAGCGGACATTGGACTGAACTCGAATGGAAATCTAATTTTAGTGTAAGTAAAATTAATTTTCAGTATAGGAACTGAATATTCTGTGTGGTTATTGCAATTATTTTCAATTATTTTTGCGTGATTCTCTTATTATTTTAAATCTGAACTTCTGTGTATATAATTTAATCATATCTTTCTGAACCAAAAGAAACAATTCTTGAGTGTTTCTATTCCTAGTAAGATTATTTGTTCTAACAATATTGTGTTTCTGAGTTATTCAGGTTAGAAAAATACGAAGTGTTATTTATTTATTTATTTGTTTTTAATTTTTTACGAAAATCATAAACTGAATTTTCATTTGTTATAATAAATAAAATTACCTTTCTAAATAAAAATTGGCATAAGAATTATTTTTTTATGTAAAAAACCAAGGTTTAAATAATTTGTCAAGGAAATGCAATTTATTTTCGTAGATAACAGGGATTCTAATGTTATGGCCTCACGGGATGTGGTTTATCATGGCTGTACAAAACTTCATATCCTTGGGACCTTTTTTAAGATCTATGGAGGAGTCGAATGAAATTAATTGGATGATACTAAATATGTTATCATGGAAGCGTATTTTAATGATATAAATTATATCTTGTAAATTTTCAAGAAAATGCTCAAAACTTGGAAATTATGAAACTTTAAAAAACTTTTGATTTTCTGAATTTCTGGGATGAGTAGTTACCAGAATGCACATTATTTATATTCTAAATATTTTACACATCTTTGTTTTGTCATCACAACCTTTCGGCTGTTGTGCACTCCGGACTGGTTTACCTATAGGGGATTCTGAATTCAACCATTTATTTAAGCTCCAGGAGTAGGTTATTAACGTTTCAATGCTCATGTTTAGCGTTGAATTGTAAGTTCCCTTGTTAATTACATTATAACTGGTAAACAGCAAACGCTATAAAGCTTGATTATTGTTAGCTCCTTTACATAAACAATAAACGCAGATGTCCAAACTACATGATTTAATCAAATTTTATTAGTGAATACTAAATGTGTGTATATTGTTTTCATTGGTATAATACAATAATTTTTTCAAATGATAATTAAAGGAAGAAATTGGAGCACTATTGGCATAGCACGATTGAAAATACACTCAACACAATAGATAATAAAACACAAAGCAAACAACTGTTTACAAACGCTATTTGACATGTTTGCAATGTGTATTAATTGCGAATCAGCGTAATGTTTAAAATTAGAGCAGATTGTGCTGAAAACCGAAGTTATCAGGAAAGCAAATAAATGGAAGGTATTTCCACAGGTGGGGAGTTTAAGAAAAGTAGAAGTTCTAGAAAAGTACCTCAGTAGAAGTGGCGGTTGCATTTAGCTATAAAATGTGTGAACTTGATGCAATCTAGTAGCATAAAGAATCGGGCACGAAGGAAAAAAGTTCGTCATTGCAGCTGCCATGAAAATATTTGTTGAAAAGACAGAGAGAAGCCACCTCACGTCCATGTGAAAGTGACTGAAGTAGAGATGACTGGGCATGATCGATTAAATTATAGATACTTCTTTGGATTTTGTAAAAATGAAACTAGAGTGGCTTTTCCATGAATGTTAAAGTCACTCTCACATTGGTTACAAGAAAACAAAGTAGATAACTGTCTTTCTGTGAATGATTTTTTCAATGACCGAAGAGAACTAAAACATGATGAAGGAATTTACTCTATCGCATGTAAGCATTGTAACAATAAATACATAGGAGAAACATGAAGAAATTTCAATAAATTATATGAACACAAATGATACATTTTACAGAACCACACATTAAATTCAGTTAGTAGCTCAGAGTAACGAGACTGGCGACATTTGTGATCAAAGCAGAAAATAATTCACGAAGAGGAAAGTATTAAGAAGGGGCTTTGAACACTAGATCGTGCAGAATAAATTTGAGCCTAGTCTCTTTGAACATTTCACAATTCCTGGCAGATCTACTATCAGTGTGGGATATCTTATCATAATAGTGATGGAAATAAAAAGAAAAAAAAGAATCTAAATTAAATCGGCTAGATTATATAACACATGATGAATTGAAAGAAATAATTTAAAATTTAGAAATTTCATCTTCTCTTTTTTGGGTGCAAGTGTATTCCCACGAACGTAAACAAATTCATTCCGATTAAATCCTACAGGCTGGAACGCGTCAACCGAAAAATTCTTGATAATATATATATATATATTCTTCTTGGTATATATATATATATATATAAATATATAGGAATGAACCAAACGTATAATTTATGATATATTTATATGTTATTAGTCTCAAATTACGCTCGATATCTATATTTATATTTAAATATCTTTTCAGATACATTCACGTTATGAGAATTTTACGGATGCACATAGGAACCATGCGAGCAAAGCGCAGACGCCATGAAACATGATTTACAACGGAATGTAATTTTCGACTTTTCTTGTTTTATCCACGAAATGTATTTTTCGAATGGAATCTTGTTTCATCTATTAAATAATTATGAAAATTAAAACCTGCATTTATTATTTGTTTCGCATTCATTCAAATGAATATTCTCTTCATTAATACGTTTCTCTCGTTGTTTTATGTATTAATATTGCAACAGTAAAATATGTGCTGCTGAACATGTATTGATATTCGTTCTTTTAATAATAAAACAATTCTATTACTGATACTATATAAATTCCTGGCCTTTAATTTTAGTTGTCGAATTGTAACGTAATCAATACATTATGATCTTGATATCTCTATCAAAATTAATTTGT
>OZ038478.1:106595639-106623139 GCA_964036315.1 Acanthosepion esculentum
GTTAGAAGGAAAAGCAACTGTGACCATTTACAATATTAAAAGTTAAATTTCAACATATTAGGAGTTTGTGAATGTACGCAAAAACAACGGAGATTTTGTCAGCGATAAACAGAATTATACGTACAGGGGGGGGAATCAAATCCTACTTATGTGAATTTATCTCTGCTTGTGTGATATCAATACTTGTGATATGTCTACACATATTTTGACTTCCTCTTTTGTCCATTCGATGGCCCAGATATATAATGTTCATTTATTTTATTATTATATATATATATATATATATATATATATATATATATATATATATATATATATATATATATATATATATATAGCGTTCGTTTATTTTATTATATATATATATATATATATATAACGTTCATTTATTTATTCATATATATATATATATATATATATATATATATATATATATATATATATATATATATATATTTATATATATATAAGGAATCGTCCGTGTGCAGTCTGTCCCTGACTACCGAAAGTGCCTCTTGGTGAAAATACTCATCACGTCCAGGTTCACCATCTGCTTGGATTGAATGGGAGTATCTTTGATTATTTCCAGGAAGTGGGTGGAATTTCGCATATATGAAGGTAACTTTCCTATTAGTGTGCCAATTATATCTACAAGGAAGCGGCTCAGAGTTTTGCGCACATAGGTTTGGCAACTAACAATTGGCCTGATTTGAATACCGTATTTGTGAATTTCATATGTCAGGTTGGTGTAATTATGCAATATCTCCTTGTATGTCTTAGGTGGGTAGTGGTCCTTATTCTTGATTAGAATCTGCGACAGTTTTGGTTCTGTTTTCATCATTGGATATTTCTTTACTTTGTTAATATTGGAACCAGTATTAAAGTGTGCAAGAGAAAAAGCAATGAAAATTGCAATATGAGCTCTAATAAAACCGTTGCTGAGACATTAATTTTATAAGTCTCAAAATTGTATATACTGATGTCCTCATGGTCACATATCCCTGTGGATAAAAGCGTTAGTTTGATTCGGTATCTTGATTCAAATAGTTGTGAGTTCAATACTTAGCTACAGCAGTTGAGTTAAAGGGACAGAAGTAAGACACATCGGAAAGGCATGACACGTGAACCGAGAAGAGTCTACCACATTGAACGAAATAATGTGTTCAGTTCGAAATTCCAAATCCCCTGAAGAAGGCCAAAGCGTACAACGGCCGAAACGTCGTGAATATGTAAAAAAAGATGAGGACAACAGTCCGACGAATGTAAATAGTGTAGATAATTGCAATACCTCATCTCAGACATATACTAATTTCCAGAATATTCGGATAATTCCACAATACAAGTCTTATAATTTCTGAAAAGTTTACTTTCTAAGAATTAAATATATTGGAAAATAGAAGAATATATTAAATATATAGAATTAAATAAGCATATAGGGAAATTATCTCAATTTGAAAGCGACTTATCTTTGGCGCTAAAGAAAATAATTTGGTGATTTTATTTTCAAGAAGCAGAAAACTTCTAGCTACAGGACATTGATCGCAGACGTGGTGGTTGTTTAAACGATAGTAGTAGTACAGTTAGTACATGGTAAAAAAGTATTAGTTCAACTATGTCAGATAATTCCATCATGTTTGTGAAGATAATATGCTAGCCGTTACACTTAGGAAGTGGTAGGTGGAGTAATAACAATTCTCGTAAGACGTCTACAAAAATGTTCAATATTTTTCCTGTTTTTCAGTTAATTCATGTGTCAAATTACGTGTTCTTAGGGAATGCTCTACGGTATCAGTTTTGTTTAACCGGTATATGATATAATTAGCGATTCTTGTAATAGTAACAGTTTTATACAGGTTGTGTTTAATAAATTGTCGTCTAAATTATGCAGAAATGAAAATAATTTATGTTGCATGGTGCAGAGTCATGTTGCCATACACAGGATTTCCAGCAGCCACCCTCTTGATCCAGGGTAGCACTACCCGCTGTAGGCCTCTTTTTTGAGTCTGGGGCCGCCTTCAGATCCTTTCAGCAATTCGGACATTCGTTCTTTTTCAGGACAATCAGAATGAGTTTTCCTAACTGCCGTACCATCGTAATCACAATTGGACACATCCAAGTCTTTCCAAACCCTCTGCCCTGACCTCAGATTTATACACAAATATTCTAAAATGCTCGTATTGGAGCTTTCGGAGCGAATGTCGTTTAAAGTTTCCTAGCGGAGTAAATTGCGTCATAGTGCTTTTTTGACTCTACTATACAGTGCAGTCGACAAACTCAAAAAGAAAAAAATTCTCAAGCGTGAAATTTAAAATATGAAATTGCGAAACTTTACCCATCGTGCCTACAGATTTTCAAATAAATACTTTTTATAAAGTTTCCTATGCATAAAATTAAACTAAAAGCTCGAATACTATTCTTAAATATATTCGTCTGTTCGAGACGTTGCATAGTTCCTTTCAGAGATAATTAAAATCATTTGTATCCTAACGCTTTTATATATCAAAGGATCAAGATACCTTCAATCAAAGGAAGTTTGTAGGCCTTAGGAAGTACAATCCTTCTTCGAACCTCATTGACTGGGGTTACCAAATAAAATAATTGTCCCAAGAAACAGAAAGAGAATCATTTAAGGACTTACCACAATAGCAGCAACTAAAATGAGTATCACATGTAACCGGACGAGTAAATAATTTCATTATCATGCCGGAAGGGATAAATGATGACTTTTGTAGAAAAGGTGGGAGTTGTGACCATTTGTCTCGACCTACTCTGATAACTGATGTTAGAAAGCGTTAAATGTGCACCACATTAATTGTACCTTTCTTCTGAAATTAAATTCGGACAATTTCCGACGGAATTTTCCTCTTTGTCTGAGAAGGATTAATCGCAATTTGGAAAACTCGATCATTAAAATTGATACAAAACATATATTGTTTTTAACAGTAATAATAATAAAATAATATATATATATATAGAGAGAGAGAGAGAAACAGAGAGAGAGAGAGAGAGAGAGGGAGAGAGAGATTCAGAGAGACCAACACTAATTTTTCATCCAAACAGTTTTGAAAAGAACCGAGAAGTTTTGTTTGTTTATTCTTGTTTTATGTTTCCAAATTTCGGATAAGGTGCTGACTTTCTTGCACAATGTCGTGTATAAACTGGCCGTAGCTCAATTTTCCAAGTACTTTCAATTATTGCAGTCATTATCATGAACCAGTGTGATATCTATATGGCAGTCAGAATTCCTTTGGTATTCTTTGTGAAGCTGGATCTTTGAAAATTGCCTTTCTTGACGTCAGGTGTAACAGCCATTGGAAATGAGGCAGCTGAATGTTACCGATATTTATTAATTTTATTTACATATTTATTTTATTATATTTTAATATATGCGCACATTATTTCATATGCAATTCAAGACACTGTATCCTGCGGTGAATAATATTTAGGGCTGTTTAGTTTGTATAATAACATCTACTAGAGTTTTAAGTCTTTACTTGCAAAAAAAAAAAACACTTATATATAAATGAAACCTGAAATTTCTAGGGCCCGTAATGAAGAAAGAGGGCTTGGAAAATGTGGCATTCGCAGAATATACTGAAGACATGAGGGACAGTGGATAACAGCGCGTAAAATAAACAACCTAACGAACTGGTATAGATAGATGGAAGAACAGGGATTAGGAGATATAGCAGAAAGACAACCTTTATTACAAGCTACAAAAGATAAGAAATTGTGAAAAGACATCAACGCAGAACATAGAATAAGACGATACAGACGAAATGTTTTTTATGCAGAACAGCGAGAAAAACAATTACAGATTACGTCTGAGATATGAAAATATTTTTTCTGGGATTAAAACTTGTCTAAACGTGCTTAGTCTTTAATCGTTGAATATCGCAATCACTAAATATTAATAATATGTTCCTTTATACGTCTTCTTGCCGATTAATATTTCATTAATCTTTATCCCTTCTCATTACGTAAATTATATTTGCTGAGGCAGGAACTGAGATCTACCATGTACTTTGTTATCATTAACATTTAGAGATGGAACAACTTTACAATATTTAGGAAGAAACTATTACGACACAATAGTTATTCTACATAAGTTCGCCAATGAAAATTAATATTGAATAATATATGACAAATTAACTCGTATTTAAATAAAATATCACAGGAAATATTAGTATGTGTATCCCTTGTCAAGGATAGTGAAAATAAGGTTTTAAAATTGCTTCACATTCGAGATTGTTAATAAAATCTTAATTAAGATTATTTCCTTAAAACTTTGTGTCAACGTTCTGATGATTGATTTATTGCAATATTTCGTATTTGTCAGTTTTCTGCCTATATCTACCTAGATATTCTTAAGAAATGTATATTATATAATATTTGACATTTACGACAACAACACAGATAGTATACTTATATTCCTCCTTCGTAATATTAAGCTCTCTACTGGAATATAAGTTCATAGCCTCACGAAGTTCCTTCCGTTTCCCTAGAAAGCCTGTTTTTGAGTAGTTATCTACGAATGCAACATATATTCAATCCATATCTGTAGTTGAGAAGGATATCTGTGCGATAGTGAATGGAAATTATTCGAGCGGAATTCGATTTCTGCTCACCGATTCCAGTTTATGCACTTATACACGCTACTGTACGTACACTTTCACAGGTAGAGTAAAGGTGGTGATATTTATTGTTCTGAGTTTAAAATGGTAACTATGTGTTATAGGCATCCGATTATACAGAATGTTATGGAATCATTGTTTTATGCGATACTTTTTTACCATTTTTTTAGTCATAATTTCAAACACTCAGCTGCGGACGAACTTCTCACACATCTATTAGGTTGGTGCAAAAATAATGTCGTTTTTTGACGTTCAACTTCATGTGAGAAAACGACATTATTTTTGCACCAACCTAATAAAAACCATTGTCTAACAACATGCTTCTTTTTTCTAAACAAAATGTGAACGTCAGAGGGAAAAGTTAAAAAGTTTTCTTTTCAAATTACACCCAGGTAGAAACATCTATTTAATCATAACTCTCTTGAGTAGACAGCGAAATTTTAAAAAAAATCAAAACAAGTTTATTGCGTGAGAACGCCAACTGTCTTTACGCAATGATAAAGTACAGAATCTGCCCAAAAGCGATGAATTATTCCTTCAGTTATTATATATTCATTTCTTTTTTTAACGGCCTTCTTCCAAGAAAAAATAATTGAAGGTAGACAATAAGTATGGAGTTTTTAGTGTTTAGCTTGAAGTCTGGTGGTAATGAGAAGTATAAAAAGCCCAGTGGAACCAAGAATAATATACAGAAGACAGAATGCTTCTTTAGCCTAATCGATTAAATATACTTTCGTAGCAAAACTCGAACTTGAAGTATTTGTTACCAGTGCCATACAGAAATTCATTTTTCTGGTGTGAGAATCCCCTATTTGTTGGTGATGAACTGTACTCCTTTGCCGGAGTGAATGGCCGGTTTGGCCAATGTAATTCTCGTGGCAACCTTTCCATGTAATTATGTATAATAAATTATCTGAGTCGCATGAGAAATCATTTTTAATTTGGATCCATCTTTGAAATGAAATTCGTGGCTCTCTAATACGTAGCTGAATACTCTGCAAAAGGGTCGGTTGCATTTTTTCACCTGAGGGTTTTAATTGTGTTCCGCAGATTAATTCTTAATTAGTATGTATCGCTCTATAGCATATTTTGTATGCCGATTGTATATTGTTTTGTACCCATAATAACAACTGGACGTCTTTTATCCGCTTCTTTTATGACAATATTTTTGCCAGTTTTAGGTCGTTTTTTGGGTCCATTGTTGTCTGGTGAAGTTGCATTTGTGGCATTTCAAGTTTTTCACATGGGAAGTTAGAGATGTAATTACAGAATACAGGCTGCATGTTTGCATTTTGCGGTTTGATAATTTTGTTGATTTTTTTACAAGCGATTTATCATTGTTTTCTTCTTCAATGAATTTTTTCTGCTAGCCTGATTATTCTACAGAATTCCGAAAAATAATTTTTCATTTCTGCTACAATTAGATTTTGCAATATTAGCTGTTTTAAGTTTTTAAAAAAGTAACCTTATCATATAAAATAACAAGATATCTGCAAAATCAAAACTACAACAACCAACATTATATACGAGCTGAAATGCCTCTTAAGGAACTGCGTTCCTGATTAAACCAAAGTCATAATGACGTTGGTCAAACTATACCATGCTTATCAAGACAATTGTCGTTAAAAATACCCGGCCATAGCTCAATTATATCGCATTTAAATATACAGAAATTCCTACCAGATTCCATCCTAAAAATACTCGTAGAAAATACAAGCATATTAATTTAGTCCACATGCATTTTTTTTAATAATGGAAGCCCTAATAATAAAAAAGAAATAAGCCAACACTCAGTAACATTAACTGTGAACACGGCCACAATATGCTGACCATATTTTGTAAATAAAACATAGCTATAATTCTAGATACATACATAACACAACCCATGCATGCAGTTAAAAGTAAAAATAAAATAATTTTTGATTATGGCTAAACGTATAACCGAAAGCGCTCGAGTTTACAGAACCTTTGACCAGGTTTTACACTTTTTATATCTAAGTTGACATTCGTGCATAAAATTAGCATGTCAGAAGTTTCTACTACTTTATTCTTTACATAACGAATTAATGAATGTGTTACTGCATTCTACAAGAACGTCTAAGGATTGGATTTTATTTTTCGAGTAAATTCATAGGTAAAATTACGGACAAATTTTCTTTTCAAATGTGATTTTGGGATTATCAATTTCTTTTTGTTTTTAGCTAAAAATATCATCTATATCGGATATATATTGGTTTTGGCAACATTTTTCATAATTCTTTTCAGTTTTTATCCTTGATAAAAAGAAAATAAGATCATTAAATCTACAAATGATTCATTGGGCACCTGCTATCAGAACAGCTGAGCAATATAAGGATCCTCATAAATTGAAAAGCATTCGGTAGAATGGACGTCAAATTTGTGGAAGAATAAAAAACAAACATTTCTAGCAACTGCAGTTGCTGTGTAAATCCTGTTAGTCCGTGCAGACGGTAAATATAATCGATGTCAGAGGAGGCAATTAAACCTATCAAAATGTTTCATCCACTGGCCATCAGGCTCGACACACTCTGTCAAAAATCAAATAATTTTGTTCTGTATATCCATCACAATTTAGAGCTATTAAACTTGACTTCCCAATGGTTATAGGTGGAGTGTCTCAAGATGACACCATTAAGACTGAATGGCTCAACGTTATATGGGAAAAGCCATCTGTGACATGACGTCTGACATGTTTGACAAAGATAGTAAGATTCGTTTATGACACGTTGAATAGCCAATGGATGCGGTTAGATTCGAAAATGTTGACGGGAAACATATTGGCGAGCGGATATGCTGTTTACAAGAGACCAACCAAGAATTCTGTCGAAGATCTTCCGTCTCTTCTCATCATGTTTAATAGCCGCACGAGGCGAGGGGAGGGGACCTTGGATTGTAAATAGTTTTTTGAACGCAACTTGTTCCCTTGTATTCCCAGATCAGGCTGACATATTGTTGGGTGTTAACATAAAGGAGAAATCGTTATTATTCATTCATTTCTATGCACCTTGTGTTAATAGCGAGAGGCAGTGGGGCTTTTTTTCGTCGGATCAACCATATACTGTCGAAGCAGGTATTTTTACCGGGTGATCAGAAAGCCGATCTGGTTTACTTCGAGGTGCCATTATTAAGAGTATTTACATGCATCATGATTTATTTTGAAAACTTTCGTGAATTTCTAGCAAGATGTGATCTGTTCGATAAATTCCCAGGTATTTTCATTCGACTAGGACAAATAGTTCCAGTATGGGTATGGTGCAGTGATCTAGCTACACCGACCATGTTCGACTGAAGAGGGTTGATTTAGGACTCTTAGCTTGTCCATGTTTCCATAGTGAAATTATTCTGGTAATAGACTCATCCGGATTTGAATACATTTACATAAGACTAATTCAAATATGGTTGCTTACTGGGAATTCAACACGAAAAAAGCTAACCTGTCAGATTGTAGATATCACGAAGGAGAGAAGAATATATTTTAGACGATATAGAATGTGTATGAATACTGATGTTGGTAGACACGAATATAATAATATCAAAAGGGTGAAAAAGCGGAAATATCGATGAGATAATAAGAGAAAGAAAATATGATTATTATTTTTTTTAATTTTATTTTATTTCACAGACATAAACAAGTATAATAAAGAGATATTTTGACGGACATGAATCTGTTGAAAAACTTTCCTTTTTTATCACAACTTTATGATTTTAATGCTCACCCAGTGTAGGGTTTTCTAAACTTAGTTGGAGAGTATATACTATTCCAATGTCTTATTTCAAGCTTGGTCATATTGTGTGCGGACATGTATATATTTAATGGCACAAACACGTGTAAATCTACCATGTTGAATACAGATAAACGTGTAAATGTATAGCAAGATTAGACCGTTCGCTGACAGAAAGCATGACAGTAGAGTAAATAAATATTACTCTGGTCCGCGCGCAAACACCATCCACACAAAGATGCACACATAAATGAAGACAAGTTCACTATATATATATATATATATATATATATATATATATATATATATATATATATATATATATATATATATATATATATATATATGAATATTTATTCGATATTGAAAATATATATATTTAAACATTTTTTAAAATTCCATTTGTGATGTCATTTTATTTCCAAGAGTAGGTTCAATTGTTTTTATATTTTTATTTAATAGATAGTTAAACATTATTATATTTGAGCTAAGTTATGTAAAAACAATTATCATCAATATATTTAATATACTTATTTCAAAATTATTCCGGAGGTATCTGTGCATTTATTTTACGAAATATATTTAAGTTTTAAGGCAATAATATTGCAGGTCATTAAATTCTTCAAAGCAACACCTGTTTGCCTGACTGTTATGAATTTTAAACGCAATTCAAAATAACATTAAGAAAGGCTTTAACTCACAAAAAAGAAAATGTGCATCAAAACAGTTCTCTCTCCACATAACATACAGCATACAATTTATAAAGAAAAAGTGTATGTCCATTTACACACAAGATATTAATTTACATACAGAAGAATTTTCCTATTCCAAAAGAATAATGTTCATTTACATAACGCTCTACCATCTTGCAAGGAGAAGAATGTTTTACTCACATAGTAGCACCTTCATAATTTGTTGGTGTCTTTCGAATTCTTGAAGACCCCACATAGAACATTAGCACCTTTGAGACTGGTTTGAAATTGATTAGAGCTTGGTATAACATCACTAAAACTGACCCTATTTCCCAAATTTTATGAGTTAACGCCAGACGAATATTTCTTCAAGTCCATTCTACAGTTCAACTGGTGAATTTACTGTTGGGTGGAATGCAGTAGACGTGAGTGTGGCTATTCCTATCTGAGTTAGGTAGGACTTTACTTCTTGGCTAATAAACGATGCACCTCTATCACTGTGAGCATAAGATGGCAACCTGCAACGGCTGAAAATTTAGTTAAGGTTGTTGTCACTGCCGCTGAACTAACACCCGGGCATGAAAAACAATTGAGAAATAGGAATATTCATCTATAGCCTTAAACAAGTACTTATAACGAGTATTAATGGTAAGGGCTTTTATGCCATATGCTTAACTGAGCTATGATTCTCCATGCTCTGATTATATATTCCCCCAATTTCTAACAGGTTGAACATGTTATTTTCATAGCGATGGCTTTTTTTCTTTACTGGTTATTTATTCATATCTCGCTTTTATTTTCAATTGGAATCGGTCGGTTTATTACATTATTAAATGAATTAGTGCACTATTATACAAAAGAAAATACTTTGAATGGAACAAAACAAAATAAATTTATTTCCCTTTTCTTCTCACCTAGAAGTACTAATATATTTTCTCTCTATTAAAGCTGGAATTGTTCCTATTATTAAGATTGTTATGCCTCGTCTACCTATTCTTTTCTATCCATCTTTCCTTTTTATATCTTTGTGTTTGCCTAATATTAGTGTCATTGTCCTTTTCTTATAATTTCTCTCCATATTTTTCACATTTTTCCATCTGATGTCTGTCTATATTATTCATTATTTTTTATATATATTCTTAATTTTAATTCGCATGATATTTCCGGTAATTGTACGAAATTCATTCATAAGTTTTTTGAAAAACTTTGTATTGTACCATGTTTTGGTTTTAATATTGAAAACACTCCGGTCACATATATTTCCTTTATCACTACATTCGAAATATCATCTTACATTTCATCTAGCCTGTACTCTCTTAGATTTGGGTTAGATTTTAATATCATATTTGCTACCATCTTATTGTTTATAATACTTTTGTCGCGAGTGTTATGGAAGGGCCTTCCTACATATACCTTCCACCACTTAGTTACCTTGTTATATTATGGCTGCTCCCTATTTAGATTTCATATATCCCACCGAAGAACACGCTCTATCCTTTGCTATGTCTGCTATGTATCTTTGTACTCGTCATGCATTTTCTGCTCTTTTCCGAGCACTTTCCGATTCTCGTTTTGCCGTTCTTATGTGGTTGTTTTGAGCTTATTTCTGATTATTTGGTTTAACTTCATATATTATTTGGTGTTATCGTTTGAACCTTTCAACCAGTCTATAAATTAACATATGATACACATAGTTTTTACTGCGTCGGTGTGATTGCTGTTGTCGAATTAAGGTCATATCACAATAAAACGACAATTCTCGTATGATCAACGAAGTTAAGCAAAGTTTAACCTGGTCAATAACAAGACGGATAGCCACTTCGGAATACCAGGTACTGTAAGCTTGAAACAACTCGGAAATGTAAATCACAGAACTGAGTTCCAAGATCAGTCGGTTTCGTTGTATTCACTTACGCGATATTAGGGAAAGACATGACTCTACTTCTTCTCCGACCAACTATAAGTTAATTATTATGACTTGTGTCCGTAAATCATGATTATATGAAAAAATTCTTACAATCTAAAAATATTTTCTGGATTTAAATCAACAGCAATTGTTGATTAACCATTGAAAACAAAATCCATCAATCGAAATGTTACTATCTTAATTTGTCATTCTACAAATGTGTTACACTGATTCCCTCAGAAGATTCATTTAAAAAAAAAAGATATGGCATATATTTATTTGCAAATGTAATCTCTATAGAATTTATCAATTGGCAGTTAAGCATTGTTTTGCGCCTCTTTAATTTTCATAATTTCACATTGTTTGCTAATGATTGAGAACTTAACATGATGATCGTCTTCTTTGGTAGCTTTCCTTTCAGTTTCACTAGGAGGATGCTGTCAAGTAGTATCTAAAATATGTTTTTCAAATATTACACTGATTATTCGCTCAATCTTATCATCCACTATCCATATAATTTCTTGAACGTCTCTTGTTTTTATTTACTGATAATTCACCCAATACAAGACCACACATGGTAGAAGGTTACTGGGTGCGATTGTAAGTGAGTTAGGAATTAAACTATTACAAGAACAAGTAGGATTTTATCCTGTACTAAAAAATTCAAGATTGTAGTTCTCAGGGAGCATTCTCCCAGGAGTTTGTTCCCTAAAGTAATAGTTCTGGGAAGAAGCTGCCTAAGTGGAACATGATTTTTATTAAAAGTGCACAAAGGGAATGGGGTGGTTTGGCAATGTGAGAAAGGCATGGTTTGTCCTAACTCTGAAGTTAAAAGGTGATGGCACTGAGAATGCAACTCCTCCGAACATGTCATAATGATGGGGATATAGTAGTCTTATGTATATTTAAAAAGTAACAGTCATTTTTGTTGGGTTGTCTGTTCGTACGTAAATCACAAGATTGATTGGTTGATAGAAGGGAAGAGGAAATCAAGGAACAGCGTACAAGATGTCTGAGTAGAAATCCCTACGACTACATATAAGTAGATTGTCTTGTGTTTAATAACATTAGTAAATTAGCTTACGAAAATCAAAAAATGACTACTGACCTAAATGTGTTACTGAATATGTATATGAGGCACGTGTAAGAAGATTAACTGTTGTATTTAATATACAACATAAATGTTGTCTCGATATATAAAACAAAATGTCTCTGTGTGTCTGTATGTGTGTATGTTCGTAAAACATTTCCACAGTTTTTAAATCATCTCGCTCAAACTTTACACACTGATAGCTTATATTATGACAGTAGTAACATCATACTACATTGGAAATACAACAGACTGACACGAGGAAATGTAGGATAATCAATTGATGGACATCCAGAAATCAAGTTTGACCATTATATTGGCAGAGTATTTGTAGTCCACTCTAACCAACAGGAATGATTCTTCCTTTGGTTTCTATTACATGAGGTAAGAGGTCCAGAATATTTCGACGGCATAAACAGTTTTAATGACCCTTTGCAGCAGGAACCGCGACATCTGATTCAAACATGGTGTAGAGTAGGATGCAACTGACGCGGTGGCTACTGCAATGCGGACAGCAAGAAATCTCTGAAAACTCAGCGGTTATTGCACACGTGTGAGCTCTATGTATCCTGTGTTTTTATGGGAGAAATACAAAGAGGACATTTCGAAGACTTCAAACAGCATGGACGCCTATTTATTCGTTGCTTTGACACAGGATTCAGTAGCGAATTTATAAATAGAGCGCTTACTGAAATTGAAGATAGGATTGTTTCTATGGGCGGAATTTCATTGTAAACTTACGACCTGCCCCAAGTGCGCCGTACGAGTTCAAATACTCTTCCAGCAGGCAGAATACGTTTTGACTCTTAAAACCAACATGAGAGCTGAACTTTTCGGGAACCAAATGTCAGCGCAATTTTCAAAGGAGCTTATATCAGTCGGCGAAGCTGGAGAGATATCAGTTTAACAAATAAGCTCCGTTGTAAATAATGTTCACGACCTAAAACTTCACTTGGTTGTGCGAAAATAAATGAACTACTGAAACGCTCACCAGGGTTCCTTTAAACCTAAATTCAATTGACACAGTTGTCAATCCACCTTTTTAGGTTACCACTCTTTGCCGACATCAACAAATGTTCGCATTAAATAATTAGCATAAAAAAATTAAATTTCAGATTTTAATAAAACTCTTAAAAGGTTAGCCCAATCATTAAATCTGACAATCCCTTTATGAAGTCGTCAAAAAACAAATTGTAGTTCAGTGCGACGCGTTTATATATGAAACAGTCATTTGGATAAATAAATAAATAGGTAAGCAGATAAAATAAAATAAAACAAAATTATCTCGACACTTAACGACATACCGTGGTGCCAAAAGCTAACTTTCGCTTTAAACTAATCAGACTAATCAGAATGAGCGTACATGAATGCCACCATCCGCTTTGAAATAGACTCCCCACCCTACCTGGGCTTGACCCCTTCGAATGTGACTGATATGTGGATAAGTATTGTTAGACCACCTAATAAAAATGGCCGCAGCAGCCCTTTCCATAGTACTTAATTTTGCAAAGAACATGCTTATAAAAATGCATAAATTTCAAGATTGTTTATTACTAAATTCTCGCTTGAGGATGGAACAAGGCTTGATACCTTAATTCAATTTAATTTTAATAATTATATTGAGGGTTTCGGCTCTCGTTTTTGAAACATGAGAACTCTTATGTAGCGAAGGAATCATATTTTCTGAAAAAATAATTATAATTAAAGCTCTACTTCTGTATGGAACACTGTTTTATTAAAAAAATACTAAAGACTTCACGATTATTTACCTAACGTGTTCTTTCCAATTTGTCTGCATACCTGCACACATATATATCGGCTCCCAAGTTAATATCTAGCATTCTGAACTTTTATTTTTAAAATAAGACCTTTAAAAATATGGAAAAAGTAAATTTCGGCCTTTCTCTGGAGAACATTACACACACAAACAAACGGAATTATTTCGTCAAACAAAACAGAGGATTAATAAGAAGAATGGGATGGAAAGCATTCTTCTTACTACGAGTAACTTAACAAAAAAAGAACATAAGGCTTACGGCTTTAAAAGTAAAAATGTTGCACCATTTAACAAAAACCTTCAGGAATTGGAAAAAGGACCTACTCGATATAATCAATAACATCTCCTTTCAAAAAAAAGAAAAACAACTTCCAAAAGCATCTCGACCAAATAGTCGAAAGCATCAACGACAGCGTTAAAATACAAGTTAAGTCCCACAAAACGGGAAACTTCTACAAATTGACGGCAGACAACTACAACAACTTAAGAAAAATTTAACTAAGACTTATAAAAACGCTTATAATAACAATATGAATATAGTAGACTGTATCAAAAGAACTAGTAAAATGATCACTGAAAAATTAAAGATAAATGATTGGGTAGGCAATCTGGCTGACAAGGAATGCTACATCACTCATAAGGACCAGAAACAAGATTTTGAGGAAGACCCCACTACCAGAAATAAAAACCCAACCAGACCCATCATAGGAAAGATAAGCAAAAGAATCATAGAAAGGATATCTAGGCAAATCAACAAATTCCTAGGATTAAAACTGGATTAATACCCACGAAGTCATCAATTGGTTTACCAACATCGACAATAAGCCTGATTTCACCCTAATACAGTTTGATATTGTGTATTATTACCAGTCAATATCAAGAGATCTCTTCACGACTGCTCTGAAGTTTGCTACAGTAAATTCTGACTTAAGTCAGTGAGAAATGAACATAATTCTTAGTGCAAAAAGCTGTCTTCATCCATAATGGGGACCAATGGATTAAAAACACTAATGACAATTTTGACATCACCATGGGATCTTTGATCTCTGCAGACTCTTCTGGCATTGTCAGTCTATTTATACTGTACAATCTAACCGCGCACCGTGAATTAGAAATTAAGGACATCGGGCTATACAGGGATGACGGGATAATGATAGTGAGGATCTCCAAAAATTTTAAAACAGATAAAATTAGAAAGATGTAATGAATTCAGAAAACTACATTTAAAAACTATAGTCAACACTAAATTAAAAAGGGTAAACTACCTCGACGTAACTCTACACTTAATGAACAAAATATACCTCCCTTACAGAAAGCCTAACACTAATCCCTTTATGTACACCCTAAGTCAAACCACCCTCCATCTATAATTAAGCATATACCCACATCAATAGAGAAAAGAATCAGCATGAACTCCGATAATAAGTAAATATTCCAACTGTAATCTTTATAACATATAACTGAAAAATAGCGAATACAAAAACGCTAACATAAGCTACAGAAAAAATAGTACCAATAGGAAGAAAAACAGGAAAAGAAAGGTCATCTGGTATTCCCCTACGTTCAACCAAATGCTTTCCACTAAACTAGGACATAAGTTCCCAGCTTTAATTAAAAATCACTTTCCTACTAATAGCAGATAAAAATACCTTGAAATTAAGTTACATTTGCATTGAATATCTAGAAAGAATCATAAAAACATAATAATAATATCCTGGTATAACACGCATGCCAAATCCGTATCAATAAAAATCCTAAACTAAAAATAGACAAAAATAATGAAAAATTATGTAAATGTAGAAACCCTAAAAACTGCCCGTTGAAAATGAATGGCTCACAAAACGCGTGGTTTACCAATGCACAATCTCATCCATTGAGAGTCCTAACACTGATAGGATATACATTGGGTGAACGAAGAATGAATTTAAAATTAGATGGAGACAACACAAAAGTTCCTTCAACAATAGTAAAAATAGAAATCAGACATACCTATCCAAATATTTTTGGAATTTAAAAGAAATGAATAAACCACCAAAAGTAAAATGGAAAATAATAAATAGAACAGGAACTTGTAAAACCTGGGATGACCCATGCATTTTATGCCTACAGGAAAAACTACATATTATTAAGTTTCTAAATAATGAAAATTTATTAAACCGTAGACAAGAGGTAACGGTTTTTTGCCGACATCAACAAATTTTGGAATTAAATAATTAGCATAAATAAAAAAATAAATTTCAGAGTTTAATAAAAATATTAAAATCTCAACCCAATCATTTAATAGACAATCCCTTTACGAAGTTGTCCAAAAAAAAGTTGTAGTTCAGCGTGACGCGTTTATATATGAAACAGTCATTTGGATAAATAAATAAATAGATAAAATAAAATAAAACAAAATTATCTTGAAACATAACAACATACCGTGGTGCCAAAAGCTATCTTTCGCTTTAAACTAACCAGACGAGGAGCGTACATGAATGCCACCATCTGCTTTGAAATAGACACCCCACTTTACCTGGGCGTGATCCTTTCGAAGGTGACTGATATGTGGATAAGTATTAACTGTTAGACCACCTAGTGGAATTGGCCGCCACAGCCGTTTTCATAGTAATTAATTTTGCAAAGGAACATGCTTATAAAAATGCGTAAATTTCAAGATTGTTTATTCCTAAATTTTCGCTTCAGGATGAAATAGGGCATGGTACCTTAATTCAATTTAATTTTAATAATTATATTGAGGGTTTCGGCTCTCGTTTTTGAAACATGAGAACTCTTATGTAGCGAAGAAATCATATTTTTGAAAAAAATAATTATAATTATAACTATATATATATATATATATATATATATATATATATATATATATGCAACAAAATTTATCAAATAGAATAAAAGATATTGAAAACTAAAAAAAATAAGAAGTCAAAAATAAGTGATCCTTTTTATTTACATTCAATATTTTTGTTTTAATTGCTTTCTAGAAATATTTTTGTGCCCGTGTAAAGTCAAAATTACATTTTATCGTAAACTGCTTATACTTCATTCAGTCCCTATAACTCGTAGTGTTCTCAAATGTGTGCAGTTAAAGATAAAATTTAAAGCGAATATATGACAAGATCAAAACAACATCGTGAAGCTTTAACATTCGCATAGTCGATGCCTATAATGATGGAGAAACGTAGAACAAGCTAACAAAACGTTTTCGCGTCCATTTCTCGACAGCACGAAAATTATCAATGAAAGGCTATTGTTATGACGGAATCGCAATCAAGATGTCGCCATCCGCAAAAAAAATTTCTGCATGGGCAAGTAGTCAGTTAGTTCGCTATGGCCAGGTATTACAATCGTTCTCTCAAATATGGGTCTATCCAAGCAGTCCCAGCCGATGGCAGAAACAATGTCTATACGTCTACAACGCAAATCTGAACGCTGTCGGTTTTCATGATATCATACCTAGAACAAAGCCACTGCTTACAAAAAAGCATAATCTCGGTTCAACTATGTCAAAGGACATATTAATAAGCTAGAAAGTATCTGGAAAAGATAGTATGGTCTGGTAAGACCAAACTAAAGCTTTGTGGGAGGAACTATTTACGGTATGTCTAGCTTATTCCTAGTACGGCTTTTGAAAATAAATTGTGATAACAGTTAAACATGGCGGCGGCAGCATTAGGAGATTTCATGCTTTGCTGCAACGGGAAAAGCTAATATATTACGCATTGACGGTAAAATGGACACTGTAATATACCAAGCAATTTTGAATATAAGTATCTTGAACACGGTTCGAAAGTTGTGATTTGGTCGGGGCTAAAACTTCCAAAACGGCAATGATCTGAAGCATCAAAGCTAGTCCTCCAATCAATAAATTCAAAAGAAGAAATTGCAAGTACTGAATGGCCTAGTCAAAGCCATGATCTAAACCCAATGAAAAAATCTGTGGTTAAAGTGAAAGAAGGCAGTATATAGTAAAAAAAGGTAATATCAAAAAATTGTGTGAGTTTTGATAAGAATGTTCAGAAATTGAATCATTAGTACAGTCAGCAACTTCTGAAAGAATATTTAGATTATTCGGACTATTATCCTCACCTCATAGCCATATTCACAACGTTTCGCCTGTTGTGCACTCCGGCCTTCTTCAGCTGATGTCGAACCAAACCCTTTATTTCGTTCACATGGGTAGATTGTTCTAGTTTCACATGTCATGCCTCTTCCGGATGTTACAGTTATTTCCTTTTAACTAAACTCTCCATGTTTCATTTATTTATTTTTTGTCGTCTAGTATTGAACTCACAACACTTTGGGTCTTCTCACTGGATATAACCAACGGCTTTTTCCACTGCGACTTGTGTCCTTGAGGACATCTTTGTATGAAGTTTTGAGACTTATAAAACGAATGTTTCAGCCGCCATTTTTAACAATCCTCATATTGCATTTTTTCCGTTATTATTATTGCATATTTTTTTACTGGAGCTTATATTGCAGTTTTTATGTTGGTATTCTTTGATTTTCCCTAGCACTCCTTCTTAACGGTTCCCATATTTTATTAAATTCTATGCTTGATCGGTTCAGGAGATATTTTTGGCCGAGAATATGTGCATATTCCTTAGGTTTTAGTATTTTCCAGTGATATTATCTGTCTATTATTTCACCCTCATCCCACAAGGGGCTGTGATCTCTCTTTTCTATCCAGATATGGTCAGCAACGCTTGATGTTTCTATTTATCCCCCACCTATAACGGCTTTACGATGTTACGAAGTTCTTGCAGTTTTATCTTAAGGGGGCTGTCTGTTTCTCCTTTATCTTTCTTAGCACAGCTGCACAGCATGCCGTATACACGGTACTTAGTCATGTTGTCCTCTCTGGGGTGTCTTACTTGGAAGAGGTGTCTGTGTAGTATCGAACCCCTTTTGAAGATTATCCTGATGTTATATGGATCACATTGTTATTGTTGTTATCCACTTGTACCCTTCTATCTCAGTTCATCGGAGCTGCTATTATGTACCCGGTGTAGATGTTACGTTGTATAATACTGTTTATACCGATCATTTCTTGTTTATATATCACTGGCCACTCATGATTTTTTCTCGATGTTGCAAGCAGTGAACGATCCCTTTCTTTACACTATATGGGTGGTGAGAGTTGAAGTTGAGGTATTTACATTTTTGCGGTATACGCATGTCTTAAACCCATGCTCTGTTTGAAATATGAGTTTGTTGTTGATTTCTCTTTGCAAGAAACAGTACGTGGGATCATCGAATGAACAGATAAAAAGAATCAAAAGTTGTTTGCAACAGAGTAGCAAAAGAAACGGAGCAGAAATGAATGCTACGCATATATTTGAAATACTGTATAAGAGTTGTAGGATGTAAAATAAGTCATCTAATGCAAAGACGTGTAGACGCTTTTGAAATCTATCTTATAGACTGGATAGTGAATATTGCTCCATTTTGAGTTTGATCTAACTCAGGGGGTTTCAGATACTTAGCGAATCGCTACAGGAAACCGAAAATCTTTAGCAACAAATCATATATACGATCTCCATTTGAGTTCTGGGGTGAGGATATCCCAATAGGCACACTGCGCTACGTACAGTCCTCATTGTATATATAACAACGCCATATGATGATTTAGGAGAAGAAAAAGACCGCCTATTTTTAGATAAATGAAGTATAAAATGAGTAGATGATAAGCATTTAAAGTGTCAAATGTTGCGTAATTCCTGATCAATTTGCGCTGAAAAGGTGTAATAAAATGCATTTACCTCCTAAAAGTATTCAGAAGTATAGGATAATAAATTCGAAACAACACAATTTAGATATACAAATATATACTAACCACAAATCAGTCACAATTTAAAAAATGATTAAATGTTATCACACAGCAAGTTAGTAAATCAATGAATGTGGAGGCAATGTGGAATAAACCCAGAGAAAGACAAAACCTCTCTACGAGCAATTTTATAGACAGATAATAACTATCGCCGTCGAACGGTGAAAAATATGCAAGAAGACGGAGCTCTGATGATAAAATACAATTCCAGACCATTGCAGCCTAGAGCAAATACATTTTCAGAAATTAAAGCAAAGCCAAAGGGATGGATGTCATTACCATCACAAAATCAACCGAGGTGAAAGAGAAACAGCTGAAATTGAAAATTATATCGTATTTGACAATGGTATTCAACCAGTACGATGCCCAAAAGCCACTCTAGATAGAGAGTTAGAGATTAAGTGCAGAGCTTAATGGTAATGTAGAGAAGATGGAAATTTAGTCTAGACTTGAACAGGTTATGACTGCAGTGATCTGGGAAGCATCATTTACTTGAAAACACCATGTTATATTAAAGTTATATTCACACTCCTTTCCCATTATTTTGGACCTGATTAGATGGTTATACCTTGTTTCTTGTTTAGGATTAGGCTGCTGGTTCTATCTGATATCTACTTCTAACATTTCCGCTTAAACTTCTCCCCGTTCTTTTGAATAAAAGTAGAGGCTTATCTCTTATTTTCCTCTTTAGGATTGTTTTCCTGTTCCTTCTAAATTATTTATATTCTCTTTCACTTGCAGTAGTCCATTGACTCTCCGTTGAATTCGCGCTTTGCTTGGGTTGAATTTATTTTAAAAGATGAATATAAAAAATCATTCACAAAAGATAAATGGCATTAAATTATGAGCAGATGTGTAAATCTAGTATTTAATTTGATGTCAGTTAATGGTGTGTGCGCAAAATAAAAGGTCTGCGAATAAACTGTGACAAAGTTTCATTTTTCACACCATCTTTTATAAGTCTACTTCTTGTCCGTGCATTAAATATTGCTGCTACACATGATTTGCTGCTTCTGCTATAGAGTTAAATATTCTTGATAAAGTAGAATCTTCAAAGATATTTGTCTTGACTCGACTCTAGTCACATTTCCACGAGCATTATATTTTTTCCATGAAACTTTTCTATGAATATTTTTGTTCTGTAAACAGTAATTATTCTGCTGAGCTTACGACTAGCTTGACGTCAATGTCTCATCATCTTACATCTAAATTTCTATCCTGACAGTTTTTTCGCAGGCCCTTCTCGCTTTTGGAACTCTCCTCTGGGATCTTATTTTCCAGTTAAATATAATCTTCCAAAATGTGAATGCAGTGCAACCGTTATCTTCTGTCTTATTAATTCCTGTTATCTCTGCTCTATGATGCTTACCTTTTCTCATGATCCCTCGCGCTCAAGAAGCCCTTCCTCTTGCTTGGAGTGAAATGATTTAAATAAAAGTCGCATTGTACATAGAAAGATCGACAAACGGATACATGAATAAGAGAAATCAGTCAACGTTATTTTAAAAGCGAAGGCAAATGAAAAAAACTGTTCATAATCTTGACTGGTGTTTATCAACAGTGTTTACTGCATTTAGAAACGAGTGAACAAGAAAATTACTAAAATTGAATTACTATGAAAGAAATATTTTGACTGATGCTGCTTGGTTTTCAAAGTTGTTTTATACGTAGCAGAGATTTGAAGATACTTGCTGCCATTCAAAGCCAAGCGATAACCAACCGGTTTCTGGAAAGAAAGCTAATTGCAGGATAATATAAATATAATGAAACTGAGAACGGAATAATTTTCAACGACATGTATTTATTTAATTGTTTTCAAATCTGATTTAATTTATACAAAAATAAAAATCAACATTTAAAATTAATACTATTACATGACATTTACCACTTCCGTATATCATATTATACATTTAAATTCAATGGTTCGAGAATATATAATTTAAATTATTATAAATGAAAATAATGAAGAATATGATGTATTATTCCATTCTAATTATCTGCTTAGATATTGTGTTGTAAAGAAAAATCACATGGGACATCTCTTATGAATTTTCAGAGGATAAATGTTATCCCAAATCATCAATGACCACGAAGACATGGTCAATGTGTCAGAAAATTAACGAAGTATAATTTCCCATTGTCAAGTCTATCAGTAATTAATAATTTAAGTATTGTTTTTTCTACATTTCGTTTAAATATTTACTCTAGAATACAACTTTAATATTGCCATAAAATAAATAGTTTATATCAACACATAGTTTACTTCAGCAAAATGTCAATTCCGTGAACATAAAATATTTGTGAATATACGCTACATACTTCGAATCCATTCGAAATGGTGATTTTAAAAATAAACATTTTCATAAAATCAATCCCGACTCGTAATGAAAAATAAAAATATATCTTGGGAATATGGATAAAAAATAAATTTTATTTAGTATTAATTATAATTAGAAAGTCTGCTTCGTACACACTTTGATGTATTATACAACTTTGGCAAATTACCACTTACAATTTGCTTGTAACCAGGAAAATAACATTATTGATTATTTATATTTAGTATCTCTCTTTACTCCCATCTGTCCAAAATATGATATGATTTTTAACGTACTTATATTTGCTTTTCGTTCTTTTTTAGTTTATTTTGCACTCTTTCAACAGAGTTCAGTTCTAGGTCACAAATCGAATGAGACATTCGGACAATAAAACACAAAAGGTCAACGGAGCAGAATTGGTGAAGTGATGGGTTAATGGATGGGGTGAAATCTTCTACTGCTTATCTTAGTTTTAGAGCTGAAGTTAACAATAATTATCAGGTACATATCTATTCTTCATTTAGTATTTGCCTGAAAACAAAAAAAAAAAAAATCATATATGTGCGATTTTCTAACTGATTTTCAGTTCTACCTTGCGAGGTTATGAATTCCACTCCCATTCGCTTAGATGGAATTCATTTATACTTTTATTGCCACATTCCATCAGTAACTGTATATGAAATGTTATAGATTTCAGTGGGGTCTCATATTACATGATGAAGTCTACAGGTAAAGCTATGCATTCCTGCATTTCATATAGCGTCTTTTTTAATGTAGCTCTTGGGGTGTTGCTCAATCGCTACGTAGGTTCCTCAAAATAGGAACAAATATAACGCACACAGTAGAGTTCAAGTCAAATCCACCAATACAGCAAGTAGGCTACAATTTCATCATAATCTATGCAAATATTTTAACTATATATTCCAAACTCAAAACTGACGCAACCATTCTATTCCAGTTCAAGAATTCACAACATCGGGCTACTCGCTTCGCTTCCCAAAAGAATACCCATTAAAATGTCATAGTTTCGGGCTTGCGGCCATTATAACCGATAGGTTCTACTGCGGCAGAGACGACCAAAAGGCTAACACTGGCTTCTCATTCAGGGTGTTTAGGGTGGCATTAATAGATTGCATAGACTTTTTTTCTAATGGTATCGATGGTATTCCTGTATTCGAGAGAACAGTTGGGTAAATTAACGATATGTTCAATAGTTTGGCATCATGCTATCTTAGATTTCTTTGTTGTCTTACGTTAAGAAAATACCTCACGTGATCGTTTTATACTGCTTGTTTATCTACATCAAATTTGATTCCATACTTGTATAGATATATTATATTATGCATTTTTAATGAATACTTTTAGATTCAACGTATAATAATCATCGGCAAATGACTTAAATACAGAATGGAATTTTCTTTTGAGTTATATATAATTGAATATTTTAATTAATCCAAAGAAATATATAATATTTTTCTGGAATATGAGAAAATATGAAATTGCAGTGTTCACCAGATAATTGGCACCGTTCATTTTTGACGATTATATATTACTAATATATTTTGGTGAATCAATTGTACAGTTTATCTCAGGTACAAATTGATATATCTATGTAACAGATTAGTGTCCTCGGTATTTAAAATTGCACGCTTGGCATGTCAGAGTTTTAATACTATGCTGCGTTCTGTTACTATGTAAATGCTAACATTGCATATTCGCATTTCTCTTTTAGGCATGCTGAAGGCATTAACTGAACAACACCAATTCTTCTACAGGAAATTAAAGGGCACACTGGGACGTAGCCACAGCTCACAAATAGAACAATATTCTTAAAATGTTCTTACTGTACAAAAGGAAAATAAACAGCTTGCACGTGCGGACGGAATTACCCACGGTAATGAAGATCGTGTTGCCTATGTCTGTATTGGTCAGGGGAGTACTGTGAAACTTGGGTCATGCTATGCTGTCTCAGTGCTTTTTGAAAAGCCTGAAGCACAGTTTCAGCAATTATACGTACGTCAGGGTCACGGTGGTTATGACCCCAATAGAGGTGTATGGTCGTACGTGTTCCATGAAGGGACAGATATTTCCCAAATAACAGACAGGCAGCTGCAGCCACTGGAGGAGAAATTAGACTGACATATCTGAATAAACAAGTGGTCTTCTCGGATTCCTGATTACGTATGCTCACATGCATGAAATTGAATTAAAAGCCCTATGCATATAATCCGATGACGAGAAAACATAATTCAGTGTCAGCATATTTTGCCTTTTCTAGGAAAACATATTTTTAACAGATAAGCTATTAATCTTCGATCATTTATGAAGAAAAGGATTGATTATCTATTTATATATATGAATATATATATATATATATATATATATATATATATATATATATATATATATATATATATATATATATATATATATATATATATATATATGTATATTCTTGGCACATTTTACTGACTGTATGTAATAACTTATATTTTCTTACATTAAGCGAGCCAAATTAATTTACGTACATAATGGCTTTTGTTATAGTTTTAAAAATTACTGTTTACCCGCACACACACGTGCGCGCACGCTTGCACACATACACACGTACACACATATATGAACAGTGAAATCAATACTCAGAGTCGAGAGACTGTTTCATTGTAGATGCAATCGGCAGGCCATGATTGCGTCTAGCAAGAATCAGCCTATCTCCTTTGAGTGTTGACTTCAATATTCATTTTTATATATACATATGATCTCTGTCTGATATTGAACACTTTATCTCAGAAATATAGCATACTTTAAAAATATATTTTCTTCATATATATATATATATATATATATATATATATATATATATATATATATATATATATGATACACATATAGTTTTATGAAACACTATATCTATGTACGTAACTCCCGAAATCCGGTAATACAATCGCAAATAAGATGAAAAAATAGCTAATAAAATGAAAACAGAATGAAAAAGGCGACAGACATGTGAAAATCAAAGTTTTATAGTAAAAATGTTTATGTTATTATTAAGAGTAAAATTACACACTATTTTTCATTATTTTATTAAATTTCTGACTTCTTTCTGGCACGTTGGAAAATTTGATTAAAAATCTTTTTTTCTTGCGCCAGCAGGTGGATCAAAGATTAATCTGGGAATTTTGGCGTCTTTATTGCGGTAAAATATATTGTTTGCCAATTTTTTTGCAAAATTCATTTAATTATCTGATTTTAACCAAAGTTTCGGAACTTACTTACTAAAGATTGAATTTTTTATATTCTTTAAGAAAGTCTTTGCAAATATATATATATATATATATATATATATATATATATATATATATATATATATATTAGTTTACGGAAAATATTTATCTCAAATTTTGAGTACTTAATTATATGTAAGAGGTGCTTTCGTTTTATTCAATATTTCTACGGCTAACTCCTTCACAGAGCAACATTAGATAAATCTAAATCTGAAATCAAGCTGTCAGACACATCGAAGTCTTAAAAAAACAGCTGCCGCCATGTTAAAAAAATACATTTCTGCTCTATTTTAAACTTAAATTGTATATTTGTTTCAAATCAGATTACTTTAAATCAGCTAACATTCATAAAAAATTGTATTTCATTTTTGAAAGATTTTTTTAATAAAGCAAATTATAATGCGATGAGAGACGACTAGAAAGGCACTAATATGCTATTTTAGAAAATAAAGAAAAAACAAAAGAAACATGTCAGTGTGTGTATAGACAGAAATGATTAAACAAATGTGTCAATGTCTATAGATAGATAAATAGATAGATAGATGGAAAATAAGAAACTGGAATTGGAAAAGATGGTGCCCAAAATGAAATGTAAGAAACTTATTTAATGATATATGAATGAAAATGTCAGACCTTTTAATTATAATAAGCTTTTTCAATAAATCAATAAAAATAAACTTAATAATCTTACGAGCCTCACCCTTCCTCCAACCCTATTGATAACGGAAGTAGTGGGAGGGGAACATCCTCTTAGGAAGGTGAAACAGAAATTAACGTTGGCCTTGTGCCAGAATTCCACAGATTTAGAGAACATGTGCTATACTTGCACGAATTTACAAAACATCAACATTTTAAGACAAGTGGAAAGAAACATGTATTAAAAGGATCTCATGCCAGACTTGCATGAAAGTACAAACAAGAAGTACATTTAACAAAAACGAAGCAGCAGAAAAACAACGAACTTATCTCATAATAAAAGTTCTTTTCCACTAATGTCTCTCATATCTACTTCTTCTTTTCTTTTCTCTTTTTCCTTTTCCATTTATTTTTATAAGCATCTCATTTTGAGGTCTTTTATTACTTCCACTCTTTCTCTTATCGTCCTGTCTAGGGGCTTGGCCGACGATTAAGTTGAAACTGATATCTTTCTCTCCTTCATCTCGGTGTGGCAGCATTCTCCTTTGAGATCTTTTCTTCCTTTTTTTCATTTTCCTATAAATATCACCCTTTGAGATCTTTTCTTGCTTTCTTCTTTTCTTTTTTCTATCAGCGACTGGTCTCGGGACTTGGGTTACAGACAAACCGAAGCTGTCTTCTATCTCTCCTTCGTCCCGATGTGGTGGCATACGTCGTAGTTTATTTCTCAAAATTCAACGTTTCATTCGCGTTCCACGCGCTTGCGTTCGGTCGTCCGTTTGAGGTTCAAAGGGGGACTTTGCTTTTTCTGCATAATCAACCAAAACTTTTGGTTTCATTGCAAACGGGTCCATCTACTTCATTTGAAGATATTTGCGTCCATAGCATACGGGTTCATCTATTCCATTCAAAGATGAATTCTCTTTCTCGTATTTTCGCAAACACGTCCGTTCGGCACTTAGGCCTGGACAAGACTTGTATTCTTCGCAAACACGTCCGCCCGGCCCTAAGGCCTGGACAAGACTGACTTTTTTCGTTTCTCTATTCGTTTCCTTTTTTCTTGTGACGTGTTCAAATTTCAAAGACGACCTTTTTCCCATTATGGGTGAAATGAGGTCATTGACCCCGTTTCTCAAGTGCAGGGTCAGAGAAAGTTTAGTTTAAAGTGTTTCAAGTTTTCCTATCTGGAATCTATCCGTGTAAATCATTCTGTCAACACGTTGATCAAAAGATAGAGGAAGGGTGCTTTCTGGTTAAACTTTGCCGCCACTAAGTCTACCTATCTCTTTGGGCTTACTATCTTTACGTTTCTGCAAGTACTGGGCTATTTATTTTAGAATCCTTCTAAAATATAAGCAATGGTATTGTTTTTATAATGAATTTAGATGGGTGTTCGTAACAATAGAAATAAAATTACTGGCGAACATGAGATCAATCACATTAAAGAATATAAAAGATAAAATAATTATCTTGCTTTATTATAAATAATTAACAAACATATAAAGTACATAAAAAAGGAAAAAAAGGAAAAATATTAAAGTATGAGCATGAGGAAAAGCAGAAAAAACATGAGAATAAGGCAAGTATTAAACC
>OZ038478.1:106625639-106630639 GCA_964036315.1 Acanthosepion esculentum
ATGAGTTTACTGTTTTTATTATGTTTTTTGTTTTTGTTATTCTGTCGACGTCAGACGTTTCGGTCAAATAGACCTTCTTCAGGACATGGTTAATGGAGACATAATTATATTGGATTTAAGTTTGATGGAGAGACGATATATACAGGACTGGTCAGAAACAGAAAAACTGAAATTCTAAAGTCAAGTATTCTTTCTTAGAGTCGGATATGCTGGCGTCGCGTGGGCGGCAACTACGAAGACCTGCGCACAGGGAAGAAGATTGTGTCCTAAGTGGAGGGTGAGGGGGACTATTTAAAACTATAGCTTATCGGTACGTTTGTCACACATTAATCTCGCCACCGAGGTCGCGATCTGAAAGAAACCAGGTCTATTATTTACTGTATGTGAGGTGGCTATCATGCCAGCCTCATAAATCTGTCTAAGGTTCTTATTGTGGATATATTTTAAGATCTTCACAGAGTCGAAATCAAAATTGTGATCAGATTTGGCTATGTGTATAACTAAAGCACTGCTTAGATTACCGAGGCGAATGTCACGTTTATGTTCGGAAATGCGAGATTTCAATGATCTACCTGTCTCGCCTATATAACTCAGGTTGCAGTCTCTGCAGGGCACCTGATAGACGCAAGCATCGGATGTAATATGTTGTCTGCTCGTATTACTCAATATGTTACGTATAGATTTAGTGGGTAATGTAGTAGTTTTAATTTTTAGCGCGTTTAGATTGTTGGAGATGTGTTCGGTCAGAGGGTTATTCGGTAGAAAGATGCGGCCAATGGGATTATCAGGGGCAGCTGAGAGTGTGCCTCTCTCCACCTTTGATGTAGTAGTAGTAGTCGGTATGTTGTTATGTACTGATGGACGAACTCTGTGGATTTTCAAGGCTTTATGTTTAGCGCCGAGTATTAGTTGTCTCGGATACGAAAGGCTGGAGAAGGTATCCTCGATATAACCAAATTCGTCATCTAAATATTTTGCTGAACAGATTCGCAGAGCTCTCAAGTAAAATCCGATAATAACACCTCTCTTAAAAATTTTCCGAGGAGCAAACTTTTAAAAAAGCCACACATCTAGGACGCGTACTAAAGCAAAAAAACAGCATGTTTCACAACACAGCTGAGAGACTCCGTTCTGAA
This sequence comes from Acanthosepion esculentum, assembly GCA_964036315.1. Taxonomy (NCBI): domain Eukaryota; kingdom Metazoa; phylum Mollusca; class Cephalopoda; order Sepiida; family Sepiidae; genus Acanthosepion; species Acanthosepion esculentum. The sequence goes on from OZ038478.1 coordinate 106,626,776, forward strand.
GTGGCCAAAACTAATCATAAACACCTCAAGAGTTTAGAACTAAAACTTCACACTTTATGCGATCGCAGCAGTTGGAAGAAGATGGGAAGAGCCGATCTAGTCACAAACATCTCCAGTACTACACTTAGTACCGTAGAGACTGAAGCCCTCAGTTTTGGTCTAAAGTTTGCAACGGGTTTAAAAAACAACAACATTAGCAAACTGATAAATCTTAACTACAGACACAGGGACACCGACTTCCACAAAGGATTTACCCAAGGCATCTTAGCTGCCTCCTTGGACTGCCAAAATGCGGAGTTTACTTTACCCAAGAGGTATATGAACGCTCTAAAATCCCTGTCTACGAACAATGATATTACCATATCTCCTTCGGATAAGGGTGGAGGTGTCGTGGTCATGGACACCGCTGCGTACAACCAGAAAATGTTGGACTTGCTCAATGACAGAGACACGTATGAACAGATCTCTCCTCTACAAGTCTCTAAAAATCTTAAAGAATTCAATAAGTCCTATAAGAGTCTGATTCATAATGAAGATAAGATTTGGCTTTCCCTTATCAATTACCACCCGACCATCCCTAAAATCTACGGGCTCCCCAAAACCCATAAACCGGACATCCCTCTAAGGCCCATTATTTCGGGCATAGGCTCAGCCCCCCATAACATCGCTAGGTTTCTAACAAAATTTCTCACCCCAATTCTGGGCACCATAAGTCACGCGCATATAAAGAATTCAGGCGCTCTTCTCAATAAGCTAAGCAATATCGACATAGGAAACAAATCCCTAGCCAGCTTAGACATTAAATCTCTATTCACCAATGTACCGGTGGATAAATGTATTAAACGGCTAGAGAACCACCTTAAGAAAACTGACTTTAAGCTACCTATCCCCATCTCAATATGCATCAAATTATGCATCCTATGCACATCTCACTGTTACTTCCAGCATAACGACATCTACTATAAACAAAAGTTTGGCTTACCTATGGGTAGTCCTCTCTCTGGGTTCCTAGCATGCATGTTTCTAGAATTTCTCGAGTCTGGACCTTTCAAATATATAATCCCTGATGATACACATTATTTCCGTTACATAGATGACATTTTATTCATTTACCCACAGAAACATGATCTAAACAAAATCACCGATAGATTGAATAGAGTAGAACCTACTATAAAATTTACCCACGAACTTGAATCGAATAATTCTCTACCTTTTCTAGACATACTACTCACCAGAAATAATAACAAACTAGAATTCACAGTATATCGTAAACCCACATGCAAAAACGACTACTTACACTTTTACTCTCACAATGATACTAGGACTAAGAGAGGTGTTATTATCGGATTTTACTTGAGAGCTCTGCGAATCTGTTCAGCAAAATATTTAGATGACGAATTTGGTTATATCGAGGATACCTTCTCCAGCCTTTCGTATCCGAGACAACTAATACTCGGCGCTAAACATAAAGCCTTGAAAATCCACAGAGTTCGTCCATCAGTACATAACAACATACCGACTACTACTACTACATCAAAGGTGGAGAGAGGCACACTCTCAGCTGCCCCTGATAATCCCATTGGCCGCATCTTTCTACCGAATAACCCTCTGACCGAACACATCTCCAACAATCTAAACGCGCTAAAAATTAAAACTACTACATTACCCACTAAATCTATACGTAACATATTGAGTAATACGAGCAGACAACATATTACATCCGATGCTTGCGTCTATCAGGTGCCCTGCAGAGACTGCAACCTGAGTTATATAGGCGAGACAGGTAGATCATTGAAATCTCGCATTTCCGAACATAAACGTGACATTCGCCTCGGTAATCTAAGCAGTGCTTTAGTTATACACATAGCCAAATCTGATCACAATTTTGATTTCGACTCTGTGAAGATCTTAAAATATATCCACAATAAGAACCTTAGACAGATTTATGAGGCTGGCATGATAGCCACCTCACATACAGTAAATAATAGACCTGGTTTCTTTCAGATCGCGACCTCGGTGGCGAGATTAATGTGTGACAAACGTACCGATAAGCTATAGTTTTAAATAGTCCCCCTCACCCTCCACTTAGGACACAATCTTCTTCCCTGTGCGCAGGTCTTCGTAGTTGCCGCCCACGCGACGCCAGCATATCCGACTCTAAGAAAGAATACTTGACTTTAGAATTTCAGTTTTTCTGTTTCTGACCAGTCCTGTATATATCGTCTCTCCATCAAACTTAAATCCAATATAATTATGTCTCCATTAACCATGTCCTGAAGAAGGTCTATTTGACCGAAACGTCTGACGTCGACAGAATAACAAAAACAAAAAACATAATAAAAACAGTAAACTCATATATTCGGATTTTGCTTTGTCTTTTCCACATTTTCATCATACCGTCGGATCTACATCCACACATTTGCTTACATATATATATATGTATGTATATATATGTACATATATATATGTATGTATATGTATATAAATATATGCATGCGTATCTATGTATATATATATGTATGCATATGTATGTATATATACATATGTATATGTATATATATATTTATATATATGTATGTATGTATATGTATATATATATATATATGTCTATATATATATATGTATATATCTATGTATATGTATGTATATATATATATATATATATATATATATATATATATATATATATATATATATATATATATGTATATGTATATGTATGTAGCCTGGTAGAAGAATATAAATTCGCTAAGGTGCGAACAGTAATACAATACCAATTCTCCAAGGACCAAAATGTAGTAGGAGCAAATGTTGAGGTTTACACTGGGAGGAAATGGAGCGCTGTAAATGAGTTGAAATTGGCAGAAGAGCGTCTTCGTGAAAAAGTGGTGCTAGGCACTGTTGCCACGGGTTTGTGCAGGGCTTTGTTTCTTTCCTATTGTTAGAATTGATAAAGCCGTAGGTAAGGAAAAACACCAACACTTATTGAATGAAATTCGCGCAGGGGAAGAAGAAATGGTAGTAGCAAAGATGATCGGGTTTAAACAACAGGGTTCATGGACAAAATGGGTGACTATAATATTTAGGAAAATCAGATGGTCAGAACTATGGCGTAACGAATTGGGCATGACTTTTTTGATCCGATTTGTTTACGACCTTCTACCAAGCCCCGTTAACCTACAGTTATGGACTAAATCAGAATCGCCCTTATGCCCCTTATGCGGTCAAATAGGTTCTTTGAAACATATACTTAGCAACTGCAAATCAACCCTAGCTGATAGTAGGTACAGATGGCGCCATGATCAAATACTGAAAGAAATAGCAGAAGTCGTTAGTACAGCCATCCGTACAAACAAACCGAATCCAAACAGGAACGTCATAAATTTTATTAAAGCTGGCGCGAAACCGAACCCAAATAAAATGACCACACCCAATTGTGTGCAACAGACTGGGAACTTAGAGTGGATTTAGGTAAAAGGCTAAATTTCCCCGACCACATTTCCAAGACCCGATTGCGTCCAGACCTAGTCCTCTTTTCGAATAAACTAAAGAAAATCATCATGTGGGAGCTAACAGTCTGCTATGAGGATAATGTAGAAGAAGCCAGTGAAAGAAAAAACTAAAATACGATGAATTACTGGAAAACTGCAGGAATAATGGATGGAAGGCAAGCTGCAAGCCAATTGAAGTAGGCACAAGAGGGTTTGTGGCAAAATCACTAGTCAGCGCCTTAACAGATATTGGGATAGTGGGAACAAAAAAACGTAAGGCCATCCAAACCATTACTGAGACAGCAGAAAGAACAGCTAAATGGTTGTGGCTAAAACGAGCAAGTGCATGGACGAGCAAACTAAGGAATGTCTA
>OZ038478.1:106635639-106660639 GCA_964036315.1 Acanthosepion esculentum
TTTACGGCTTTGCATGTGGCGATATGATTAAAAGAAAGGTACGTAGAAGATTGTGTATGGAATAACGAAAAATCATGGTTATTTTTAAATGTTTTCTTTAGGATTGAAACACAACTGATTAGGTGTCAGCCAGAGCCATCTTCACACGGTAGAGTTACAGAACTAAATCTAGCGTATTGTTTTTACAAATGTAAACAAATACCTATCAGCCAAAGTGCTCCATTCATTTTACTGAAGAGCTTTGCATTAGTGCAGGTGGCTATTGTTAATAGAATTAGCTTATCACTCGACAGTGCTCAATTGAAATGTATTTTCAAGAGCTAAATTATGCCATTTACAGACAGTACAGTTTCGCTGTATCACAGCTCCTTGGTGCGACTAGACACCCAAATGGCTCAAGCCAGGATTGAAACACAACTGACTAGGTGTCAGCCAGAGATAACTTCACTCGGTAGAGTTACACAACTAAATCTAGCGTATTGTTTTTACAAATGTAAACAAATGCCTATCAGCGAAAGTGCTCCATTCATTTTACTGAAGAGCTTTGCATATATATATATATATATATATATATATATATATATATATATACATATATATATATATATATATATACGCGTTGTCCTATGGGTAAATTGGCGCCATTTTATATTCTTAATTTCGTGCATGAGATTTTTTTTTTTGTCGACTGCACAGTATAGTTGGGTAAGTTGGGCACCGTTAATGAACAATAGAGCACCATGACGCAATTCACGCCGCACAAATTTGAAATCGGTATGCTGTACTGCTTGTAATTCAATATGAACATTTCAGAAACTGAGGACGGTGCAGATGCTGACCCAGTCATCGTTGTCCGACAATTCATGCGAGAACATCAGCCCTTATATTTGACCACCTAACGCGCCAGTATTCAACTCCCTTGATTATGTTGAACGAGCGGCCAACAAAACAAGTTATCTATTACACCATATATATATATATATATATATATATATATATATATATATATGTGTGTGTGTGTGTGTGTGTGTGTGTGTGTGTGTGTGTGTGTGTGTGTGTGTGTGTGTGTAGAGATGTGTATTTTTGGGATGTATATTGGGTCTATTTATGTTAAGTATAAATGTATGTCCTTTTCTATTTTCAAATGTAATTTAATCTTTGCAAATTTTAATTCTTATTTCAATTTATCTTTATATCCTTAGCCTCATTCATTACCAATTATCATTTTACTTATTTTTCTTGTCATCTTATCTTTAATTTCCTTCGTTTTGTATTTTACTCATATTTGCAATGCGTACTTTGATATTTCCTATTGTTCTGTCCACCTTTTTCTATTTTATCTACAACATAGCTTTGTCATTGCAATTTTTTGCTCTTTGCTTGTTTTATCTTTCTTTCGTTCACTATTTATTTTCTTCTCGTTACCACTTCTGCATTTGGGGCCTTTTCAGTGGAGCTTTTTTATGCATAATTTTACCTCCATCATTTTTCATTGCATAAGGAGAACATGAAGAGGAAAATAGCCTATTTATAGCCAGCTTCAGTATAGCCCTCATTCAATGGAGTGGCCTTGGTCGATAAACGTTTCCGCAGAGCTAGAGAACTTTATTAATATTCGGACGAAATATATTGGCTGTCATCAGTAAACAGAGATTTGGAAAAAGAATAAACATGGGATAAATTTCATTCGTGATTTTTCTCCTGTTATACACACCAGGGTGGACTAATATAGTCTGCTCTTAAAGTAAAATCGGTCGATACTGAGGTCTCTTTTTCGATGCAGTCAATTAAATATCGCTAGTTTGACACACTGTATATAAACATAATTTTGGTGCTTATTTTTTTCCGTTATATGCTTTAGGTTTTTGCTGAAAATCTTCAGATATTTCGCTATTGTTTGGATATGCAGGATGATTTGAATGCAAAAAATCTAAGGCATTAAACGGTAACAAAATAACTGGAAAATAAAAAACATCAAGTCAATATATCGCACGTATTTTAATGTTATCCTCATTTTATCTTTTAGGGCTGTTGTTTCCAATCCTGTTAGGAATATATATTTATTGTATTTTTTAAATACAATTGTGACGTCAAGCCAAGGTGCTGTGTCTGGTCAGCCTGACTCTCCTAGATCTAGCTAATCTGAATCGCCTTCATTCATTACAGTTTATTCATTCATTCATTACTGTTTATTCAATCCCCACTAGAACTTATCCATCGCCATTCTGTCGACCATATACCACAATACGGCATGTTCAAAGGCATACTCCAAAAACACCTATGTCATTAAAATTTCTCAGGATTTACAAATATTTTTTCTTCTTCTTTCTTTGATCTTACAAAAATACATTGATTCATTAAATGAGTAGGTAGGGGCTGAACGCAATAACGAAACTAAAAATAAATGAAATCATTCAAACTAAATTAAAATTGTTTACGTAAGATCCGTCCACCCCACAGCAAAATAAGAGCGACAGCTGTCTTCTGCCAATAAGCAGAATCTAGAAACTGGCTCACTAAAGTTAGGAAGACACAAAAATGAATTACGGAGTGGAGAAATATTAACGTCTGACCAAGTCAACATATAAAGGGAAGAAAAATAAATAGGGAAGAAGTGAAATCTTGGCATGATTTATGACAAATGTAGGCCAGTAGCAACAATTACGCACATTAACTAGTTAAGCAAAAAGAGTCGAACACGAACGTGAAAACGCCCCTTTGTGTCAACAGGAGACTAAGAAATGATATGAGGCTGGTCCCATACATTTCTCTCTGACGATAAAAAACGCTTTCTATCAGTTCTGATCATCATTCTGATTTGATGCCCAAAGAATCCAACCCGATGTTGATGAGATTAACGTCGGTATCTTGAGATTATCTCCATCCGCGTCGCCCACACCACTATCCTTGACACAGCTAGCAGCATCAAAAACGCCATCTGTTTCATCCCAGAACACGGGGGTGACACATTGCACTCATAGGCGAATTCAATGTGCATTTTATGTTCGTGATGGATACAAGCCGTCAACACGCCGGCATAGTCCCCAATTGCGTACAAGTGAGGGCAGTCATTGAAGAATTCAGACAGATTACAGTCTTAGACGTTGCTAAAACCCAGAAATGGAAGGAGTGATGAGAAGGCTAGAGAAGGCGTACTTATACTTCTCTCCCAGCGCGAATCTTCTGTCAGCTCGCAGCATAGGAAAACCAAACTTAAGGCGTGTCGATGATCCACCATGTGTGGCATTCTCAAATCTCCATTATACGGACGCTGGAAGCAGACGGCTGTGACACATGAGAGAGAAGAGCAAGCGCTCGATTGCACTCATACAGAATGTATATAGAGGGAGTACTTTCAGTCGGTTAAGGATGAGGGGAAAGATGAACAGGGAGCTCACCTCAGCTCTACTATTTAATTAAAACTAACTTCGGAGCCAAATGATATTCTCGTACATTGAAGCACCTTGTGTACCACTGTCGTACGTGGAAAACTGGTTCGAACTTTCCAGGGGCACCGATTTTACGTAAGGCTGGATTGCATACCATGTCACTCAGACTGAAAAGGATGGCCACCAAAACTTTAGCGTTAAGGAGGTGCGACATCGGGCAGCCCTGACGAACCGATCAAGACAGCGCAAAAGCGCTCGTCCTGTACAATAGCACGGGGGGGGGGCGAGAAATAAAAAAGGATGATCCACTTGCCGAAGCCGGGATTGATTCCGGCAGCCTGCAGGACAGCAGCAAGGTACTGATTTTCGACCCTACCGAACGCCTTGAATTGATTCAATTTGATCAGCGCGGCTTCCTCCTGTTGATCAGATCCAGAATTGTTCGGCCCTTCACAGCACAAGTATGCTTCCGTCTCAACAGAATCTCGTTAGATAACTGCGTTTAGGTGAGGTATGGAATTACAGCCATCTAAATCAAGCCCACCACGCTTGCCCTTTTGTAACGCCGTGATCACACCCTTGCAGATCTGGTTGTTGAACACTACAGTCAAAATCGGAACAAACATGTGCAACATCATCAAGTACAATTTGTAGGGCAGGCATTCAAGTCCCGGAGAATTGCCACTTCCTACCCTCCGTGATCTCGAAATTCCATCGAAAAGCCTAGCACATGTGTTTTGTCGACCACAGAGTACGCCCATCTGGAATGTTGACCTGTCGAATTTAACGATCGGAACCTCGACGTATTTCCTCCTTGTGCAATTCTGCGCCCATGTTAACAGCTTGTTTAACCTAAATCTAACTACTTGATATTGGTAGCACTCGCTATCTGGTTACTCCAGAACCTCTCTAGCTAGATCTATCTCTAGGCAATCCCAACAGCCTATGTTCAGGCGAGACTATACTTAAGTTTCTTCAAATTTTATGCTTTAACTAGGGCGTGTCGTTGTTTATATTTTGTGGTGAATGACTTAATTCTATCCTTAAGCCTGTCCGCAATCCGTCTGGCTGTTGCACAACGATCCGAAACGAATTCCTTTTTAACGGCAATATCAGGAAATCCGCATCGACATGGATAAGGCCCTCCCTCGCGCCCAGGGTGCACTACACATGCAAGGAAACAATTTGGCCAGCCTGCTGTCCTTTTTATGTTGAATAGTCAATAAAGTCACTAAGCAGCATACGAGTATCGATGTCACAAATATGTTTCTCCTAGATCACAGAGACATTTACATAGAAGGATAGGTGGTCACGAAGGAAGTGGGCAGTATGACTCCGATTCTTCTAGCTACACGCATTCAAGCATACCTGCTTGATATCCATTATTTAATATAGCGTTAGACATCAACATGACGGAAATATGTGGGGAGAAGTATTCCGACGTATTGTCCTAGGCTACCAGAGCCCACGTCGGGCGTAATCCGGCCGCCTGTGAGGAAAGTTAATTTTAGAGACCTAATAACGAGGGGCTGAACAACACCGGGGTCTTCACTGGAAAATTCTTAGATAATTACCTGAGTCATCCTGAGATACGGAATGGATTATTTTGCAGAAGAGATAAACTCTTATGCTCTGCCAACTGAAGTTCTTACTACAGTTATTATTTCAGGAGTATGCCTGAAGTAGGTTCTTCCGGTTGGAATGGTCCCTCTTGAGAGCTTTCCAGTCCACTTCCAAAACGGACATCCCTTTGATATAGCACTTTTTGGATTGGATTGGCTGGGAGAGAGATTACGGGCCCCAGCGAGAGAAGTGTCGAGGAACCTTGCCTTACCTTTTTTGCTGGCATCGTCCTTTCTGGCTTGCTAAGCAGGAACGGATTGGGACTTGACTTGTTCCATGCCGCGCTCCACCTTTTTCTCTTTTTTAAAGTTCTTGTTTTGCTTGCTCTGCATCCTCCCACACCTTTTAAAGAGGCTGGCCGTGGTGGAGGGGATATCCTCCACCTCCATAAGAAAGTTCGATTGTAGCTCATCTTTTTTGTTCTTTCAGTTAAAACTTTTGCTGCTGCTGTTGTTACTGCTGCTGTTTTTGCTGCTGCATTGAGGCCGCTGTTAACTGCTGGAGCTGCAGCTCATTCTGCTTATTTTGTTTCCGACACAGCCGTGTGTGCTCCTTCTGAAACTGTTGATATTCCTAGTGTGCTACGGCTGTTCTTTGGTGGTGGTACATCCTGCTGCGGGAAAGAGGTGTGTAGGGGCCTTAGATCACCTTCTCGCCACATTCTTCCATTTATTGAAGCCATCGTGGCTTTGAAGCGGCTTGTTTGAATGTACTTAGTTGCGGCGCTGTGTTCCGACCAGAGAACGTGTTTGCCAAGTGCCCGGTGGTGCTACACGACCAGCAGAGGAATATTTTCCCACGATTGCGAAAGTTTTCCGGCTTCTGCACGTTAATATGTCGGGGATGTCAAGGAAAATCCTTTTGTTCAAAGTCACCTGGTGATCAAATTCCCCAGTAGCTACGCTTGCCTGCCTCAGCACACTAGCGACGCCCCAACCAGACTATAGTTTGCAAGGAAGACCCCCACATTGTCCTTAGCCTGTTCCTGGCTTTTTTTGTCCGGACCTTGCCTATGTATTCCGTTTGTAAATTTGGTAATCAGGATATTTCCGGAAAGTTTTCTTGCCCAGCCTACCGTAGTTAGCAGGATTTTCCACATCGCATTATATCGCTTGGCAGAAATCTTAGATCCAGTTGTCAGGGATTGTCATGCCTCTTCGATCGTCTCCCTGCTGACACCGATCAAGTTACGGATTTTCATATCGGCTGTCAGTGAGCAGATGCTACCTGTCGAAGCTGCATTCAGCGCTTCTGGGATCGTCACCAGTTCATTTTAATTAATGAACTCCTTATATTCCTCCCATATTTGGTCATTGTATGCTGAATTTGGGAGGTGAAGGTGAATCTACATGTGCACTCAGTGTTTGGGTAGACTCCAACATTTCAGCCATGTTCACCACACAGCGTATTAACAGAAAAAAAGTCCAAACAAACACGGTTTCAAAAATGGAGAACCAACAAATGTCAACGTAAAAAAAAAAAAAAAGAGACCAAACTTGAACATAAAAACGTATTTACTTTTTCAATTTTAGAAACAAAAAACAAGTTAAAACTCATGTTGGGAATGACTGCAAACTATTTTCCCCTTTCAAATTTATGTACTGAAGCAAATTATATACTGAAGTATGCTGGTATTTCTTCCTAACCAGTAAAATAGGCCAGTTCTCGGTTTTAGATAACTCAGCTCTAGACTGTCATGTTTGGAAGTCAGAATGCTACGTTATTTTAGGCAATTATTTAAAACCTTTGCTATATTACTGTTACTTTGCCGTAGTAATTTGCTAATTTACCTTGCATATATTGTTTGCTTACGTTATACTAAGTTCTGCTGTTCTTTCCTTTACTTTTCTTTTTCTTGTTATTGCTTATTACACATTTTTTTCAATTCTATTTTTGGTTAGTTCTGTGGTTTATTTGCATTTAATCATGACCACTCAGTCTACACGTGTTATAATGATACTTTTGCTTGATGTCTTTAAATTATAACTTAATCAAGAAGAATTAAAAATGAACATATTCCAATGATTAAGACAGGAAAATAAAATAAACATTTATAGATTAGTTCCGATTAGAAGTAATAAAATAAATTCATCATGAATAGTGGCTAAATTTATATTAGGAATTTTCTCAAACAAATAAAACACAACAAAACAAAACAGAAACAGATGAAATAGTGCAAAAATAAATATTTATGTATCACCTTGACCAACAACAGAATAATAAAAAAACAAAATAAAAAAGTGTATTTGCACACTTTCATGTTTCGTATCATAAAACAACTGTACAGCTTTATACTCAATGTGATTAATCAATATTACATCATCACTATGGCTGATCTCCGTTATTGGATTTTCTCCCATTAAAAAAAACGCTTTCATTAGATTGGCAAATACTGTACACAATATTTAAAAAAATAAATGTTGATATGTTTACTATAAAATGAAAAAAATAACACTCGAAGTATAACATAACAGGCGTGGTGCTCTCGATCGCAGTCTGAGATGCGAAGGAAAATAAATAAATTAACTTGAAAAATATCTCGACCATTTTTTTACAGTAATGTTCCTGATGTACAAGGCCCAAGAGCCGCTAATGGGAGCTTTTGTACAAGAGATAATGGTCACATTTTATGGGAATATGTGGGAAAGGTAACGATTAATCCTAGAAATTAAGAGTTTACGATTGTAGTCTTTAGGGAGACAATATCTTGGGATTTGATTACACAAAGTAGCGCTTCGTAGGAAAGAACTTACATCTCACCAATGGAATACGAAAGGAATGACGGTAGTTCGCTACAAGTGTGTGGCATGGCTGGTAAGAAGTTTAAGTTTATGTTTAGTGTTTATTTTTTTTTTCAGTTTTATAATATTTGGTGTTGCCAAATGGGGATCTTTTTCAGGAATAGGAAACATTTTGTGTTTAGTTATTGAAATGCATAATTTCACTAGGAAATAAAGCATTTAATGTATCAAATATATTTTTCAAAAATGTATTGCTTGTTTGGTTCTCCTAAAGTTACATGTGTACCAGCACTAAAACATTAGAAATTATTTCAAAGATTTATTCATATTTTTTATACAATTCATTTGGTCAATTCCCAATGAGACTTAAAATTAACAAATATATATTTTCTCAAAGAGTAAACATCAATTCATGAAGTTATACTAAAAATATACATATATATCCCTTCATGGAAGTATATATCACCTTTTTATTTTTATTTTCCTTTTTTTAATTATAATGAATTGGTTAACTCAACAAATAATCATCTTAACTTTGTGTTATTGTTAATGAAAATATGCTTTAATCATTATATAAACTATGAATACTGGTAATATTTACTATTGTGTCATAGTGAAATAAGACTATTTTTCATCATTTGTAAAAAGATGAACTACACGTAGATATGACAAAGAATAAAGTTATAAATTACAGTCGTTATCAAAATTACTGTTTCTCTCAGAAAAAATGCTTTTATCTGAATATTTACATATATCATTGAGAGATGATTTTGTAAAATGTTGAAGATTCTTATTGACTGTATTAAACAATTATATTGTCTATGCTTTTATACAATTAGATTATTCAAACTGTTTTATTAGTTCTTCAGGGTCATCATATTCCTAATTTGTCGAGAATAAACTAATCTGTGCAATTAATTAGAAGAGCAGGTTAGTTTCGGTTTTTCCATGTATATTTGCATTCATAGAAATACGTTAATAATTATTAGAATTATAATGTGCTTCCTCACATTAGTTACAGTTTATAATTAACTAATTACACGATATTACTAAAAACTTCCATTTCTAAAAATATTATTTGAAATATTTATTGAGTAGAAATTTGTCTTAACATGTTCACATACAATCATGTATTTCAGTTGCCTAACACTCAGTCCAGTTATAGGTATCACCTTGATTTCTTCCCTTGTGTAGACTCTCTCTCTTGTGCTCTCTCTCTCTCTCTCTCTCTCTCTCTATCTATCTATCTATATATATATATATATATATATATATGGTTATTTACTTAGCGAAACTTAGATTTGTCACAAGACCCAAAGTATGGTACACATAGTGAGGACCGATCTCACTCTTCAATATTGATGCATATGGCGAGACAAACTTGCTAATCATTACTCCACGTCGAAGGGCTAATATAGTTTTTAAGCGTAGTTTAGATGTGGCACATGGTCGGAAGTATACGCACCCAGTGAGTATAATCGAATTCATTATCCGGTCGTAATTGATCTAGCAATGCAAGCTTGCTAGCCGTTGAACGAAATAGAAGTGCCACTCTGTATATAAAGACAGACATGTAAGTGTAACGTATATATAAATAAGTATGATGATTCGGTTAAGGGCAGTCTACATCCTCCATGTTTGTAGCATATTAGATGAAATCTTAAATATGAAGAAAAATGGGAATAATAAAAAGAAAAAAATGATTTGAAAATAACTGAAACCGTATAAATTAATTCATTTATCATTCTCGATACCATTATCATTATTATAAGTGTATATGAGTTGATTCATTGATAATCGACAAGAGCTAATTAAATTCACCCGAACCACGCTAATCGTTTTAAAATTTCTCGGTTTTCTGCGAATTGATTTTAATAAAATGTTTGCGATCTGGTTTACACATTATGGCACCAACATTGTTAGATTTCCCTATTCTATCTAACAGCCTTTTGTTTATTTCCGATTCAGTAGTCTTATCAAAATCAATTTAGAGAAAAGGAGAAATCCTCAATTTCACTAGTAAACTATCAGCGTGATTCGGTGTGTATTTTCTATCCATAAACAACTGCTGTTCAAATGTAAGAAAATATAGACATAGAAGATGTCTATATTTTCACATGATCATATTACATGAAATGGATATGATGTCTGGGTAGATGCAATCCATTTTTCACCACATTTACTGAACTCTTTATTAATATTCATTTTAGATCTTAGTGGTGAAACCATAGAAACTGAAAACTACTCAGGGTGTACTAGAATCCGAAATGCACATTGAACTTAAATATATGTTTATTGTAGCATGTTTGCAAAAAATGAAAAAAAGTCATTTACGGAAACAAGAAATCAAACCGTATGCAGAATACATTAGTATTATAATATAATCAACAAAATAGGGAATTTCTATACAGTTGTATATTGTAGATCAACTCCATCTTGATATTCAAATTAAATAATTTAATTTTAGACACTTGATAAGAAAGTAGATACATCATCGACTAATTAACTAGAAATCAAACGGTTTTTAAAGTGCACAGAGATTTTAATATATCCATTTGATATAATACGTGTTAAATGCTCTAGTAATTGGTAACATTAAACATAAGATATTTCTGCAAAGCTCCACAAAAAATTCTAGGCAATTTGGGCTCAATGATACAATGTTGCCTCGAAAATGTTAAGCTGGATATGATCGTGGAACATAGCAACGTTGCACTCCTAAGTCCGTGGTGCATGTCGGCTGATCAGGTAGCAAGTGAACACAAGTGACACCATTAAGGAACTCCCACTATTCAGTACGGTGCATTAAATATATATTCACTGGCCTCATGTGATCTGGGACAAACTCGAATCTTTCCATCAACCTGAAACAATTTGATCGGGTTAGAAAAGTGAATACTTCTTTCTTACTTAATAAAAACAAGGAAATTTTGACCGTAGTAGGTATTTATTTATTTATTGTTTTTATAATACTTTCACCCCAAGCAAGGCGGGAACTCCACTAGTGCACAAGGGGTTGCAGAAAATAAAATTAAGGAGAGAGAGGAAAGGATGAAAGAAGAACAGTACCCCAATTTCAAATCCCACCATCCATACAGCGTAAAGAATGGGATCGTCCGCTGCTTACAACACTGATCAAAAGTCATAAGTGGCGACCTAGAGACATTAGATAAAGAATTGGTCAGTATAAGTTGTACTCTAAACGCAACAACTACCCTGGCTACATGGCAGCAGCCCCCAAATCTTGGATAGGCGGGTACAAGATGAGGACAACAATACTGAGAAAACAGTCTGCCTGCCTTATGTGAAGAGGTTATCAGAGAAAATACAAAAGATCTGCGGTCCATATAACATCAAGACAACCTTCAAAAGCTTGACGACACTTCGGAGATATCTCTCCCAAATAAGACCCCCGCACCATAGAGAAGAACATGACTAAATACTGTGTGTACACTATCCTGAGCAGCTGCGGAAAGAAACATAAAGGGGAGACAGGACGTCCCTTTAAGGTAAGGCTTCAAGGACACCAGAAACTGTAACACGAGGGGAAGTGGAAAAATCAGGCGTGGCTTACCATATATGGAGAGAGAACAGAGATCACCGCCCTCTGTGGGATCAGGTTGAGAGCATAGACAAAGAACACCATTCGAAAATTCGTAAACTTAAGGAATCAGCACATATGCTAGGCCACAAGTATCTCCTGACCCGACCAAGCATAGAAATGGATACAATATGGGAACCAGTACTAAGGAGTGCCAGAGAAAAGCGATAATAACAACAAAAATTGCAATATGAGCTCTGGTAAAAAATGATTGCTGAAGACATTAGGTTTATAATACCCAGAAATTCATACACAGATGTCCCCAACGACATATGGCACAGTGGATAAAGGCGTTAGTTAGATCCAGTGACAGGACCCAAAGAGTGTGAGTTTATTACTCGGCTAAGGCAGTGGAGAACTTTCAGAGGGAAATTAACAGGAGATAACTGATAACTGACATCCATTAAACAATGCACGTGGAACTAGAACAGTCTACCTCAGTATGCGAAATAAAAGGTTCAGTTCGACATTCCAACCACCGGAGTGTACAACGACCGAAACGTTGTAATAAATATGGCGACAATAATCCGAATAATGTAAATAATGTACATAATAACTCATATCAGAAATATAGACAAATACAGCGGGACCATATATGGCAACATAAACCCATGGACAATCGGTATATTTGTAAATGTGAAGGATGGATTCTGACGAGAATCCCTTCTGGTGCGACATAGAGAACCAACTTTCCTTACGGTAGATGCAGCCACTGATTCAATGTTGTTCCACCTCATGCCAATGAAATAATGTGGAGTTGAGCATCAGGCATGATGATAGCCATGATGAGAGGAGACAGGGATGTTTCCATATGGTGGATAAATGAGAGTAGTTTGGGTTTGGGCGCATAACAATTCACCAGACATTTCCTGCCCCAGTCAACTACAGATTGGAGATCGTTCTCGAGATCAACTGCCAAGTTAACTTTGTCAGCAATACCGAATTTACTATTTAGGCAGGAGTAAATGGTACTGTCTTCTGCGTAAATGCCTACTGATGACGTCATGAAGATCATTGATTAAGATCAGAAAAAATGTAGGACAAATGATATACCCTTGAGGAACACCGGCGTTTATATGAAAGGAACTGGAAGAGAACTCGTTCAGGACAACCTTCATTTCACGGTTAGACAGGAATGACTAGATTAAATTAAATAATCGTATTGTAATAACGTATCTCTGAAGCTTACGTAGAAGGCCAGCATAAACCCTGACAAACGCCTTCGATATATCTAGAGGAACAGCTCGAGCTTCGTCGTTATTAACAAGAGCTTCGTATACATATACAGGTATGTCCGGAAGCACATCAGGTATATACCGGGTAAAGCATCGTGGGAGGTGAGATGCTTAGCTACTTCGGCATAGATTAAAACCTCGACAACTTTGCCGAAGAATGGAAGGAGGCTGATAGGGCGGTCGTTAAATGGGTACTACTTACTTCGGAAGGGTCCCCAGAGTTATTAAAGACAGGAACTACAGAGGAGGGCTTACAACCGGCTAGAAAGCAAGAATCGGCAAAGTAATCGTTGCATAGTTTAGAGAGACCTGGCGCCAGCTATGGGGCACATATCTTTAGAACTACGGTTTGTATCTCGTTACCAATACTTGCTTTATGCGAGTCTAATTTAGAGAAGAGGTCTAATTCCATCAAGGGGTTATGAAGATCTCACTCAGTTCTAGGGGAGAAACCAGGCGTGAACACACCGAGTGAGTTGGGTGAGAATTTCCGAGCAAAGCATTCAGGCTTACAAGCTGAGGATGTTAGAGACTTCGAAATGATTAATTCGAGGAGGCATTGATGATTTGCCGTAGTTCAGTCACTTTGCAGAGAGGCCAATAATCTTTAGAACAAAACTTGCGAGATGCAATACGTTGTTTTATTATATCAGCAAAAAGTAACTTTGCTTCATTGAAGACACGCCTGCACTCATTACGAGCAGAGACAAAGCGACGTCTGTTCCAATCAGACATGTCGCTCTGGTACAGAGTGAAGAAGTGATTTCTATGGGCTATAGCGGCAGATCAAAGAGATGAGCACCAACGAGATGAGCGCGATTTGACTTGGTATGATTTTGCTGGGATGAAAGCCTTGATACCGGCTTTTACCCAGGAGGAGATCTGAGACACATGATTGCATGGAATGATTAAAAACCACATTCCAAGGGACGTAGCGGAGGAAATCACGGAACGAATCCCAGTCTGTGTGTTAATAACAGAAAAATATTCTGTTAGTAGGAAGTTAATAGCTGTAGGGGTATTGGGAGAATATGTTAACAGACACTAACGCGTGATCCGAGTTTCCTACAGGGCAGAGCTGCGTAGCGTGACAAGAATCTCGGATGGTGGTTAAACAGAGATTGAAAAGCAATCGGTTAGGGATAAGAGATCGGCTACAGGTAAAACACGTAGGGAAATCTCCGAACACAAATATGGTTGCGTAGAGAGATGGCATTTAATATTATTGGAAATGCTATCGAGTACACAACAGTCATGAGAGGAAAGGGAACGGTAGACAAAGAAGAGATTGCTTACTGCATAGAGGAGAGATAGACGCAGACATACATACGAATGGTCTGGAGCTTTTCAAAGAGAGTACAAAGAAGAGTAATGAACTGTGTTTAGTAGAGTCAGACGGAGACACATACAAGAATGTTATTGAGATTCCAGAGAGCTCCCTACTCAGCTGAAGATGATCACAGTCATAAATTCCCAGACCATGCATGTGTATTTTAGGACACATGGTACAGTGGATAAAGGCGTTGGTCATCATCTGACGTAATTTAATTATTTAAATTTTATTAAAAATTTAAATCAATATTTTGTCACTTAGTCTACATTTTCTGTTGGCAAGAGTCTGATTTGTTCGAGCGTCACTGGAAGTCCCCTTACTGTATTACAAAGGGTAGTTTATAATTCGCCTTCAGATTGAAGGCAAGCGAGCACTATCTTCCAGTGGTTCTTTATACTTGGGAATTAGTCTTGACAATCCGTATAAACCGAATTATTGTAATTTTTTGATGACACGTACTCACTTGTAAAATTGTAATTCAGCAGAAGTTTTCCATCTTTGCAGTCTGTTGGCATTGTGAGTAGGCAGACCTTTCTTTGAGCCAAAAATAGTGAGTAGTGGCTTCCAGTCTGTCTGTAGAGTGAAATGTCGATCGTAAATATAGCGATGGAACTTCGCGACTGCGAATATAATTTTTTAATTTTCGAGTATTTTCCCCCTAGAAGCAAAGCTCTGACGCGTAAGCTATCGGTTTTACTGTCCAATCAGTCATTTTGTGAATAATGCATGCCTCTATGCCATACGAACTAGCGTCGCTGTCAACAAGGATTTCCAACACCGTGTAAGAAATAAGACTGACGTCAGTGTTTTCTTTATTTTCTTTATTTTCCCAAATGCGTCGTGGCATTCTGCTGTCAAAAATTGGGGCTTGTCTAATAGTTCGTTAAGTGGGGCGTGTAAATCATGCATATTTGGTATGAATGCCTGGCAATAATTTGCTAGTCCAAGGATGCTCTGCAACGAAACGATGTTATTGGGCGTCGGTATGTCTCTAATCGCGGCAGCCTGTTCAGGATTTGGTCTCCTGCCATCCTTGTCGATTATCTGTCCAAGGTATTTGATTTTGAAAATATCACATTTGGTCGCTTTAAGTTTGAGAACGTAATTTTGAATCTTAGCAAAAACTTTGACGACATGATCCTTATGTTCGACTAAGCTTTGGCTTTTCATCAGAATGTCATCTAAATAAGCGACTGAAAAGCCACGGCCGCTCAGCATAGTATCCATGACTCGCTGAAAAATTGCTGGCGCGACCTTGACCCCGACCGGTAAACGTTCGAATTTATATAATCCGCGATGCGTATTTATGCACAATACCTTCGAATTCACCTCTTCAACCGGAATATGCAAATAAGCGTCGCTAAGCTTAATTTTCGAGAAAACATTTTCCCCCATTTAGCTCGCAAAAATGTCTTCTGGGCAAGGAAGAGGGTAATGATAGTCCTTCAGAACAGTATTCAATCCTGTCGAAAAATCAGCGCAAACGCGTGTCTTTCGATTTCTTTTTTACATAGAGCGCTGGTGCGGACTATTCGCTGTACTTTACTTTTGTTTTTACTAATCTGTTAAGTTCCTCGTTAGTTTATTCCAACGAGACAGAAGGCACATTTTTGAACACTGGCTGGACGCCGTCTTTAGTTCAACTTTTGCCATCATGTTGGTACATCTGCCTAACCCAGCAGAATAAAATTCCTGGATAGGCTTCCTTCAGTTCTTTTTTCAGTTTTTCATCTACGGCATTCCAATTTTCAATTTTTTTCAATAAATTTGCAGGTAAGTCCCAAAACAGGAATTGTGTCATCCAACCAGTGCAAAGTAGGTTGTTAGTATTTTTCAGGACGAACAATTTTAATTAAAGTGTGTTCTCGTTGAACGTTATATTAGCAATCAATTCCCCCTCGAATTTAACATTTTCTGCTGTTACTGTTCTTGTAATATTGATAGATGGTTAGCTTACCCAATCTTTTCGATGTTTCCAAGTTTATTACTGCCAAATCACAACCCGAGTCTAGTTGAAATCCCATACTTTTGTTTAACCTTTTTTACGTGCACGAATTTCCTGATATTAGTATTGTCTAGTTCGTCCGATATTGTATTTGTAATGCATCTATTGTATTTATTTGTAGATCGGCAATGTGAGATTTTGTGTCCGAATCGGTTACATATGCAACATTTTTTGCTCCGGAAAATAAAAATACAATCTTTGTACCAGTCTAGGGCCCCACATCTGTAACATGGGTTAGAGGGCAAATTATTTTGCTTTTTCTTTGTTTCATTAGTTTTAGATTTGTTTCTGCTTGTAGCTTAGTTTTTTGACGTGAGCAACACCAGATTATTCGATTATTTTAGAATTCTGCTTTACACTGCCGTACCTCAGTCATTCTTCAGCGATCTGTGTATAGTTATATTCGGCTCATTCTCCAATTTGTTTGCTATTCTTCGCCTAATTTCCGCATATTTTGTTGAAACTACTCTTTGCACGAATATCTAACATTTGAAGTTATTCGCACCTAGCTTCGCCAGTCTAAAATCATCGCAGTGCTTGTTTACTACTGATGCAAAAGTGGTGTAATCTTCCCATTCTTTCCTAGTTTGATTAAGACAGTTCCATCTCTTATGGAAAAGTGATGCGTTTTAACTGAAAATACCCATGAGTAATTCCACTGCTTCGGCGAATATCAACTCGCTAATCTTCCGGAACAGAATGTAGTTTACGAATTGTGTGTGCTCAGTTGTTCCAAGTTTATCAAAAGTCAATCCAGTTTGCATAATCTGTAGTATATAAGTCCACGTGTCTCCTAAACTATGACGCGAAGTTTGTCTTCCTCGGGAGTGTATTAAAAATTCTCTATCGCGCTCCAAATGGTGTTTTGCGAAAAAGAAAATTCTTTTTCGCTGGGATTACTACGGCATGTCAGTTCTAAAACTTGCTTTTGAAATTCGAGCTATCTCTCTTGGTTTTCCTTCTAGGTTTACAGAAATGCATTTTCTATTTTTTCCTGTTGAGAGAGCAGTATTTTTGCCACTTCAATTCATTCTTGGAGGTGCAATTGTTGTGAATTCTGCTAATTACAAGATCTAATAAAATACTTATAAAATAGGTGGTCCTCGGAAATCCTCGTCGTCAAGTCGCTGTGGCTTGTTAGGAGCTAGAAAGTAAGATACGTAAAGAAGAAGGTAGGTTGAAAAGGTGTATTGAAATAACAGAACATATAAACAATAATAAGGATGTTGTTAGCAGATAGAATTGTCCGGACGAACCATCAGGTTACACTGCTTCCCGTCTGCCTGCCTTAGGAGGTCTTGCAGGTTAGTGGTTTTGAAGGAAGAAGAGTTCATTCTAATGTAGACAGGCCACCATTACAGATAACCAGTACATATAGGCATTGAATCTCCACCAAATGGATTAAGATATATAAATTAACGATTAGATAATGTTTGAGCCAATTAAATATCATGTAATAACATTTTTGGAAGATTAAATGTGTTCTTAAATTTGGATGCATATCCGTATATATGTGCGTGCTGGATTATATATGGGTGTATGTATGTATATGGGTGTATGTGCAGGTATGCGTGTGGAAACACACACACACACACAAACACACACACATATATATATGTAAGCCTGATATTCTATATATAATTATTATATACCATTCAAAATATCCAACCTTAAAAAAATCAAATTTTACTATCATCATAAGGTTTTCTAATATTTAACATATAGTACATACATAAATATTTGAATTTAATATGTAGTTTTTAAAGAGACACTTACCGATATATATTAGATTACGGGTTGTAGAAGTGGTCTAGGAATATATATCTAGGGAAATAGTTGATGATTATACATTCGTACCTAACAATAATTTTAATTCGTTCTCATTTTTGTCTTAATTACGGTCTAATTACGGTTAAGATAATGCCCGAGTTTTTCTAACTTAACTAAACTTAAAAATGTTTCATCCTTACATAGGGTATTTCTAGATATATGTCAGCTAGTATATGTATGTATGCGCATGGATGTACGTATCTAAGCGTATGCAAGTATAGATGGCTATGCTAGCGGAGATATTCTTAACGTGGACAAACGCAAGGGTACGTATGTTTATCCAAATTCCTTCCCAATTTGTGAAAACACTCACCTAAATTTTGAGCTCTGATATATGGACGATTTTGATACATCAATAATTCTGAATTTGTCTATTACACCATACTAAAGTTACCTCTTGATTGTTTTCTCCCGTTTTCGTTAATTTCCGAGGATTCCTGTCAAATCAAATTTTGGCCATGTGACCATTAGGATGTAGGTTAGCCCATCGGTTTTCACTTCCCTCCTCACCCAAGCTCTCCTACTTCCATAATATAATTCCTGTAACGATGACTTCTGCTATATCTCCCACCATGTACCGTTTAATGTCCTCCCACATCTTTTCCCCCAAACTAGCCAGTATCCCACTACAAATTGCTACCGTAAACAGTTTGAAAAATATAAAAATTAAAATTCTTAGGTAAAAATGGTCATTAACTAAATTTATTCCTATTGTAAAGAAAATGTTTTTCTATTTAATGAAAATAAACATTGCGCGCTCTTTTGTGGGTCAGTTTTAATATTTTATTTCAAATAATATGTTTTGTTAATAGGACTAGCCTGTATCATAGAAACGGATTACTATATATATATATATATATATATATATATATATATATATATATATATATATTGAGGTCACTATTTACATTATTCACAATCAAACTATTGACCATATTTTTATTTTTCGGTTATTGTGCATTTCGCATTTCTCTTATTGTAAACATTATTTTAGCGGAAACACTTGTTTGAATCGGCATTTAAGGATTTTCAAAGTAATTAAACTCAACCAGCTTAGAGAAAATATAATAATGAGATAATAAAAAAGATGAAGTCATAAGTATCAATGTATATAAATGTACATAGTATAACACCTCCTGCTGTCACCTGCACGCGTTGGAGTAACCAACTTTAGTGGTCCGGTCCACAGGGTGTTAGGACGACGTTTTACTTACATAGCATTCTTTGCGCTGGTAAATGTTGATACTGGTCCAATCTTGGTCATTTCCGCTTCGATTCACACAAACTCTCTCCACATTGTGTTCTTTATCTCAGAGCAATGGAAGATCGAATGTCGTAGTAATCACAACGCTGGTTCAAGCCGTGGTGAGTGTCATATCAAGGATGTAAAATATCTTCACAACAAAAAATAAATAAATAAATCGAAAAGATTCATGGGTCAAACTTCACGTGGTTTATATAGCTCTTGTTACAACAAAAATTAACCATTCCCGCATCAGTCTCTATAGTGATTCGCCTAATAATTTGGGTTCAAAGATCTTCGTAATCAGGTTAATCTGCCGGCAGCTGACGGGCGGACTAAAGGTCCGTGTGATTCGATGATTGTTTAATTTTCACATTAATTCTAATAAGAGTTCTTTGTTCCCTATCTATGCTTTCTTTATCAACTTTCCAATTATATAGAATCATATACCTTCTCAGTAATAGTTACAGCGTTTGCTCCTCTCATAACTCCAAACTGCTTCCCTTCCCATCTCGAACCAGCACTGTACACAGGTGGCACTAAATCCTCTCCCTTCCTCAATCTTTCTCGGTATTCTAACTCAGCGCATCTCTCACTCAAGCCAAACTGTATTTGTGACAAATCTCTTTAAAACCCAGTAGGCGAAAGGGCAGTATTTTAATCTAATTAATAATCTTGTCAGAATTTAACCACAAGCATATAATCTCCTCATTTCAATTTAATTTAAAAGGCATATTTGATTTTTGGTTCACCCCCAAATAACCAACTTTAAGCGGACATTATATTTTCTTGCTTTGGAATTCGTAATCTAGCGTAGTTAACCAACGTCAGATTTCTCGAATCCTCCGTCTGTCAATATAACTTCATCCAAAAACAACCATTGGCGAATTCGTCTGCACAATTTCACTCATGATTTGGAAACAACCCATAATAGTGTTTTCAATCATTTTCTAAATGATTCATTCGCTGGGATCGTCACATTAAGCTTATATCATTGAATGCGTAAATATAAATGTTCTGGGATAATAGCTTACAACAGTGTCATACTGACCGATTTGAGTATGAAATCAAAAATGATATCTTCTTGAGGCAAATCTTGTTTGCTGAGTTATCATGTGAGAATCATGACTTTGTGATTGAAATATTTTTGTGTTTGTCCTTATGTTGTGTTTTCGAGTTTCTTCTCTCGATTCTCCCAGAAAAAAAACACAACGCATGATTGTCCAAATATCCAATTTTTGTGTGCAATCAGTCCAATGGAATTTCCCTTTTTGACGTGATCACTACATTTTTTTAATTGCAAAGAAAAAAGAAAACCCACACAGCATTTGTATTTGAATTGCCATGCTGGTAGACACATACATTTTCTGATAGTCGATGCATATAATATTCCAATCCAAGAAATTCCATATATCAAAATTCAAACAAAAATAAAGAATGAAATTGTGATGACTGCAATCACCATATGACTCAATTCATCAACTCGTATTCATGCAAAATTAAAAATGTGAGGATCCAGTGAAACGTCATGAAGTCCCATTTAAAACAAATCTGCACAAGGTTGTGAAACACAATGAGCTATTGTCACAAAGCTTCCAAGTTGTGCAGAAATTATACATAGAATAGGATCTGACAGCAAATTTACGAAAGCAAACCATCAACCTGAGAACCCGAGTCATATTCTTAAATAGACAAGTCAGATCGAGACATTCATATGGATGTCATGCATGGTGCCAAACACGTTCAGAAATATATAAACCTTCATTTGTATGCAACCGCTTCGTATGATCAATGATAAAAAACGCTTTGCATGAGTAAAGCCTGAGGGCCTTGGCAATGATCCGCCTTCTTTTAACCTTGTGGTTTGGCGGTACAGAATCGCAAACAACGAACTGTACAATATACGAGAAACCACATCACTTAAAAACTGCCAATAGCAGCAGCAGCAGCTAAAATGGATAGCACATGTAACTTAAAGAAAAATAATGACATAATCAAGATTTTAATATTCTACATTACATGAAATAAATTTTTAGAAAGAAAGCCACAGCAATACTGGAAAGTGCGATGGAAGCTATTTGACTTAACATCTTTTATAAAAAAAACACGTGCTTTAGCAGAGAAAATTATAAAGTCCAACTGAAAGCATGACAGGGTGCTCGGCCAATGAATATAAAATGTTTTATTGTAGGGAAATGGCTAATATTACCATTAACATTACCATTTATTACAAAAATATTTTATAAAAATATATACACAATTTAAAATTAGCAAACATTTTTGTGGAGAAAGTAATGACTTCTGGTGTCTACCAATAAAATTTGAGAAATTCCTATTTAAATTTAAATTCCTATATCAAAATTCATATAAATATATTGCCATCCACAGATTAAATGTTAGGGGACTTGTGAAAATCACAAAATCAGAAATTGCTGTCTCAGGGCCTTGATAGTGTGTTTCCTACAAAGAAACAGCATCAAAGAATGACTTAATATTAATATCGAAGTTTGACAACAGAATTGCTTTTCAAGCATGGAACAGATTTGCTGGAAATAGTTCTGTCCTCGATCCCAAATATAATAACAACTGTGGACTTGGATAGTCTCAATCAGAATAACAGTTTTGGAGGTCAACACTAATGAGAACTTACTGCATTCAGAATGAAGGTATACATTTTAAAATATATGAAACAAAATTAATGCTAATTTCAATGAATACCACGAATAACCTTAGCATATACAATGAACAATGACATTAAACAAACAAACTGTAAAAATCTTTAAAAGGATTACAGAAATTTCAGCACTTTCGTGAGTTCGCCCAGAACACAGAGGTTTCCA
This sequence comes from Acanthosepion esculentum, assembly GCA_964036315.1. Classification (NCBI taxonomy): domain Eukaryota; kingdom Metazoa; phylum Mollusca; class Cephalopoda; order Sepiida; family Sepiidae; genus Acanthosepion; species Acanthosepion esculentum. The sequence continues at coordinate 106,657,480 of OZ038478.1, forward strand.
GAAAACTGATAAGATTTTTTTTCAATAGTGTTCATTCTGTTCAAGGCCCAAGATTCATTCGATATAAAGGGTTAGATATTAAAATGGAAAGTTTATAGAAAATATGACGTGAAGAATGCTGTCTACACTTGTTTTACTGAAATGAGATATCGCACAGATTTGCATCGTTCGTTCAAATGTAAACTGCTCAGATGATAATGAAGTTTGACTGTTATGATGGTTTAAAGGTTGTCATTCTCTGAATTTTGTGATCCTTGTTGAAGATGCTGTGATTACTTTCTATATAATATCGCCGAAATTTTCTAAAAATAAATGATTAAATGCAATGTAAATACTACTACTACTTCCTGTAGTTGTAGTACTATACTACTACTACTAATAATAATATATCAATAATTTACTAGATAAAGATTGTTAGATAAATAATTAATAAATAAAATATATAAACCGAATATTTCAAATTCAACCAAATATTTAAATTTTGTCAGGTTCTTAACGAAATAGAGCATGATGCATATTTTAATTTTGATTTTTGCTCTCAAAGATAAGCGTCTCTTTTGTGAAGTATAAATATAACTAAATAATTCAATACGTATAATGGACACTCTGACCCGTATCAATTTTATTTAGTGAACATTTCGAATCGGTTCTTTTAAAAATTTACTAATATATATTATCGCTCTCTCTCTCTCTTTATATATATATATATATATATATATATATATATATATATATATATATATATATGTGTGTGTGTGTGTGTGTGAAAGGGAATATGTATGCTTATGTGAGATAGTGCGAGATTGTAAGCGCATGTGTGTTCATTTTTTTAATAATTTACTTGTTTGAGTTATTGTGACTAATATCCGATTTAAACCTTTTCTCCTAATGCGTACTGCTGCCCTTCCATTGAACACCCGTAAATTTGAGAGTGTTTTTTTATTACAAATGGGACAAGAAGCATAAGGTAATATATATGTAAGCGATAAAAAACGCTTATTGTAATATATATGTATATTTTTGTATCTTCATATATATATATATATATATATATATATATATATATATATACATATATGTATGTATGTGTGTGTGTGTGTGTGTGTGAGCGTGTATTTGAGAATTCATATCGATCCTCCTATAAGGCAGTGAAGGCTGGTCAATCCGCTCACAAATGAAAAGGTGACTTCAGGCAACAGAAATGTTGTTCTAGAGAAGAGACGGAAAATGCCACGGACTGAACAATAAAAACATCAAAAATGCTTTTTAGGGAATTTGAACCAAAGAAGACTATTATATTTAGAAGGAGAAACAGTTTAAATTTCTGGGATATTAATGAAAAAATAAAGCTTAGATTATGAAAAACAAAGGATATACTGAAAGCGAAAAAGACAGAAAAATCTGTGGATAACGCGTCTAATAGTAATTATAATGTTAGCCGTTTAATTATAAGCAAATATTCAGCATTCAGAGACCAAGCAGCCTTCGTTTGGAATTTATACAATTATTCTCTTTAAATCATTTTTCAGAAAAATAGATTTCTCGAGTCTAGTATCACATACTCTTCTCTACAATATAGTTTTACTTGAAGTAGTGTGGCACGTCATCATCTTGTTTGTTATTATTTTCTCTTCTTGTTATGTGATACCCATTTTAGCTGTTGTTGCTGGAAAATGTCTTCCATTGATCCTATTCACGTTATCTGGTATCGTTCATTTTTTCTGATTCTGCAGCGCCATTTCATCATTTTAGAAGAGGTGGAGTATTCGCCAAAATCTACATGTTTCACTAGCTGAAAGCCATTTTAAACTTTGATCTCATAAAATGATTGAATACAGTTTCATTTTACATATTTATGAAAGAGTTTTGTTGCCATGCATTATATCCATATGAACGTCTCGAATCTATCGAGGATATTAAAGAACAAGATTGGAATTTAATGTTTTGGTTTTGTAAGAATTTGCGGTGTTTGATGAAACTACCTCCGGCGAAGTATATTCTGTTTAATATCCTTATCTCATGGGCTAAAATACCTGATCTGTACAAAGAAGTATTTGAACTATTTGATATTTATTAATTCCACCTCTTCCATTTTTATCATGACGAACTTGTGGGATTATGAGTGATCGCGAAAAGACAAACATTGCTTTAAGCTACGAAAGACGGGCAATTGTGTAGATAATGATTAACTGTGGCCGTAAGTGACACTGCCCATAGAAGAAGAATGCAAAAAGACAAGTTTTCAATTTTGTGTGATTTACTCTGAATACCAATTACAGCATTTGTGTGTTTATACGATTTATCGTATAACATATATCCAATACCCAACCAGCGTTCTACAGATCGAAGGTTGGTGACGAGAATTATATATTTGTGAGGTGGAGGGAACGCCAGCTCCAAGTTACATCTTATTCTTAGCCATTGAAAATTTTGAGGAAAGCTATTCAAGCTGTTGTGATACTGGGATTCAAAAATCCTGCGACACTAACACCTGTTTAAGAAACATCTTACTTCCATATTTTAGATTACTAGTCACAAAGCAGCATTATGTATCTAATTTACAATTAGTACTTCATAATGTTTTGTGTTGAATTCATCACGATTATTGAGGATTTCAGGTTGTAATATGATTAGGTTTTCAGTGTTGTTATCTCTGAATTATTCCATTCTAAATTATTTTATTATTTATTAGATCGAGCTAGCTCGGATATGTGTTTATCACAGCAAATATCACGATTCTGCATCAAGGTCGAAAGGTCATTAGTGGGACATTCTGTGCCGTAACATAGCTGTTCAATGTATATGGTTGCTGGACGACCAACTCGTCTTGTTCCATGGTTAGGTATCCCGAGCAGTTTTGTTCTACTCGTCATAATGTCATGCAAAGCACATTTTGCGTTTGCGTATGATTGTAGAAATATCAGGAATGGTTCCATAGATCTGCAATTTCGTTGGATGTTGCCTCCAAGAGATGTTAAATATATTTCGCAGCATCTGTGTGTAGGTTCCATGAAGCTTAGACATTTTTGGTTTTAGTTAATGTTGAGGCAATAGTCTCTGTCGTTGTCTCTTTGTCTATCTCCCTTTTTATACATACATATACATACATACATATATATATATATATATATATATATATATATATATATATATATATATA
>OZ038478.1:106663139-106783139 GCA_964036315.1 Acanthosepion esculentum
GAACATACAGAAAATAGCTTGAATTTGAGTTTCTATGAACCAAGGAATATATATTAAGACACAGATGGCCACAAATCAATAGCCTCGTTTCTTATCAAGCTCTCAATGGAAAAACGTATAAAATTCATTAAGTAACAGTGACATATATAAAAAATGACATTGCTCCTTAGAAACAAGGTATTTTAGAACCAACCTGCTGAATAGAAAGTAATATAACAAAAACGTACACCTACCTAGAGCACATATCTGGACAAATTTCTTCAAGAGAAATTGCACCCTAAGAGAAAATAATTTTTAGGAAGGAAATTGCCTAATGCTCTTCCAAGTACCAGGCAAGCTGAAACCGAAGAGCAAAGCTTGCTACAACTTGAAGAAGAGAGGGACACAGTTTAACAAAGGAGTCAGTAAGAATCTGAAAGCAGAGGTCACAAAGATTTCAACGGCAGAGAATTATATCCGACCTGAGAGAGCAAGAGAATTAGGCACAAATATTGCAGAGATTTCAACGAGATAGGGATAGACATGCATAGCACAAATATCAAGAACCAGAAGAGCAAAGATCACAGAGATTTCAAGGTGTGAGTGTTAAATCTGCATAATTGAGACAGCAAGAACATAAAGATGAAAATCGTGAAGACTTCAAGATCAAAGAATGAGGACTGAACAACAAAGGCAAAATGAATATACGGAACAAATCTTGCTAAGGCAAAGCCAATACAAGATAAGACATACTAAATTTCAAGCAAGAAGACGAATGCAGTGGAATTCGGCTGCATTTAATTATGTTCTTTCATATGACTATATTTCTGAGCTTCAATTCAAATTGGTTCCATGGATAAAATTGGTTCTCACTGTGGTGCAGACACGTGGAGAAGGGAACCTACTAAACAGCGTTGTTAAAATGGCAAGGTAAGATTGGAACATTATCCAGATCCAGAAAATTTCTTTAAGAACTTTCTTGTGAATAGAGACCATAGGAACGATAGAAATATATCTGGAAAGACAACAATGCATTCTGGATAACTTCCGCCTGTGCTAAGATATATCATGCGGGATAATTTATGACCACATTCAAATGCAGAGAAAAGTTTATCACGGAATTAGAGCACTTCAACCCCTACCTTTGAAAGAACCTCAGTGTTTACGGATATATTTATGAGATATGAGACGGCAGGCCGAGAAAATAGTTCAGGAGAACAAAGATACATATATTCATATTATTATAGTCCAGGTCTCTTGTACTACGCTGATGGTCCAAGGTAGAACCAATGAAGTATAACTCGAACACAGGTACGGAATAACACAGATATATTATAAATGGAATATATGTACAAATGTGTAAAAGTGTTAGTAATAACAATCAGGTTAGGTTAGAGAGAACTATGTTGTCTCGAAGTATCACTATTCCAATGCCTTACAGTAATCGTCTGACGCGATTCTGTCTCTGACTGACTCAGAACTACTGACTGCTGCTTCCTCTATTTAAGAGGTACGGGCTAGTCCATTACTATTATGGGTAAGTTCCCATAAAACTCCCCTTCCGAAGCTTTTGCATAGCAGGGGTTTTTAATATTCCTTTTTCTTTGGATTTATTTCCAACGTTTCCGTAAATTTTCTTTCTCGAGACGATCTTATTGGTTCTGGCATTGTTTGTGGTCTTTTTATGTCAAACGTATCGAAAATTGTGTCCATTACCTCTTCCTGGTTGTGGTCCGTTAGCGTTTTTTCCTTATTTAGTTCACGTGTCTTATGTGTGAGAATTTTTGTCCCTGAACTATGTAAACCATCTTGCCAATTCGTTTCTCAAGTATCCCTTACTCCCAGTAAGATGTGTTATTTTTGTAGACTTTAAAAAAAGTTTTTCTCCTAGGAGACATTTTCTTTTTGGTGCATAGGACTGTGTTGTTTTGTTTTACTTGGTAGCAATTTATCAAATGCTGATCTGATTTTTCTAGCAAACATCACTTCTTCTGGTGATAGTGTTGATGGTGTAGCATTATTTGGCGTAATTCTATATACCTAAAGAAATTGCTGTAGTACTTTCTCCGTAGGCACATCGTAGGCTTTTCGTAGCGCTCTTTTGAGAGTAACAACGAATCTCTCCGCCTGTCCATTTGATCTTGGGTGATAAGGCGGGGATTTTATATGTTTTACTTGATAAATTTCGCAAAACTCTTGGAAATCTGCTGACGTGAATTGCGTTCCATTATCTGTGACTAGGCAATCCACTACACCAAACCGAGTGAATAGCTCGTGGAGTCAATTGATGGTCGTTTCTGAAGTGGGATTTTTGCAGCGAAAAACCTCCGGACATTTACTATAGCTATCCACTATGATTAAGTAGTAAAAACTCTCAATTGGTCCTGCATAATCTGCGAGTATTCTTGACCACGGACGTTCAGTCTTTGGCCATGGTTTATGTATGATTGGCGATGCTTTGGCTGCTAAATAATAACCCTTGCACATTTCCACCATCTGAGTAATATCCTGGTCCATATTCTTCCAATATACATAGCTTCGCATTAGCGACTTCATTCTATTTTTACCAGGATGTCCCCTGTGGAAATCCTTTAAGATCCGCTTTTGTAATGTTTTGGGAATTACAACCCTTGCTTTGTAAAGTAACGCATTGTCGCATAGAGAAAAGCTGTCTGAAATTTGCTAACTTTTTCTACTATTTTTTATTTTGCTTCATTAATAAATTCGTCGGTTTTGGCTTTATTTTTTATGTCTTGCAATGTGACTGGGAGGTTTCTAACTGTACAAAATAGTACTGTCCTGATGTCTTCTTCGTTTCTCAAGGCTGCGATTACCGTATCTTCCAATGGCTCTGTCTTTGTTGGTATAAGTCTTGACAGACCATCCGCATGCCCGATCTTTTCGTTGGTAAATATTCCAATCTGAAATTATAGTTCAGGAGAATTGTTCCCCATCTAAGTAAGCTATTTGGGGTGTAAACCGGTAGACCTTTTTTCGAACCGAAATTTGTCAGTAATGGTTTGTGATCAGTCTGAAGAGCAAAATGTCTACCATAGATGAACCTATGAAACCTTGTGACCGCGAAGATAAATCCTAGAGCTTCCTTCTCTATTTGTGAATAATTTTTCTCTGCTAGTATTAGAGTTTAAGAAGCATGTGCGATGGGTTTTATTGTCCCATCTGGCATTTCATGTAATATATACCCGACTCCGTAGGCGCTAGCGTCACTTGCTACAATAATTTCTAGTTTGTGATCGTAGTGTGACAAAAATAAATCTGATGTTAATATATTGATTATTTCTCAAATACTTTTTGCCATTGATCTGTCCACTGCCAAACTTTTTCTTTCTTTAGCAGCTCGTTCAGTGGTGCACAAAGTTTATGCATGTGAGGTATGAATTCCTGGTAGTAACTTACTAATCCTAGAAAACTTTGTAGTTCTGTTATGTTTTTAGGAACAGGCATTTTTTGTATTGCTGTATACCTTTCAGGGTCTGGTCGTCTACCTTCTTGATCTATTATATGGCCAAGGTATTTGATTTCCTTCATGAAAAAATCTCACATATTTTCTATTACTTTGAGTCCATACCTCTGTATTCTTTTAAATACTTCCTGTGCATGTTCCTTGTGTTGTTCAACTCTTTCGCTATTAATCAATACGTCATCCAGGTATGTAATTGTGTACTCTAGTCCGGCAAGCATCGTATCTATTGTCTGTTGGAATATAGCCGTCGCGACCTTAATTCCAAAAGGTAATCTTTGGTATCTGTACTGTCCTTTTGTGTGTATTTATGCATAATAGATTTGAACTTTCTTCATCGACTGGAATTTGCAGGTAAGCCTGACTTAAATCAATTTTTGAAAGAAATTATCCGCCATTATTTTAGTGAATACTTCTTCTGGACTGGGTACAGGATAGTGGTAGTCCTTTATTGCTGCGTTCAACCCTGTAGAAAAATCAGCGCAAACTCGAATTTCGCCTGATATTTTTCCAGTGTTTTCGAGTATGGTTAATTCTTGAGCATTTTTTTCAATTGTCGCAAACGTTACGCTCCTTTTTTTCTTAAAAATAGGCTGAACGTTAATTTTTCTGCCTCGGTTGGTAAGCTTTGTACATTTTGGCAGTACGTACTTATAGGTAGATCCCACAGTTCGAATTTTTGCATCCAGTCCGTTCCGAATAGGTTTTCGGTATTTCTTAAGACGTACATTTTTAGTTTTTTCGTCATACCATTAAATGCTACATTTGTAATTATTTCACCCTCGAATTGTATCTTTCTTCCCGTAACTGATCTAGCAATTTTGTCCGTTTTTAATATGGCAGGTTTATTTAGATTTCTCCATGTATGTAGGTCTATGATAGTTAGGCCTGAGCCAGAATCAAGCTGCAGCCTAACTTTTCTGTTTTGCATTTCAACTTGTACATATTTTCTGATGTTAGTTTCATCTGCTTGGTCAGTCCTCGTAGCTCTTATTCTGCTTTTGTTTTCTTTTCTATACCAGCAATGAGAACTTTTGTGGCCAATTTATTTACATTATAGGCAAGTTTTGAAACCAATACCAAGTCCCACAGCGATAGCATGGACTGGGTGGTAGTTCTTTTTTTTATTTTGGTTTTGAAAGGTTTTAAATTTTGTTTTACCTGTTCTTGGGGGGGGGTCGGTTTGGTTTGTTTTTGAGGAGGGTAAGTTGGTTTGTCTTCGTACTTTATGTATGTGTGCTATGCCAGCTTCCTGTATGTCTTTTTGGTCTTTCTTCATACTGATGCATCTCTGGCAGTCTTCGCCTAGCTTTTGCAGTGTCAAATCAGTTTCACTCTCCAATTTAGTAAGGATTCTGCGTCTCATTTCCGCGTCATTGGTTGAGACCAGGCCTTGGACGTAAATTAAGCATTTGAAATTGTCCGCGCTCAGTTCTGATGATTTGAAGTCGTCTCAATATTTGTTGACAATGGACGCGAAAGTCATGTAATATTCGTTGTCCTTTTTGTAAGGTTCATGCATTTCCATATTTTGTGGAATAGTGAAGTATTATGGCTGGAATTTCTGTTAGCAGTTTAATGGCTTCTTTGAACACCAACTCGCTTATTTTTCTTGGAAGGATATAATCTACAAATTTGGTATATTCGCATCTGCCTAATTTCCTTAGTAACAGGCGTACTTTACGTGCGTCTGACCAATCTTTGCAGTCAAATCCATATAGATCTTCGTTACCTTCGGAAGTAGCTTGCAAAAGTTTTATCTTCGTCGGGTACGTGCTTGAAAACTTCGATAGTACTCCATATAGTGTCCTGTGAGAGAACTGTTTCGTTCTCAGATTTTTTCCTCCTTATTTGACATTACACGTAGCAATAATTCTTGCAATTCGAAATATTTCTGTTCATTTTATTGCTGCTGTTGAATTTGGATTTTGAAAAGCTCCATAATGGTTGACTTGAAAACTTCCATGTTGACGTGACCTGTGTACGTAAAAAGAAACTTACTTTGTTGCTATTGAAATTTGATATCCAATAAGAAAAATATTTTTTGTTTGTTTGTGTGTGTGTGTGTGTGTGTGTGTGTGTATGTGTGTGTGTGTGTGTGTTCGCGTAGAACTAGTTTTTCTTATTTTAGAATCTCGCATAGAACTTGTTTTTTTTTTTTAGAGTTTACTCGGCGACCACTGTTATGTGCGACGGATAGCAAAAAGAATGTATGTCCTACGCGTAGAGAATTTGTTTTTCTTTTGGGGTTTTCCAAGTCACCACTAGTTATGCTTGACGTATAGCAAAAAAAGTATGTCATCCGCGAATAGAGTTTGTTTGTCCTTTGAGTTACCTCGTCGCCACCGTTATGGCGACGGATAACAAAAAAGTATTTTCTCCGCGAATAGAGTTCGCATTTCCTTTGTATTACCTCGTCGCCACAGTTATAGTCCAGGTTCCGTGTACCACGGTGATAGTCCTAGTTAGAACCAATGAAGAATAACTCGAACACAGGTATGGAATAACACAGATATATTATAAATAGAATATATGTACAATAAAGTAGAAGTGTTAGTAATAACAATCAGGTTAGGTTAGAGAGAACTATGTTGTCTCGAAGTATCACTATTCCAATGCCTTACAGTAATCGTCTGACGCGACTCTTTCTCTGACTGACTCAGAACTACTGACTGCTGCTTCCTCTTGAGGAGCAGTATTTATGAGGTACGGAATAGTCCATTACTATTATGGGTAAGTTCCCATAACATATATTAACTGGAAACTTCAAGAAATGCTAGATAAATGAATAGTTATGTAAACAAATTCAAATATGCTGTAAAGGCAGATCCATATCCTGATTAGAAGTCAAGATACATTCAGAAAAGGAAACTCTGCATAATATTATCGGTGATACAATGCACATGAATGTAAGGAATGTTTTATAATAATGAGAGGTGAAGTGACTGGATGTCTTCGTGACATTATACTTCACAGGAAAGGCAATCAGATACAAATGATAAATGTCATTACTCACTCAAAATATTCCTTGCAATATCTATTATTATTTGTGAATGGTGAGGATAGCTATCATCTAAACATCTCCAAGGCCAGAGCAGAAGTCCGTGAAAACAAGGCTGTCTCAATAATGGATGTCTTTGCCTACCATATCATGATTCGTCCGAATAAATTCAATCATCTCCACGGAAGTTAACAATTGTTCCACCAATATGCAGCTGACATGTCTGCCGAAATTGAATCTTAGAGATTAGAATACCTTAGGAGGAATCAAAAACCACTTAGATATGAAAATTATTCTCACTTGAAAGATGCAATCAGTAATGATACTGTTGAATCAGAATTAAGCCAAACTTGTATCTTGGCATCCAGTTTTAGGAAAGAACACAAGATGCATATGTTAGACGATATAGTCACCCAGATTTATTTATAAAATTCACCTGCCACCGAAAATGGAAATATCTTCTAAATTAATTCCTTGAAGAACTATCGCAAGGTGTTTCAGCTGAAATTATTCCAAATGATGAACTTACTCAAAAAAGATATGGTATTTGGTTGAGTTATATTTCATATGTACATCATAGAGCGGGAAAAACGTTGGTTGAATAATACAAAAGCCCTTAAATTTTATCAAAGCAGGTGCTCTAACTGTTTTCCATTACAATTTACACAGCTTTGAAGTCTACCTCTAACGCTTCGATAAACTTTTTTGCACAAGATATTTTGGGTATTAATTTCTTGAAATGCATCTCTTATGTAATTTTTCAAATCACCGACAATTCTTGGTTTTCGACTTTGAAATTTGTCCTTGAGTATTCTCCAAAAGAAGAAATCCATTGGGGTCAAGTCTGGTGAACGTGTCAGCCAATCAATCGGACCTCTTCGGCCAATCCATTTCTCAGGAAAATTTAATCATGATACACACATACATAATATAACGGATACATAAACCTATTCCACATACAGTCCAACTACTTTTGCACTACCCGGTATATGGTTTATTAAGACTGCATGTATATATCTAAAACTTATTTATTTAATTCAAAGTGTAAACCTTTTCCTGATTATATTTGAACTGTTTTTATCCAGTTATATATGCAACAGCTTAAATGATATTTTTTAAAATGCTATAAAACAGGAAAACGTGATCTAGTCTATTACATCTCAGAATAAATATTAGGACACACACACACACACACACACACACATATATATATATATATATATATATATATATATATATATATATATATATATATATATAGGTGTGTATGTGTGTGTGTACGTTAAGAATTAGTAACATAATATGCTACCTTTCTAAAGTTTATGAAATCGATTCTGCAAATTACTGACATTTCTAATATCGACTCATCCTTGGTGTCAGTTGAATATAACATTTGGTTAATGAATGTGGTAAAGCACATATTTCACCACCAATTCACAACTACACAGCGCATGCTTTTGCTAAATGTGACAGTTTTACCGACAGGAAATAAGTTAATCATATACTGTCCGGCAAAGAGTGTCGTCGGGTATGTACCAGACTGGAAATCTTTTCCAGAAACATCATCTACGAGTATGAAATTTTGAAATAATGATAAAATCCATAGCCTTTGGAGCTCAAACAAAAAAGTATAATTAATATAATCTTTGAAGTTTCTTTATAATAACTCTTCTAATTTATTATTTAAAAATGATTTGAATTATTTCACTTATTCAACTTCACCTTAAAATAATTTTTAATTATCTAATCTTTGCGTCGATTCGCTAAACATCCATAGATCATGTCAGAATTTGTCAGTGTCAAGGAGTACTCGTTATTTTTAAATTGAAATATCACGTTTGATGAGAGTTTTTCATGTCTGCAAAGTTTTGCTGGTGAATGTAATATTTTTGGGTGTTTTCATCATAGATAAATTGACCATAGAGAACGTGACTGCAGACAAATGTACTTGTTCTCAGGACAATTTAAAATAGTGATCATTTCATACCACATCTTTTTTTATAAGATTGTGGATGAAAATGCGGACTGTTTAAAATCCTCCATGATTTTCGATACTTCGTATTATTGGAGTGCGTACACATTTAATCACCAATCATCAAATTAATAAAGACAGCATTTTAGTTTCGTAGCACTAATTCCCACCGTTTTCTTTTAAATTTAACACAGGATGAAGTAAAACAGAATATTCAAAATCGTTTTTCACCTGCGTTTTCATATTCATAACTCATAAAAAGGTGTGGCTACACAATTTGCATATTCCAGGTATATTTAGTTACATAAATTGCTGAACTTGAAACAGAAGTAAATATCATATAGTCAAATGCAGATAATTATTGTTTATTTAAATTTTATCTTTTTGAACGCGATATTTATGAAAATTTATTTTTATTTTCAAATGCAGTATTTATATAAAATACTCCTAATTTTCTGGGAAGATGAGCTATTATTTTTACATTAATCACACCCAATCGTATCATATACCGCATCTTGTTATACAGACCAAAGATGAAGGTGGTAGTATGGGTAAGTACCATACGCAAGCACATATACAGGAGATCAGAATCTCATTTTTTGTGCACCTGTTATAGGGAAACTGTCCTTGGCGTAAGCACCGACTCCGTGTCCTTGGCGATTTACGTCGTCTTATTTAGTTATAATGGGTGAATGGCCCGAGATTGTAAGCTCCTTTAATGGGATTGAGGAATTGATACCAGTTTTAGACAGAAACAGGAGGTCCGGTTTAGACTGAAGAAGATGGAGTTTCACTTGTGGAATGTTAGAACTTAGACTCCTTATATTCGTGGAGAAGTTGGTATGCTTGTAGTCTTTTTTTAGGTTGAGTTTACTAGTTTTATCAATTTTCAATTTAACCGATTTCATCTCTGTGTTGATAAGTTAGATTGGTGGATGACTAGTAGGCTGTAAAACAGACACCCACAGAAGATTCATGTATAAACTGGCTTGAATCGTTCTGAGGTACTGCCGAAAATTACCCATCGTCATGGCATCGAGAGACACCACCGGAGACTACGGCAAGGTCCACAAACCTTTCACAAAATGACAGTACAAGAATCCCTGTTATTATAACGATGCTGATAGGATAGCTTCCTTCGACGTTAGCCGAAATTCCGGATCCTTGACTATCAGGCGGATAAGGCGAAAACCTAGAAAACCTCTAATTCCAACACCCTTAGGGAGGAGTCAAATAACACAACGTATTCTTTGAAGTCAAGGCAACAGAACCTCTCTTTGGGTGAGAAATATCGTACCTGCCAGAGACCTACGGTCCTTAGGCAAGCCCGCTCATATGCATGACGATCATGGCGTTCTTCAGCTTTTTTGTCTTAAATATTTTGTATGTATTTATTTTTCGAGACCAGCGTTTCAACGTTTTTAATTTGTGGAATTCTTGAAATACTTTTCATGTAACATGGAACCCCTAAATAATAAATATTGTATACTATTATTAATAGCTATCTTATATTTTTATTGTGGTTCACATGGTAAACATAATATATGGACATAATACTTGCCTCCTGTACTCGAGTGAGTCACTAAATAATGCACGAATCTGCTACGTACAGGTCTCTTCCACTAACAAGTGAAGGCGGTTTTACACTGTTGCTATAGAGACATTGCTAAATACAGACCTATCATTATTATAATGATTAATAATACAAGTGGTTGAAGTCCTTATTATAATAACCATGGATTTTTTCCAATATGTCGTACATGTATAGTAAAATTACTAATATAAAATTAAACAAAAATTACTCCAAAATACATTAGGATATTTATCAGTTTCTCACGGAACCCAAGGTTTCCAGGAAACACTAGTTGCGAAACACTGCTCTCGGCCATACTTCCTTATTATGTATCCCAGAAATGGCATTACTCTTTTTAAGTATAATTTCTCTTACTCTTCCTTTGTTGTTTAAGACTTAATCATTGCCTAATTGCTATGATCCTGATATTCTTAAAATGTCCTTGTAGAACAGCATTTCTGTCTCTTGAGTTCTCTTCTTCATTTGTAAGGAAATTATCCATAATTCTATATAGTAGTTAGATGTTAAAATTCAGTTCTGCAATCTTTTCCTAGTTTATAACGATATGTTTAGATCATTTGATATTTTACCCTAGTTTCTGAGAAACATCTTCGCTCTACATATGCACGTTTGGAGATCTGTATCACGTTTGACGTCGACTGTAACTACGTTGCCAGACATCTATAGTTAAATTTGATATACTTAATTCAAATTGGCCAGTCTCTATAACACCATACATTATCTCTTCTTACAATTAATAAATAACACTTTCTTCGATATTCATTGGTGAAATGGGGTAATGAATGTTGCTAAGGGGTGCGTGTGCATCCCCTACCCCCATTTCATTCAGTATCTGAACTATAGTTGTTAAGGTGGTGGCATGCATAGGACATTTATTTATTCTGTTTTGAAAAAAAAAGAAATGAATTAATGACAAAAATATTTTTCTAGACCGTTACCGTTTTTTGCTTTTTTAAAAGAAACAAGTTTAAGATTAAGTTTGCATTTAAAATCGTCGCGTTGGGATTACCTTCGGGTGATCAGTGAACGCATTTATCACAGCCTTATAAAATATATAACTTGCCGAAGCTTTACAATATATATATGGACGTGATGCATAGCACAAGAACATTATTACTAAATCATTTTGCTATCAAAAAAGACCTTCATTTACTTGAAAGAGAAATTATATTGAACAGTTTAACTATATTATGATATATGTTAGACAGGTCAGGGGGTTTAATAAAATTTGAGAAGACAATGGAAATTTAAAATATGTTGTCTTACAATATATGCCCAGAAATATTATGGTACTATATAATATTTATCATTTTTTTCTGTTTATTAATTGTGATTTAATAAATGATCTAACAAATATTCTAACAAATTTTATCCATTGAGTAGCCATTTTTGTAATCTTTTTTTCCAAAGTTTTTTACGGTTTTTTACTTACAGAATACAGTAGAATAATTACATATTTTGCTATCGGTGATTCATAATTAGAATTCTGATTTAAATATATTTTCCATTCAATGTGTCTAATACAAATGTTATCAACTTTATTTGGATTTATTCATGAAATAGTAAAATTTAGAAGTCAGTTTGTTTGCAAAAGCTTGCTGAGATTCGTTATTTCTGTACATTTATCAGACAGACTTTAAAATGAAATGCTTGAAAACTGGTAATGTCTGTGAACCTGATTTTTATGACAGTACTTATCACATCAAGCTCAAGCTTTCAAACGAGTGCAATGTGCAAATTTTCTAAAATAATTGAAACATCAACCTGCCCTAGTCGAAATACGTTCCCCTGAAATTCTTCCTCCAGCTAACTCCGAGAATCAATGTTATGTCTCTGTCCCTCTCGTACAATAAAACGAATAAGAAAAAATAATCCGTCTTTCATTGATACAATGAAGGTACGAAACACAACAAAGACGCTCTAGCAGTCTGGTGTGTACGAATCGAGTAGCCTGTAATTTTAGATAGAGAGAAAGAAAATGGAGGGACAGTTGGCAATTAGAGAGTCAGACAGAAAGTCAGTCAGACATGGGATATCCAGATAAAAACGGATTTTTTTTAAATATGAAAAATATGTGGGAGTTACACTCCGCCAAAGAAAATCTTGGTTTTATAAGGATTCAGTCTTACATATGAAGTGTGGGAAGTGGTGATATATTGAGTAAAACGCTTGCTCCAATTTCCATCGAAATGTTAAATATGTCGGACAGTCAACAATTAGTTGGAATTTTTGACGTCCGATGAATTTAATGTTTAATGTTCAGCAAATTATTTTATTTTTTATCATTTTTTTATTTCTACCAAAAATATACGTACTTGTTTTTGCATTTCTACAATTTTTGTATTTCTACAATGTGTGAGTTGATTTAAGAAAAACATTACCTCAATCGTTAAAATGAACATCACAATGACGGCATAAAGACCTCCAGCTGCCTTATATAGTTCCTGGTGTAGCGACTACTTTGTACTATTTAAAAATTCTAGCCAAATATATAATAGTAATACATTCAATGTCTCATGGAAAAAAATTAATATGGTAGACATATATATTTTTTCTATTTTCTAAACGATAGGAAAGTCCACAACAGAATGTTTTAAAATATGCCTCCCTGTAAATAAGTACCGACTACACTGATAAGAGAATTACTCATTATGATTAACATCTAATAAATATACATATGTGTTCGATCCTATTTATATTGGTAAATATAACTGGCAATTATTCTTAATTTGGAAGGATTTCCAGATTTTTTATATAGTAATAATGTACTAGAAGGGTATTAATTTAAACAAAAAATAATATTATTTTCAGCACGTAACATAATATGCAAATGAATCACATTGTTTTGATTTCTAAATAAACAGTTGTAATATAAAGTGAGAAATAAAACGACACTGTAATCTGATTAAAGAAAGGTGTGATTTTATATTATTTTTAGCTCAATTTCTCTAATTGCACCCGGGAACAAACGCGTTTGTATTCCGAATAGCTTAACCAGTTGAACTTGAGATAATCTAGTAGATCTATTTCGGCCCTTCTGACTAATATTCTATCCAGTTAGCTAACCAGCTGGGGGATGGAGAACAGTAAGGGGAGGAAGGGGTGCTCTTTGCTTTGGGTACTGTGACAGTTACTTTAGGGGAAGCAGGGACTGATAGGGACCCGGTTTTATTTATGTACTTGTCCACCCTAATTCGTCCCGTGTGTGTTTCGGTACGGCATCATCATCCTCCCTGCTCCTCTTTAAGGATGCGGCACGAGGTGGAGGCATTTCTTCTACCTTCATCTGCATCTCTGTGTTTGGTTGATTATTCTGTTCTTGCGGCTGTAGGTGTAGCGATGTTGATCGGGGTTGAGGTTGCATATTCTTACCTGGGCACACCTTGGACATGTACCCAGAAGCTCCGCAATACCAACAGTATTTTCTACGTCCCTCCACCACCACCACCAATATACGATTTTCACGGCATAAGATATTTGGGATTTCCCCAAATGCTTGCCTGGTTAGTATCTGCGATTGGCTGATTATTGGAGTTACTTCGTCTACTGACCCTTACTTAGAAAAGAAGGCCCCTATTTGATCTTGGCAGATGTTCACAGGCACCACATGAACCGTAATTTTTCTTCGCCGAGTGACCATGTACCCAGACTGGAGTCGTACAGCTGCAGTTGGGAGGACACTTTCGGCCAGTTATTTCGCACCCTGGTCTGTAGCTATTAGAAGCTCCCAAATAGCATTTGATCTTTCGCCGCTATATTGACATTTCAAATCAATTTCCGATTATTTACTTTCGAGGTCAGCAGGGATATTATTCTTGTCTTCACTGCATCTAAAGCATCTAGAATTGTCAAAAGTTCATTTCCTTTTAAATTCTCTTCATACTTTGATATTTGTTGATCGTAATAAGCAGAGTCATTTTTGGGCCTGTTTTCCACCCAGGCATATTTTTTAGACGGTAACGAATTTTTCGTTTGCACCGGCAATGTCTGTAAATTTTCCGCCATGATGGTTTAAACCTACCACGGCTGAACAAATAAACGTTCGCCTTAGATATTTTCGACAATGAATTAGACAAAATAAAGTCGTATACACAAAAACATAAAAATCAAATGAAACAAGAACGTGGACAATTAATGTTGATAAGCACGTAAAAACAAAAAAAAAACGAATAAAAACAACAATTAACATAAATATGAAAAAGGAAAATAAAAGTGAAATAAAACAGCGAAGAGGGTCAACAACAGAACAAGAAAATAAAGAAACAGTGAACAAATAAAAACAGGCACGGACAAATTGAAAAGGAAAACTGAGAAATTGAAAAGTTCAACAAAATAAAGTAATCAGCATAACAGTTCGTAAGAAAGGCAAACTTTGGTTTAACTGAAAGAAAATTTCAACGTAACAACGGATCAAAAATTCGCAATATATATATATATATATATATATATATATATATATATATATAACAGTTTCCTTGTTGTTTCTCCTATGTATTTATTTTAATAATTATTACAGCCGATGGAGTAAATTACTCATTCAAGTTTTAGCTTATCGTTTTGTTTAGTATTGACTAAATCTTTTATTGTTTTTAAATGTAGGAGCAACAAATTTTATGTAGAGTTTAGATATTTTTTTTAATTATAGTTTTCATAGAGTTAGTTGGTAGGACAATATATTATTTGATTCCTTGTTTTTTTTTTCAGCAGGGGCCGTTTTATCAATTTTTGTACTTCTCATATTCATCTAAATATTGAGGGCTGCAAAGTCTAAGTAGAATCTTATGATTATACCGGATATTATTTTGTTTTTATGATGGGAATAAAAATTTATCCGATTATTTTTGTATATTCATTTCCGGTGGACACATTTTTTTAGCTATTGTTACCGCGGTGTAGACTGCTATATGAGAAAGAATTGTATTTTTCGTCCATATGCAAATTTATTGTATGTTCGTCTTTGCTTAGTTTATCTACACGGTCAGTTAAATCAGTATCGCAGGGATAAATTAATAGATTATCACCGATATATCGGAAGTATGTTGATTGTTTGGGTAAAATATTTTGGAAGGGGCCAGATTCGAGAAAGTCTAAGATGCATAGTAAGAGGTGATCAATTTTTGTTGAAAATTTTTGTTTGCAAATATAATTATTAAATGTGAAATAGCATTGATTAGTGATAAGACGGCAGATTTATACTATTTAATCTATTGGTAGGGAGAGGTTTCATTTGATTGTGTTCGATGCTTTTTAAGAGAAAACACTATGTCTAGCAAAAGGATTGCATTATGACACAAGCAGGAGAACCTAGATAATTTCTTCGATCACATCACTCCTGGCATCTGGCCACCTGACGTCTCAGACTTTAAGCCCCTTGATTATTATGTGTCGCCACACATAATAATCAATGGGGTTAAAGTTGAAGGAGAGACCAACAAATCATCTTGTAACACCAAAGATGAAGTGAGGGCGACATTCAGCTTCTTAAACAAGGAGATCAACCAGAAGAGATGGTCATGTTATTGAATAAATTTACTCTTTATTTTTCAGTATATTTCTGTGTAAATTTGGTAAATATTTCTATTAAACTGAGATTTTTGCGTAATTTGCATGACAATTTATCCATCGCAATCAGGGTATTTAAATTAAAAGTAGACAGTTGTAACTTGATGTACGTATTTTGTGTGGATGTGTGTGTTTTATTATTCTTATTTCCTCATATTTATCCTTATTTTAAATACAAATAAATGTTTTTTTTCATTTTACAACTATCCCCTTTATATAACATGAATCAGAACATCATTGTGATTTAAATTATGTAACGGTCAGTCTCAAATCAGCACCTGAAATATTCGTTCTGCATAAAACTCAGAATCGTGAAACTGCCAATGAAAAATGTATATGTATAAATATATAATTTATAGCTGTTATATTACATCGAGGACTATTTTGTTAACAGCAGCATCAATTGTGCCATATTGTGTTTGTATATATATATATATATATATATATATATATATATATATATATATATATATATATATATATATATATATTTAAATTTATTTCTCTCTCTCTCTCTCACTCTTTCTCTCTCTCTCGCTCTATATATCACTAGGGAGAGCGGGGAGAGAGAGAAAGAGAGAGAGAAATTGATAATTAGCTAGATAGCGAGATGTGAAATCAAATGAGACATTCTCACATTTCTTGCTGAGAGATAATGATTGCTACTATTAGGCAAGAATTAACCGAGGAAGATTAATTAAATCACTTAGGACAACGAAGTGACAATTTGGTTTGGAAGAGAATAATTTTATTGTAGCAATTCAGACAATGAAAATGCGACGACAGTCGACCGTTCATTATGAATAACATGTTTTCAATAAAGAGAATAAAAAAAGCTCCATTGGCTTAAAAAACGGCCACGTGACAACTTCAAAATCACTTCAGAACGTTCTCCTTGTTTAGTTTGTGTGTGTTGCCACAATCCTTGCGTTCAGTTCTTCTTTGATGTTACAAGAAGTTTAGATTATAACTTCGCCGACACATATAATCAATGATTTGGTCTCAGGATTGTTTGACAGCCATAAATGGGTTTTCCTCTTTGTGTGGCATAGTGTAGAGTTCTGTTGCCAGATAAAGGTTTCTCGGTAGCTCACTCTTGAGGCAGGTCAGCAGTACATCCTCAAGACAGTTGATGTAGGCCTCCATGATGAGTCATAGGCCCTATGGGAAGCAATCCAAATCTTTCCGAATCCTCTGCACTCTTCTCAGAATTACACCCAATCACTCTGAAATGTTCGTATTAGAGGTTCCGTCCCGAATGCCAAGTAGTACAGCATGCCGTTTCTAAATTTCTATGGGAGCGAATTGTATCATGGTGCTTTGTTTGGTACAAACGCTGACCAACTGACAGTACTATACTGTGCAGATTAAAGAAATCAACAAAAAACAAAGCTCATGGAAGAAACTAAAAATAAAATATGGCGACAATTTACCCCTGCAGCCTGTAGAGATAATTAGGAGATTAACACGAAGACTTCTATTGAAAATTCTATGTAATCTTGTCATATATGGAAATATAGTAGAATAATCCAGAAACTGTATTAGTAACAATCCAACTACATACGGATGGAAAATAATGTCAGTAAATATACAAAAATATATTGGTTATACGATAATGATGTGTCTTCTAACCGGACGTATTGAACGTGTACAGTATGGCGATTCTGAGGGATGCTCTACTAGGACTCATTATAGTTAGCAACAATCTTAAAAACGTAAGATATGAATATGTCACAGTGTCGATAGCAAACACAGAAAAGAAACTAAATAACGACTATAGATACTAGTGAAGTACGGCGAGAAGAAGGACTAAAAATCAAGAGAAAGAAGAAATAATTCATAGTTATTAGCAGAAGGAAATGCAAATTATTATTTGTAGATATCAAACTCAAACACTGTAAGTAGTAGCGAAATGTTTTAACGGCGGACAGAAAGTGTTACAGAAATCCGAAGTTTTATTGGAATAGAGGAAGATGCCTTTAAATATCTAAACTAAGTATTAAGAAACCGAAAAATGCCTTAGAAACAAGGAAAAGAGTACATAAATTATGTGTGACATCAATCCTCTTATACGACTGTGGTTGCGGGGGAATTTCATCACAGATGAAGAAGAGATATGAGGCAACAGAATTGTGGTTCTGCAGAAGGATGCTGTGAATGCCATAGACCGAAGATATGTCATGGCGAAGTTTTAGAAAAAATGAAATCAAAAGGAGACTTATCTATTAAATCAAAAAGTGGCATCTGAAATTACTACAGCACATAACGAGGGAATTTGATACTAACAGTATGTATTTAAGGTAAGAAGGGGCAAAGAAAAAGAATAAATAATCTAACTAGCCAGCGTGACTATATGGATAGGAGAACATGGGTTAGCAGAGATAACGAGAAGACAAAATTTATTTAAGTTTTACATAGAACTGGGAATTATGGAGTGCCATGTTTGCCAACATCCTGAATGGGAGGAGGAGGAGGAAGAAGGAGGAGAAGACGAAGATTTAAGCAAACATAAAATAGTTTAAAATGAAAATTATATTTTTAAGAGATAGATAATATAAAGACAAAGGAAACATTTCGCCCACCGATGAGAAAACATAAAAAATATAATCATGTCTGTTTTACTAAAGAATGGAGTACTATACATGTAGGAAACAAGGATGAAATTTGTAAAGGATTAAGACTATCATTGACTAAATAAGCATATATACTGAAAGAAGAAATACAAAATATGAATAAAATCAGAAAAATTAACATTGATATGTTAATATATATATTGTTTTATATATGCTGTGCTGAATTGCTATATACGCGGTAGTACAGAGTCAATACATGAAGAGGATAAAAAAATAATAAAAAAAGAACTAAATCGAAAAATATGAAAATATAAAATAAAATAAATATGCTATGAAAAATAAATGTTGTTTAAGTAAGAGTAAACAATTTAAGGTGAGAACAGGACAATACTAATGAATGGTGATTAAGAAGCGTAAATACAAGAGGAACAAAGTGTTGTGTAGATGAGCAACAAGAAAAGAAAGAAAAACTTAACGAAAGTACATTAGAGGAGACTTGAAGCTACAGGGATGTAGTTCTGTAGAAGGATGCTGAGACTACATTTGACAGAACATTTGAACAACAAGTAGTTTATAGAGATAATGGAAAGAAATAGGTCACTCATATATAGAATCTGAAAGAGACAGTTGAAATTTCGCAGACTCATGATGAGGAAAGTGGTCTTACTGAATTTGACACTCACAGGACAGAATGAATTCAACAGATGGATGTCAAAACAGCGAATACACTACTTATTAAAGGCTGAGCATACGTATCCGAATATACCCGTATAATCGGGCGACTAGGCAATCATTTTGCCGACGTCTACTCAGGTACATATCTGTTTTTTAAAACTCACATACCCCACCCCTTAGTTACAATTTCTGAGAGAGGGTGCATTATCTGGCGTGATCAACATTCTGAACATGCCCAGTGTGATCACACCCTCGCCCACGATGATTGGTGAATTCTTACTAGCGCAAACATCGACAGCTCCCAAATAGTCCCGTTTACGACATTTCACTCACAAGTTAAACTGTTGCAAGGTTTCCAGGAATTTTCCAAATTTGATACGAGTTGGGATCGCTTCTCCAATCCGATAACATCAAAAAGTCGTCTTTCTGACGTAGCGACCACAATGAGATTCGAACTCGGATTTCATGTTTATAAATCGAACATTCTAAACCTTTGTATCTTGACTAGTACTACATAATGGGTGGCAGGTCTGGAGGGGAGATTAAAGGACAATTTTTTTTATACAAATTAGAGATGTAAAGTTTTGATGCACCGCAGTCTGAATATGTGAAATAAACAGAATGTTAGAACAAAAGAAAAGAATGCAAATATTTCGAAAAAATATAAATTATTAAAAATGACATGAATAACTCTCGAAGTTTTCAGAAAAAAGATTGCCTTCTCACTCGATTATATCGGCATATTCGCTTACGTACGCTCAGCCATTAATAAGTAGCGTATTTGCGGTTTTGACCAGCCTTTGTTGATTTCATTATGTTTTTGAGTATCAAATTCACTCAGACCCGTTTTCAGATTTTCGCATAGCTCATTCATTATTTGTCTATTTTCGATTCATGTATCGCTCTCAAAATCGAGTGTTTAAAGATGTAATCATCGTCAATAATAGAAAACATCATTCAGGAGAGATAACATTAAACCGTGTTTAACAACCGAATATAATGCATGAGAAATACTTTAAAATTGAAAAACTTTGCATTGATTATATTTTTACTTTATACAGAAAAAAGGAAACGGTGTTATTGAAGCTATTCAATGTATCATTATTTCTGCATAGATACGCAGTCATGCATATAGTAAATCGGAATTTAAACTTGAAATGTTCGTGTCCTGTTTTACTGACATTTATACGCACTTGTACAGCGAATGCTTTTTCATACATAATTAAGATGTGGAAATAATGAAGAAATTGCATGGGGTTAATTTCGCCTATGATATCCGTTATCAGAAGCATTTGTGCACCAAAATATTCAGCTAATTAATTCTTTTGTTTTTATTCATTTTTTTTTATTTCTACCGTTATTATTCTTAAGGAAAGGATGATAATTGTATGATGCCCGAAGTAATATTAGCCTACATAATTCCGACAGTAGCGCACTTTCAATATACAGTGTGACAAAAGTAACATTTATTTCGAGCTGAGGTGTATAGAAAACGTGAAGCAATTGAATGGCCATCACGATCACCAGACCTAACACCCCTGCATTTTTCTTGTGGGACACACTGAAAGATGGTGCTTACAGACTTAAACCGAAAACATTTATTGAATTAAAACAAGATATTTCCGATACTTTTTCGGAGATTATTGCAGAAAAAGGTTCAAATGGCTTCCAGAATACTAAGGGGAGAATTTTGAGCATGTTAAATTGTTTGTTAATTATAACAAGTCATGTTTTTATGTGTCAATACGTGTACATTTTCTTAAAATTCTATAATTTATTCTGTTCAATAAATATTAATAAATTTTACTTTATACGCACCCTATATTTTGGACTTTATGAACTTTCCCGTTAATCAAAACTCCAATGTATATATTTTTTTATGAATGCATAAGAAAACGGATGTCAAAATTGCTATAACTGAAAGAAGGAGTAGAAGTATAATACCAATATAGAGTGTATATAAAGAGACAAGAAATACGTCTAAAAATAACCACGTACTCCACATACGTGCAGGCGGGTGCATGAGCGCGTCCACCCACATGCACGAACACACACGCACGCACACACACATACACACATAACGAAAACATTATATATATTTGTTTTTGCATTTCTACAATTTTTGTATTTCTACAATTTGTGAGTTGATCTATTACTTTTAAGAAAACAATTACTACAATCGTTAAAGTGAACATCACAATGACGTCATAAAGACCTCCATATCTTATATATTTCCTGGTGTAGCGACTCTTTTGGATGATTTCCATTCTAGTCTAATATATAATAGTAATCACTTCAACGTCTCACGGAAAAACTTTAATATGGTAAACATATATTTTTCAAAAATTATTTTTTTCTACTTTCTATATGATAGGAAAGTCCAAAACAGAATGTTTTAAAATATGCCTCCCTGTAAATACTTACCGACTACACTGATATGATTAAGATTAACTTCTAATAAATCTACATATGTGTTCTAACATATTTATATTGGTAAATATAACTGGCAATTATTCTTACTTTAGATGGATTTTCAGATTTTAGATATAGTAATAATGTAACTGAAGCGTATTAATTTGAATAAAAAAATAATGTCTTATATTTGGCACGTAACATAATATACAAATGAATCACATTTTTTGATTTCTAAATAAACAGTTGCAATATAAAGTGAGACATAACACGACACTGTAATCCAATTAAAGTAACGTGTGATTTTATATTATTTTTAGCTCAATTCCTATAAACAAATCTCAGGAAAAATCCTTAATTTTCAAATTTATTTTGGACTTGTAATTTTCGAATTTTATCAGCTCAAATGTACCAACGTTTTGGGGTATATGTCAAGCAAGGTAGGCATTTTAATTCCCACTTCTATGATCTAATTAAATAATCAGCCCGAATACAACGCTATTCTACAGCCAGTGTGTTACTTTCAACTTTACCTTGTAGAGGATTTCAGTAGTGCGATGTTTAAAATATTTTACAAGTCAAACAAAATAGTTAATGTTCTTATATACGTAATTATATGTCCATTATTACAACATTTGCATGCATTTATCTATCGAGCTAACTCAGATATATAGTGAGAGTAGAATATGATATAAGCGAACAGTGAGGATTTAATGGCCGAAGAGTTAGCGTTACTGTCAATTGGAATTTATTAGAAATTTTTCTCTTCAAACTGTTTTTCAAGAAGATAGATATTTCAAGTATACTAACATTAATTGCTCTTCCTATTATTGAGAGTGTTTTAATTCAAAAATGTTTATATTTGTGCGGAATGCTAAACTTTTGTGTATCTCATTATATCGTCACAGTTACAGATGGTATCCATTTTAGTTTGTCTTTAAGTGATAAGGATTCTGTTATTTGTTATTGCTTTTTGTGTGTGATTCGGTAGCAACAGTCTATGCGAAATGATCGTATAGCCTTGTTTAAGAGCTTCCTTTTATATCCTTTAACCCTGAGCAGGGCAGTGAAGACACTAAGTCATGTGGTTTAACTGAGTATGAAAACATTGTTTAAAGTGAACAATAACAGAAAAGGAATTAAGCAGTAGATAACGATTAATATTGTAGTTAAATTTTCGAACATTAAAGAAATGAATGAAACCGGAAGATTTCCACAAGCGATGCTTGCGAGAAAACAAACTTAGCATTGAATTTCCTGTTACATTTCACCATTTCATTTGTAACATGATGATACCTTATCGCTATTCTAGTACTGAGTTTAAATTAATAAGCGATGCACAGTTAAGACCAATAATATTGCAGATCATTCTTTGTACATTATTTATATTATTCGGACTATTGTCCTCATCTTTATCGCCATGTTGTACGCTCCGGCCTTCTTCAGGTGGTTGGAATGTCGAACTGAACCCGTTATTTCGCTCACTGGGGTAGACTGTTCTAGTTCCACGTGTCATGTTTAATGGATATCAGTTATCTCCTTCTGAATGTTCTCTACGGCCTTAACCGGGTATTGAACGCATACTCTTTGGGCCCTGTCACTGGATCTAACCAACGCCTTTATCCACTGTGCCATGTGTCCTTGAGGACATCTGTGTATGAATTTCTGGATATTATAAGCCTAATGTCTTCAGCAACCATTTTTACCAGTGCTCATATTGCAATTTTTTGCTGTTATCATATCATGTTTTTACCAGAGCTCATATTGCAACGTTTGTTATTATCGCTTTTCTCTGACACTCCTTATTACTGGTTCTCATATTGTATTAATTTCTATGCTTGTACGGTTCAGGAGATTTTTGTGGCCTAGCATATGTGCTGATTCCTTAAGTTTACGAATTTTCCAATGAAATAATGTATATAATACCTCATCTCAGAAATATAGAAAGATATTGAAGGATCATTCTTTGTACTTTATCAAAATTATCTAAATACATAGCTGAAGCACCACACCAGATATGAAAGCAATATTCAATGCATAGTTACTTGCAACTTATAGCTGATCTAAGAAAAAGATTGTATTTATCACATATATTTGACAATTCAAAATGACTTGGAATCCAGGCATGACATAATATTTTATATCTGAATCTAGTACTTAGGTTAATATTTTGGTTCTGTGCAACTTGTAGTCTTGTAAGAATTTACATTTTGCATTGGGGATTCTACATTCAATATTATTATCTTCTATACTAAATGTTTTCTAATTTATCAATAAATAAAATATAAATATCAATAAATAAACATATGTACTTGAAGAGTTTATCATATATTGGTTACTCGTAATGTATATGATACATTCAGAGTATATGACTTTTCTAATTTCATTCTAATTTTATATCATAGTTTCTAGTTTGGAAAGCTTTGATATATGTATTTCATATCGGAGCACTTAGGAAAGAATGTTGATATTTTGTTCAAGTTTATTTTTATCCCATTTAAGAATACTGTTGTGGAAAGAGCCAGTTACCCTCTTTACTATCCTGAATCGACTCATCCATTCTTGACAATTACGTCTATGTAATTGTCTAGGAAAAAGATAATACTATTGCAGTGAGGATTTGAGTAGATCTATTTTCACAGGCCAGCTTGACCCGTGCTTAGCGATTGATTTTATTTTACTGCTTTAATCTTAGTATGTTTGCTTGAATACCGAAGTTTACGATAATTTTTTAAATTTGATTTTCTTACATTCTTTTGTTGATTTTTCCTGACTAATATTTGAATTTTACTTTTCAGTTTTTGACACCCACTCCCAGTTCTTAGTTTATCTTAGTTTTGCACCTATATTTTGTTAGAGCTCTTAATTTGCTTTATCTTTTTTAGTAATATTGATCTTATTTTTCTGTTTAATTTGTATCCACTGCCCGACATTAATTTCAGCTTATTTTTGTAACCTTTGTTTATCTTTGTATATTTTTAACTTTTTTTCTCTTTGTATATTTTTACGTGTTACCTTGTTTATCTGTTTTATGTTCCCGGGTCTCATAATTTCTGTGTTTTATTTTCCTGTCTATCTTGCCATTGTTTTATTTGTAGTTTCTTTATTTTCTTAGCATGACTTATTTCATTTCGTGTAATGTATGTTCTTTTGGTTTAAATCATAAGATTTATCATTTTTGTGTATTTCCATCTTTGTTGTATTTTCTTTTCCTGTTTCTTGCTGTTGTAATTTTAAAAAAACATACTTTTTTATGTTTCTATATGAATTTTTGTTTCTTTTTCGTCAGTGTTATATTATGTATTTTTATGTTTACGTTTTATTTCTTTTTAAGTAAACATTTTTCAAATCCAAACGGTTTTTGACTCGAACCTAATTTGTCGTCAATTTTCTTTTATCTTGTTAATTTTTTTATTTTTCATTTTGAAGGTGGAAATTTGTGTTTTATTGTGATTAATTTTTTCTGTATTTATCTTTTCTCCTCTTTTATAAGTTGGTTTAATTTCTTGTTTTAATTTTTTTAAAGATGGAAAACAAAAAGTTTTCTTTGGAGAGATTTGTTTTTTTAAATATATTTTTAAGTTTATTCAATTAATTAAAATGTTTTACTTTATTCAATTGATTAAAAAAGTTGTACTTTATATCATAAGGGATTGCTACGCGAAGTAGGTCCGTCAAGAAGTTATTTGGTCCCAAGAAAGTCCTCCTGATAAAACGAAAAATTCTAATACATCTAATCACATGAGCAAAGGATTGGTGGCTGAAAAAAGCCAAGATATCGATACTACCACGCATAACGACTAAGACTATATGGTGTCTGGAAATGCCAAAATATATATATTACCAGGCCTAATGATAAAGAGAAACGCTAAAATTCAGAGGAGAGGATAAATACTAAAGGCGCAAAATACAAAGACGCCGTCTTGCTGGAAATCCCCCCCCCCAGAATGCATAATCAACTTTACGGTGTTCGGGGTAAATCAAGATCTTGTCACAGAAGATGGGCTCTTGACAAAACCTGAGTGAAAACAGAAAAAGGAAAAAAGAATTATATCAGTCTTTGTCGTGGACAAGCATTCGCCCCAAAATGAGTTGCTCCATAAATGACACCGTTATAAAATCCTTGATAAACCACAGCGAGGCATTAAAAGAAAATGCTTTTTTCATGTGCTACGCCTGTGAAGTCACAACCTCGCGAGACTTAATAACCAAAGGCCTTATTCTGAGAACAGAATATGAGGACAGGTGTAGGAACTTGTATCGGTATATGAACTCCTTCCTCAGATCGTCGTGAAGTAATTGGCCTATTTGTACCAAGAGAGATATTCAGTGCTTCCTCTGACGAACTGACCAGGGATGGAGCTTCAAGTTGATGATAGATCGTAAGCCTTTCGTCTCCATCACCAACTGACTAGGTGTAGAGGGCCAGAAAATGCTATTATCATAAATGGCAGTAGACAATCTTGCTGCATGTGCGGAGAGGCTGGCCGCCTCTCCTCTACTGTTCAAAGAACAAGACATATGGAGATTAGGTCAAATCTCCCACTGGTCGAATCTGTTATTTCTGTTTCGCCTGTAATGTGCATGCCATCGACCGGTATTGCTGTGGTAAAACCTCCTGGTGTGTCCGTCGCTCGGCTCACATTCCCCGAAAAGCCCTTTCCCGCCGCTTGTGCGGTTGTAGAGAAGGAAATATGGGGAATGGCTGGTCATTAGTAGGGCTAGAAGAAATCCCCACACATAAGTTCCTGTTACACTGAATCATCTTAGATAACAAAATTTAAACAGGGAATTTGAAAAGTACAAGTTAAGCGAACTAACATCTGACAGGTTTAAATGCTTGATATACGTACAATGGTTGACAGCAAATACGGCTGCGGAAACCCTTTCTAGAATTTTGACTAAACTTGTACATGACACCAAACTGACCGTACAAGCTGTAGCTGAAGAGTGTCAAGTAATATTGAACGATAAGTCTAGAACTGAGGGAACACTTTTAACTCACATAAATTCAGTTCGTCACAAAGCATATGGGATAACAATATTTACATAACCAAATCCATGTTACGGTTCGGCGAACTACATTTCAAGTCAAACTGCTCTTTTATGAACAAAAATGGTTCGATTGTAGATGTAGGACACATAATAATCGCATTGTGAAATTAAGAAAACGATGAAAAGTCAAAATTTAAGGTTACTGTAAACGTAGCATCGACGACAGATAAAGCCGCAGCGGTCAAAAAGAATTTTTATAACCGTAAAAATAAATAGAAGAAATATAAAATTTCAGCTAGACCCAGGGTCAGAATTTATTTTTATAAATAAAATATGTGGGAAAGAACATGTAAACCAATATTAACATTACCAAAACATTGCTCTTTGCGTAATTCGGCAGAACATTAAATATAAAGGTGAGTTCACTTGAGATGTATTGTTTTTTTGGCAAAACGGTGAAGACTAAAGCATTCGTGATGGAAAGAATTTATAACTTGTTCGGAACGGATTGGATGCATCTGTTCAAATTATGGGATTTACCCATAAACCCTTTGTGTAATAAAGTGGAGGGCTCTTCTAATAACTGTGAAACGCTAAAAAAGAATTGCACAGTCAATTTCAGGAAGTGTTTTTTTGTCGGAATGGTTAAGAAGATGCAGAAAAACTAATGCCAATTTAAAGTAGAAGATAATGTGATATTATTGTTTAGCCTAAAGATGAATGTGCCTTTTTCAGCTCTCGATTCGATGATCAAGGAATTATATCACTTGGAAAATTTGGGAGTGACCACTCAATTAAATCGAAAACTGGCGGTGACAATATTTTCTCGATCTATGATGAGGTAGTAATGTACGGTGAAAGAGTGATAATGCGTGCATCTCTTCAAAAAAGAATGTTAAAAGTATTTCATACAGGTCATCCAGTTATCTATAGAATGAAATAACTCATGCGCAGCTGTGTCGACTGGCCCAATATTGACAGAAACTTAGACAGATTGGTAAAAGCGTGCAAAGGTTGAGTCATACCAGGAATAATGTCATACCAGGTGTAGTGTGGACGAGATTACACATCGAATACATCACGCCGGATCAGACTGTGTTCTCTCCTACGAAGTGTGTGTGAATTCTCGAAAACTGGCAATGAACACTTACTAAATCTTTCAAATCCACAGGGCCCAGAAGAGAATGAAATAACCCTGTGTGAGGCAGTAATGGAGGCAGCTGAATTAGTGCCATTAGGATAGTGAACCGAGACGAAGAGCTCGGTGAGTGGGAGGAAGAGGATCAGACACCTCCTCCCAACTTAGAGAGAGACTAAGAGATAGGGGAAATTTAGACATAGAATCAAGAAGTAATGAAGAAGTGCAGGGCGCGGACTCGAAGCAGAAGAAATCATCAGGAGAAAGAAAGAAAGGGACGAAACAGCTCCCGAAGAGAAATTAAACACTGAAGGAAGGTTAGAGGTCAAACAGGAACTATTTTGGGGGTCTGGGAGAGAAAGAGAGATACGCACTCCTGTAACTCAACAAATCGACATAAAATTAATCACTATTCCTAACCAGTCACTCGTCTTGAAGTTGAACTTTGTGTTTTTGTTTTTCTACATTTATCGGGCAGTATCACCTTGACACAGATTCGGCTGGCACTACGGCCCGACGTTTGATTGATCTCGTCAACCTAAGATCAAATCACAACGTGGGTAGGTTGAATCGAGCTCAAAGCAGTTGCTTCGGTGACCAGGCGTTGGAGGCGAGCCGAGTACGACATGCTGGTACTAGAACCTAACAAGACTTCAACCGATGTCCCATGGTTAGCCCGTCACAAGTGGTGTCGAGACTGCAGGATTGCGCCAGAGAGAGGCAGGGGCCACGTTTGGTGTCATGACTGCAGGATCGCGTCAGCGGTCGGGCGTCACAATTATGGAAAACGAGTTAGTTTTAATTTTATTTTCTATTAATACATTTACAGTATTTTATTCTTACTGATAAAATCAAAAGAACGACTTTCGTTATGTAAATGACAGTTTATTCTGCCATTACATTATTTAGAGATATGAAAAATACAACATTTCCTAAGAGCTAAATGGTGAGGAAATTATTGAGCACCATGATTGTTAATGTGCTGTAGGGACTCAACACATAGAAGAAAATAAACCGTTTTTCAGTGAGAGTTGTGAATTTTTTTCAAACGAAACAAGTTTCCATATGTTTTTTAATTACAAAAACGGATTTAAATTGATAAAATATTTTACATTCTTCAGAAACTCAACTATATATATATATATATATATATATATATATATATATATATATATATATATGTGTGTGTGTGTGTGTTTCAGATTTTAGGGGCGATTCGAAATTTAACCCATATTAGTACTATATTAAATGGATGTTTTTAGACATGTAAGGAACGCAAACACTCGTAATGAATATAAGGCAAAAGCGGAAATAATCTATTTTAGTATAATATTTCAACATTGGCACATCCAAACATTTGCCAATTTACAAATTTATATTTAAGCCTTTTAATTCACTTTTAAATGTTACTACACTACCTCTGGCCCGTTGGGTCACTAACCCTTCTGGTTATGAAAGATTGAAGTTGATTTCAACATTCCATTGAAATGGAAGTTACTTTTATGATGATTCAGCTAAATATTTCAATTCGTGTCTTCATTTATCTGGTTTACAAGTTCTTTTTTTAAAGTTTTACTGATAGTTTACAGCATTTAGTAGGAATAGAACTTCCAGGATGAACTTGAACTTTAAATCATATTAATATTTTTTAAATCTGTAAAATGTTGTTTGTTCAAATAAAGCCGAAATATAAATAATTACGCTACAAACAACTGGACAAAATAGCAAAGCGGAATATATTTCTGTTTGGTTTTTACCTCAAAAATATTATATTAAAAAATGTCTATTTGAAGAACATTAAAATTAAAGTACTTACCGCATAAACAACTCGTATTTTTACATCTAATTCACTAAAATCAGATAAACTTAAGTCATTATGCACCGGACGCACGGATCACGCAAGCACACACGCAATCACAGACTTAGTATTATATAGAGATAGATATCACCAGGGAATTCATCACGACTGTGGGAGAATGCGAGAACATTTATTTCTAATCAATATATCTATTTTCAAGATATACGACACCAGAGAAGTACCCGAGTTCGAATTCCTATCGGGTTTGTAACATTCACTTAAGTGTGAATACCTCGGGGGAAAAGTATGAATCCATTTCTCCTTCCAGCTATGGGTAAATAGAAGGACAAAGTGCGTCCATGTCTTAGACGAGGATAACATTATCTCTTAAATATAACCACCAAACATGGGATAAATAGCCTCACCAACCCGCAACTGACCAAGCGTATTGAATACGGCTTTACTGGTGAAGACATTGTAAACCATGGATGGGTTATTCCAATAGAAGTGAGAAGGATTTGGATTTGGAATACAGAACAAAATTTACAATATCAGATTTTCAAATGCAAAATTGTTAATATTTAAGGATAATTCGATGACATTTTTCATATCATTTGTTTTGATCACAGGCATAATTAGGCTGCAATTTAAGAGATTTCAATCATGATTGATATTCTGCGTTATTTTGTCAACATTCGTCTGATGTGGGACGTTAATATATTCGTTCACCAAATAGAAATATATATTTGCGGTGCCTAACTTTGCCATTCCAAAATGTATGTTAAGTTAAGCAATGGGGAATTAAATAATATTATCTAATTAAAAAGATTATGTTACTTAACTAAAATGCAGAAAAATCACACACCGTTGAAATCCCATTAGGCGGTGTAAATTATATTAATTAAATGTATATTAAATTAATATTTTGGGAATTTTAGTATTCTAAGGAAACATAGCATTAAATCTAGTGGGTTCCTTTATCGTTGTTATTCTTTACAGTATCAGAATAAATTAATGATAAATAATTAATAAGCAATTTCAGAGACTTTGTCATGAAAGGAAAGGAAAAGGAGAGGAGCTGATATCCAAATCTACTATTACTGATGATAAAAAGGAAATTATTGCTTGCGGTGAGGTAGCCATTAATGACTTTGATCCTGAAAAGGTTTAATCGTCGTGTTTATCATTGTCAATTTGCATACAATCCATTTCATTCAGCTCATCTATACATGCACACAGAAATCTATATACGATCACTGAAGTTAAGCAACATCAAACCAGGTCAGTAACTAGATCGTTCACCCCTTCGGAATACCACGTACTGAAACCGTAGATGTGTCGGCTCTATAATGGATAATCGATCAGTATTGTCAATCAGAGAGCCTAGTTCCAATTGCACTTACACGCAAATAACCTTGAGAAAAGTATAAACATTTTCTCTCCAAGCTATAGGCTAATTAGTAAGACTTGTATCACTAAACCGTTGTTACCCCAAACAATAATTAATGAAATTGCTTGCAATTTTTTAATATTTATTTAATAAGCCATAGAGTTGTTGCTAGGCCGCTAAACAAAAACAACCAAACAAAATTTGTATGTAAGTGTATGCATGTGTGAGCGCATGAATAACTATTTCAGACTAGTTTACTGGGCTTAATATATATATATATATATATATATATATATACACATACACACACACACACATACATACACATTATGAGGAAATAATTCAAAAACATGTAACCGTGATTATCAGTTTCACGCTAAGCCAGCGTTTTATTTTATATGTCGTGTCTTTTCTGGATGTTGGTTGGTGGCCATGGCTCTAAACAGTTTCCTATACCAATTGGCCTATAGCATCGTTTCTTCTTTTCGAAGCCACTTGTACCCCATTCAGACACCCATTCACACACCAGTAGGTGTCTCTCTACCCTTCATTATCTCTCTTGCTCTCAATATGCTCTGGCATGCACAAGTTCTTCAAGCCCACTTTCTCCATTGTGTCCAAGCTATCCAACCTCAACTATCTTTTTCTGACTGAATATAAGTGTTCATTTTTTTATCCTTTTCATTAAGGCTTCCTTCTTGCATACTCGTTCCACCCAGGGAATTCTTTGCAATCTTCTGTAGAAGCCTATTTCTGTTGGCTGCATTTTTCTCATCATCTGTCAGGTGATTAATCTGCATTCAGTGCCAGACAAGATAATTGATATCACATAGGATTTCAGTACTCTTTGGTTGATTTTAATGATGTTTTCCTGCTTCCTAGTATATTATGGAATTCATCTATATCTAATCTAAAGTCAGTTCGTATTTTTTTGCTGCACTTTCCGTCCTCTGTTAAACTACATCACAGATATTTCGATTTATATACCGGTTTGATGTTGACATCAATTAGCGAATTGCACTCTGGATTTTTCTCTGGCCGACAAATGTACTTTGTCTTCTTACAATTGATGACTTTTCCTTTTAGTTGCTTCACATTACTAGATTGTCTAGAAGGTACTGTAATTTTCTTTTCGTGACTTCCATTGTCACAGTGACATCTACATAACTTATACTGTTATCATTATACACATTGACAATAATTCCTTGTAGAATCCAAAGCATCCTTAGGATAGCGTCATCTTAGAGTTTTAACAAGTTTGCTTCCTATTTCTCTGTCCCTATTCCATTTATTTCCTATCCATATATACACACCTTACTCCCATAATATATTTTGCATTATTTTAAATTAAGTAACACTAGAGTATAGGCAATATCTAATGTTTAAAATGAATTTTTTTTTAAATCGAAAATCTTGAAGTATTTATTGCAGTTTTAATTCCAAGCTTCATCTTCATTGATATGTCGTGTCTCTTCAGGACTTAGACGATCATAGATCTCCACTTTCCGCCATCCCTTCTAGTTCTCGATATGTTTTGACCTTTTGCTACTTCTCCCAAAACCCTTTTCTGTCATCCACTTGCTTAAGCCCACTAGGTATGTCAATCGTTACTTTCCTTGCCTCTCTTTCCCTCTATGAGCCCTATGAATATCAGATACTCGAAGTTTTCCTTTCTCATTACGTTTCCCAAAAATTTCAGCTGATGTTAATTATAAGTTTCTGCTTTGTTTGCATCCTCTTCAAAACTTCATCATTTCTCAAGTGTTTGGTCAATGTTATCCTTAGCACCCTTTTGTAGAACCGTACCGCCGTTGCCTCGAGTCTTCATCTTTGAGGAGACCGTCCAACATTCCCTGTCGCAAAGGAAGACAGATATCGCGTAGCAGTTCAGTACTCTTTTCATTGTTACCAGCGAAATCCTTCTGTCCCGTAATACTTTGCCTAACTTTTGGAATGAGTCTT
Organism: Acanthosepion esculentum; assembly: GCA_964036315.1. Taxonomy (NCBI): domain Eukaryota; kingdom Metazoa; phylum Mollusca; class Cephalopoda; order Sepiida; family Sepiidae; genus Acanthosepion; species Acanthosepion esculentum. Next base: position 106,695,672 of record OZ038478.1, read on the forward strand.
TGGAAATCACAATACGTCTTCGGATCTCAGAGTCGCACTTACCGGAACACTTTCCAGATATTTAAATTCCCGCACTTACTTCATTTTAGTGTCCCGACCTGTAAATCGCATTTTGGGCTCATCTTTTTACTGATGACCATGAAATCTGTCTTCTTGAAATTTATGCTTACTCCATTCTTCTCGTTCGTCTTCGCTGCCTTCTGTAGAAGTATTTTGCAATCTCATTTCTGTGTCTGCTATCAGTACTGCGTCATTTGCGTATCTTCTATTGTTAAGATTGTGGCCGTCAGTGTTGAATCCTGGTAGGATTTCCATTTCTCTCAGAATTGCCACGTTGTATAGGTTGAATAAGTCCGGTAAGAAGACACATCCTTGCCTTACATCCATTCCTATTTGTTATGGTGTAAAACCATAGAAGGATAACGGACTCGGATATAGGTTAACTAGTATATTCTCGGAAACGTAGTACAAAGGTAAATGTGGACTGTAGAGTAATTTCTCTCACTGGTGTCCCGACACACTCATTCACTCACACTGTGGCTACCACTTGGTGAATCACACTTGCTGACTCACCCTTGGTGACTCCTAATTCAGAGTTAGTAGCCATATTATATAAGTGTGGAAGAGTCCATTTGTAGGTAGGTCCCCACAACACCCCCTCCCAAGCCTTTCACTCGGTAAAAAGGTTTATTACTTTCCAGAAATTTAATACCTTTTTTGCGGGGGTTGATTGTTAAAGGCTCGGTAAATTTACTCTTTCTCCGAGACCTTCGTTGTTCAGATATAAGCTGCGGGAGCTCGAGGTCAAATGTGTCGTAAATGATCTCGATCGGTTCATCCACTTAATCCTGTGTGCTGTTAGAATCTATTTCATGCAGTTTTTTAATTTGATTAATATGTCTTTTGTGGTATGTCTTGGTCCTTGTATTATATACACCATCTCGCCGACCCTTCTAGTGGTCGTGGCCTCCTCCCAGTACGGCATATTCTTCTAAAAACGTTTAAAAATATTTTGTGACCTAGAAAAAAAAATTGTTGGTCCTTTTTCGGGATTACATATTTTTGACTATTTGGGAATTAATTTGTCAAAAACGGATCTTACCTTTCTGGCAAACATGATTTCTACCGGTGAGACAGTTGATGGTGTATTCGGGTTCGGCGTAATGCGATAAACCTGCAGAAACTGTTGTAATGTTATGTTGGTAGGAGTTACTTGAGCTTTTTTAAATGCTCTTTTCAGCGTGTCAACGAACCTCTCTGCCTGACCATTGGATCTAGAGTGGTATTGAGGCGTAGTTATGTGCTTGACTTGGAAGATGTCGCAAAAATTCTTAAACTCTGCTGACGTAAACTCTGTACCATTGTCGCTGACCACGCAGTCCACTACTCCAAATCTCGCAAACAGTTCATGTAGGAAACTGATTGTTAAAGCCGTAGTCGGCCTCTTGCATCTTAAAACCTCCGGCAACTTGGAGTAACTGTCAACAACGATTAAGTAATAATAATTGTCAATCGGCCCAGCAAAGTCAATATCTATACGTGACCAAGGCTGGTCCGTTTTGGCCAGGGATTGAAAGTGGTAAGTGGAGCTTTGGCCACCAAGGTGCATCCTCTGCTTATGTTAATCCTTTCCATTATGTCCTTGTCCATCGCCGGTCAGTAGACATAGCTCTCAGAGACTCTTCAGACGGTTTCTACCGGGGTGTCAACCGTGGAAGTCTTTTAAAATTCGCATCTGTAATTGTTCAGGAATTACAATTCTATCGCTGTACAATAAGACATTGTCACATAGTGAGTAGACGTCTGAAACGCTATTATCTTTTGTTGCAATTTTACGTTTTATCTCGCAAATAAAGTCATCTTCTAGCGCTTTGTTTTTTATTTACGACAACGTTACAGGTAGATCCCGGACGGTATTCGCTATTATTGATTTTATTTCACAGTCTGAACGAAGAGCTGCTATAACTGAGTCTTCAAGTGGTTGATTTTTATTAGCGATTAGTCTAGATAGACCATCTGCATAGCCAATTTTATTAGTTGGTAAATAATCTAATTTAAATTTATAGTTGAGAAGGATGGTACCCCATCTCAAAAGTCAATTCCTCGTATAATCCGGAAAACCCTTTTTAGAGTCAAATATCGTTAAAATGTTTTATGATCGGTCTGTAGATTGAATTACCTTCCATGCAGATATCTGTGAAATTTTGTTACCGCGAACATGATACTGAGGCCTTCTTTTTCAATTTGTTTTAACGCTTTTTCTGCAGGTAGCACCGTTCTCGATGCGTGTGCTATGGGTTTACATGTACCGTCTGGCATAATATGTGGGATACACGCACCAATACCATACGAACTAGCATCGAAGGCCACAATGATATCTAATTGAGGGTTGAAGTGAGTCAGAAATTGTTCTGATGTTAATATATTTTTTATTCTTTCAAAAACTGACTGACACTCCGTTGTCCAGTTCCAAATTCTCTTTTTTTAACAATTCATTCAGAGAAGAGCGTAGCTGGTGCATATCTTTTTATGAATACTTGGTAATAGTTGGCAAGTCCCAGAAGAATTTGGAGCTCGTTGACATTTTTTGGAGCAGGCATATTTTTGATAGCTTCTGTCCGCCATGGGTCAGGCCACCTTCCCTTATTAATGATATGCCCGAGATACCTTATTTCATTCATATAAAAATCATATTTCGATTCTTTTACTTTGAGACCGATATCCTGAAATTACTCAAAAAACTTGGATATGTTTGCGATGTTCCTCGGTAGATTTGCTTGCTATTACAATGTCATCCAGGAAGGCACACGCGAAGTCAAGCCGCCCAGCTTGGTATCCATGACCTGCTGAAATATTGCAGGTACAACCTTAACTCCGAAAGCCAATCTGTCAATCTTGTATAAACCCCTGTGGGTGTTGATACATAAAAGTTTTGTGCACTACTCATCAATAGGGATTTGAAAGTATGCATCGCTTAAGTCCAAATTGGAGAATATTTCCCCACCATTCAGCTTACTAAATACCTCCTCCGGTGTAGGGAGAGGGTAATGATAATCTTTTAGAGCCGCATTGAAGCCTGTAGAGAAATTACCACAAACGCAAATTTGGTTGGACTTTATTCTTACGTATACAGCGGGGGGGGGGGGCGCCCATTAGCTAAAACTCACTTTGCACAGTATAACGACATTTCCTAGTCGGTCTAATTCTTTGCTAATTTTTCCTACTGATGCAAACGGGACATTTCTTTTACTTTTGAAAACGGGTTGAACGTTTTATTTCAGTTCGAATCTGGCTTTTGTCTTATTACATTTTCCTAGCCCCGCCGAGAAAACTTCGGGAAATATTTCTTTTATTTCGTCTTTCAGGTCTTGGGCATCCGTTGTCATATTGTCCACCTTTTGGCAAAAATTATTCATTGGTTGATCCCACAACTTAAACCACTCTATCCAATCCGTTCCAAAGAAATTCTCAGAGTTTTTATGGACGAAAACTTAGTTTCTTCGTGATGCCATTTAGTGTTACAGGTAGCGTTAGCTCGCCTTCAAATTTTGTCACCTGTTACTGCACGGGCAGTTTTGTTTGCTTTTTTCATCGTTGTTTTTTTTAAATGTCCTCCAAGTATGAATATTAATGATTGAGAGATCCGAGCCAGAATCTAGTTGCAGCTTAACTGTTTTGTTTAGAATGTTAACTACAACGCATTTCCGTAGATTCTTATCTACTTTTTCATTTGATACAGTTTGTGTGACTTTCTGTTGTTCCATTTGTTTCTATAGTGCGCACCCTTGTGGCCAATTTTGCCACAATAATTACATGTCTTGTTTCGGTAAAAACAGTTCCCCCCTAATGTTGTCCACCAGAACGTCCGCATGGCCAGGGGGGTAATTTTTGTTTCTCACAGGGTCGTCTACTTTTAGATTGTGAATGGGCATACTCTTTGCTTTCTTTACCTTTTCCCGGGGAGTAATTTCTTGGCTTGTACTTCATTCTCCTAATATACGATATGCCTGATTCATCGATGTTTTTGGAATCGCTTTTAACACTGATTACTCGCTGGCAATCTTCAGCTAGTTTTTGTAATGTGAGACCTGGTTCACTTTCTAGTCTTGATAGAACTCTCCATCTAATCTCCGAGGTTTTGCAGAGACTAAACCTTGGGCAAATATTAAACATTTGAAATCGTCAGCTGACAATACTGCCAAACGAAAATCATCACAGTGCTTATTTACAATGGACGCAAAAGTAAGATAATCCTCGTCATCCCGTTTTGACAAGTTAAAACACTTCCATCTTTTGTGAAATAGTGTTGTATTAGGGTTAAATAACTCAGACAAAACTTTTCTGCTTCATTGAACCCCAATTCACTTGTTTTCTTCGGAAGAATGTAATCGACGAACTTACTATGTTCCGCTGTTCCAAACCTTTTTAGCCTCCGGCCAATCCTCACAATCAACCGCAAAAAGATCTTCATATCTTCTATAGAAAGCTTCAAATGTTTTATCTTCTTCAGGAAGATATTTGAAAGTCTCCATAGAATTCCAAATTGTGTGATGAGAAAACGAAGTGTTGTTTTCTCTAACATCCTTTATACTTAATGTTTTTAAAAGCAATTCTTGTTGTAGGAGCAATTTTTCTTCCCGTTATTTTTGCTTTCTCTTCCTGTTCTTTTTGTTGTAGGAACAATTTTGCTTCTAAAATTTGTTGCCGTTCCTTAGACTTCTGTTGCTGCTGTAGTATACGTTCCTCAGACTTCTGTTGATGATCGAGTTTTGCCTTCATCATCTGAACAATGATTGCTTTAAAGTCCTCCATAATGACTTCAAATACGTGTTTTCAGAGAGAAAGAAAATAAAACGTAATTTAGACAATTTGTCTTCTATAAGAGGGGGAAAGAAAGTAATTACTTTCCTATTTAATATTTCTCAGCTCTGGTTGGTAATAACTGTAAAAATCATCTTTTTTTTTCTAATACAGTCTAAGTGCTTCTATTTTACTCTAAGAGAAGAGAAAAATTGCATAAACAACCACGCTGCCAACAGAAAATATATTATTTCTTCTTTTTTCCCTGTGTGGTCAAGAGAAGTGAAGAACACAGTCTTTCTTACAATTTTTCAGTTGTAAATATTTTCAAGTTGATAGTTTTAAATGGATTGAGTTAATATTCGGTTTGTGTCCGGTTTTTTTTTATCAGTTGTATATTAATATACAACTGTTGTATGTGTACCTTTCTTTCGTGAAAATTTCTCTTTGGTTTGCCAGACTTGAGGTTACACACTGGGATCTTTAGACGCCTTTAGAGTTTTGACGTGACTCTTTTTATCTTTTATGTAGAGCTTTTCCTTTGTGGGTCGAATATTCTTGTCGCCAGTTGTTATTGTGTAAAACCATAGAAAGATAACAGGGACTTGGATATAGGTTAAATTGTATATTCTCGGAGACGTAGTACAAAGGTAAATGTGGACTGTAGAGTAATTACTTTCCCGACTCACTCACTCACTCACTCACTCACTCACTCACTCACTCACTCACTCACTCACTCACTCACTCACTCACTCACTCACTCACTCACTCACTCACTCTGTGGCTACCACTTGGTGAATCACACTTGGTGACTCCTTACTCAGAGTTGGTAGCCATATTATATAAATGTGGACGAGTCCATTTGTAGGTAGGTCCCCACAACACTATTTTTGTATATCTGCTGAACTCATTCTCTATCCGTATTCAGGCCGTTTGCTTCCAGTATAGATTCTTGATTCTTCTAATATATTTCCTAAATAGATCAAGGTAACTGATGAGTTCCAACAGAACTTTGTGGTGTATTTTGATGAGCGCCTTTTGACTAGTCTATATAAGAACACGTCTATCTGTAATTTTATTGCTCATTCCGATAAAATTCTGAGCATGAATATTGCCGTCTTTCTTCCGGTGTCTTTAACGAACCCGCATTGTTTTTGTCCTATCTCTATCCTGATTTTGATGCGCGCTATATTCACCAGAATACGGTTGATGAGTTTTGTAATGTGGCTGATTTTTCGGTGGCGTTCACATTCCTTTGCGCCTTTTTTTTTGGAAATGCTCTGAAAATAGATCTGCTGTGATCTTTCAGTATATCACCAATGTTGTAGTTTGTATGTACTATTTCCGCAAAAATGTCTATGTTAATATCATCTAAGGCTGTCAGCATTTCTGTTACAACTCCGTCTGGCCTTGTCGCTTAGTTTCTGCTCAAATCCACCAGGGCAGCTTCTATTTTGGGTTTATAATTTAAGGACCGTCTGTAATTTTCTGTATTGCTGATTGCTCACTTTGCTCGTGGAAGTGTTCTATATATTTGTTCCAATGATGAAGAATTGTTTCGTTCTCTAATATGAGCGTTCCATCCTTTGATTATATGTAGCCTGTTGACAAGCATGCCTTCTGTCCTGTTACTTCCCTTATTTCCTTATGTGTATTTCCTTTGTTCTTGGTACTTTATCTCTCTATTAATGCATATTTTTTGTTAGGCACTCTTCTGTAGCCTGCCTTCATTGGTCGTTATCTCGTACAGTTTTCTGTATTCCGTTCCGTATCTTCGAAGAGTTTTCTGCCTCTTTCGCATCATGTCGAGAATGTCATCAATCCTCCTTTCTTTTTTTTCTTCTTCCTCCATTCTCCTTTGCTGATGTTACTAAAGCTTCTCATATTTTGTCGCTTTTCGAGTTTCCTTTTCCACTGTGTTTTTCGTCTCTTTTATCACCCTGTCCATATATTTCTCTTTCAGGTACGGGTAGCTCAATAGTTTGTTGTATTGCAGTTTGTTGTATTGCGTTAGGTTTCTTCAAGTACAGGAGTTTGACTTAGATTACATATAACAGGGTGATGATCTCTTCCGCAATCGGCACCTGGGTAGGTCTTACAGTGAACCATTGAATCCCTGGATCTTTTGTTGTTAATTACGTAGTCAATTTCTTTTTTTACTCCTGTTGTCCTCTGTGTCCATAATCGTCTCCGATATCCTTGGAACTATTTACTGTTTATTACCTGGTCATCAGCTGTGCACCGTTGCATCCATTGCCTTCACTTCCGTTGCGGTTTCCTATTTCAAATATACTGCATTCTCCCTGCACACATTGTCGTTGAGGTCTCCCATGATAATTACGTCTATTTGCTATTTGCAATGAGCCTTTGGCACGATCTAGCATGGAGTAGAAATTTTCGATTTCTTCCTCTTAATTTGTGCTACTGCTGCATTTCCATGAACAAAATACTTGGCTGTATTTCAAAACTAATTTAAATTGACTGGAAGGAGATTTTTTTCCTTTCCAAAATAGCTGATTAGCACCCATTTTAAGTCGTCTTTCATTGCAATGTAATTCTCTTTATTAAATAATCTTCCAAAAATAAAATATACTTCTCTGAATCTTTATTTGAAGAATATTAGTAGATTAAAAATCTAATCTGAAACAAATATTATTTACTTTAAATTTAAAACATCGCACAAAGGCATTTTGTAAGAGCGGTAACTGTTACATTTCAGCTGCTGACAGCTTGATAGCAGACTGATATTTATCTAATGTTGTTTTATGAGGAATGTAGCGATAAAAATAATTGAATTAATATGATTACTCATTTTTCCATAATCTAAGGTATTACGGAATTTTACATATATACTAACTTTTAATTTACTATAGTTATCGATCGTATTTTCTGAAAATATCTTGTATGAACAACTGTATCCTCAAACATCTACAAATATATAAGCATACAAAAGAATTCAAAATTAATTCAAGCATATTGGTGTTTTTAGATTTGTTCTAATTTTTTTTTCCATTTTCAATTAGTAAATATATTTTCACTTAATAACAATATAATCTAAAAGGGCAAAATTAATTTAAAAGATATAAATCTTAATAAACTATTATAATTAAAATTTAAAAATAAAAACAATTCCTGTAAAAACCATTCAAAGAAAAATGTCTTTTTACTTAAGACAATAGTAGGCACAATATGCATTATTTATAAAAACAATTAATAAATTTTCTAATTAAATATTAGTTTTGATGCATTTTTTCATTTTACGATTCAGAGCAGGTTTCGGTATATGATGTTTCTTTATGTCAAAAACAAATTCATGATTTACATTCTCCAAAGACTTCCGTATAATAAAAATAAGAGAGTAGAAATTTAATTTCTTGAAATTTTATATGATTGAGAAAACGCGTGTAACATATGTGAAAATATACTTTACCAATATTTTTAAGAAATAATAATTCCTGAAAAGTTAATTAAAATCGGACAATTATTTGATTTTTGCATGGATTGTCAAAACAGTAGGTTTTTTTTAACGCAAAAGAGGTTAATTTTCCATATTAATTTTGGCCCACCCACAGACGCAAGGAAAATGTTAAACCAAAATTTCGAACATTCTAGAAATTACTGAAAAAATTATTAAAATATTACTTTCTTGTTTCGTATTTATAATAACATAAACATTTTGACGCTAAAACCTTGTTTTTGTTGAATTTGTGTCTTTTTTCTCATAAAGTTATGCTCATTTTTAACGAAATTTTGGAGCTACCTATATTAAATAGGTTTCAATATATATATATAGGTTTCCTTACTGTTTTCGAGAGCGTAAGTTTTCGTATCTGTTTTTTTTAAAATTTCTATTGTAGTGTCTTTGTCAGTAGGAAATTCCGTGCTGCTTTCTGTCTGACGAAACGTGATAGTTATTGCTGTCATTAATTACAATATTTATTTCTGTGAAATTACAGAAAATGTGGCACAAGGCCTAAAAAGGGGGATGGAGCAAAGGACGGTCTTCATCTGTCTTACTTTTAAACTTAGCTAGCCACAAGCACTGACCCAAGCATACAAACAATATTCCTAACACCAATGCAACACATTCTTACAAACCTTTCTTACAAACCTTTCTTACTACACACCTCATTGTCTCAGTGAAAATCCTAAATAGTCCCTATATGTACAAATCGTCGTATGTGGGGGAAATAAAACAACAAATTAAAAAGATGCCCAATGAGTATATACAATATGAATTAATCTATTTACAACAAACTTAACAAAATCATTATTAGTAAAAAACAAAACAAAACACAATACTTAAATGTGGCAGAAAAATCTGTTCGCTGGACGAAATCAATGCGGGCCGATTCATTCATCCTTAGCCCTCACACAGACACGCACTCATCCACACACAAAAGCAAAAACGAAAAACACACGCAGGCGAAAAAGAAACGAAAGGCGCCCCGCATCTACCAGAGACTGACATCACTGACCACCTAACGAGAGAGGGGATGGGGAATTAAACTAAAGGAAATATAGGGACAGAAATAAAAGGGGCCAATGAGCAAACACACCCTGGCTAAATTTACTGGAAAAAAAGGGGAACAAACAAAGGATTCAGAAAACCTACCCTAACCTAATTTCGGGATGGGTTGCCCAAGTTCAACCCAGGAAGAACAATATCCTGATGCCTAACCGGCATCAAAATGCCACTCTAGGTCAGCCCCTTTTTGCTGTCATTAATAACACTATTCTATCTCTCGATCTAAATTATATATACTAGACAAAAACCGTGAAAAGTACACGGCTTTCCCATTTGAATTTCATGATGAATCTTAATTCTTCACGTAATGATTGAACGAGTTCTATAATAATAAAATATAAGTAGAAATTCTCCAATCGCATCGTCAAATATTTGACCCTCACTGCTTTTCCAGTTCGTTCAAACAGCCTCTAAACTCATCTACCTTCACTTCTTTATTTCTTCCTTTAATCATCTCACCGAAATCAACTAATGTCTTTTACCCTCTTTTCACGCGATCAGAATGGAATACTTTATCATTAATAAGGTATTGGGAGGAGATGATACCCAATTTTTTGTTCTTTACTTCGTTAATCACTGTCTTACTTAATAATAATTTTAAAATAATTCAACAGCGGATGTTATTTTATTTACTTCATGCTTGATTAAATTTTTGACGATTGTATTAACCAGTTTCAGTCGTTCGAGAAAGTACGCCTGAAAAATGTGTGCAGGTATACATACATTCATATATATATATATATATATATATATATATATATATATATATATATATATATTCGTCAATACTTACTCTCATAGTTTATTAACTCCTACTGAGTGTTCTACTGAATCAAATATTTGTCATTATTAAAACAAAGGAAATTGTTATATTACGTTGTTTTTGTTTCTTTTATGCCATTTTGTCCTTTGATCCTTGATGACATACATTTAATCATTTATTCATAAACCGTTAGTTTCCACGTGATGATTTTATGCTAGGTTGTGCTTTTAATCTATATGGAACTTTGAGTAGTATTTATATAGGATCTATAATAATGTGACAGCGCTGTATGATACTGTATTTCATTTTTCTCCGGCTATAATCTAGAATGGATATCCATGAATTGATATTCGATGAAATATTTTTTTCCGTATATCCTGGAAAATGATATGTCACTATTATGGCGGCACATTGAGAGATGTGGGTTTGGGTTGATATCAATGCAATTTGCAAGATTTTCTTTCGAAATCGTACCATTGATTTGACAAGAAATCAAATTAAAATAGCGACCATTTGTATAGCTGCATTCTGGTGATTATAGATAGAGAAGAGCAGAAAGACGAAGTGACTTACCCTATTGAGACTGGTCGTTATTCTGACTATGGTTTATTATGGACTACCCCAATAATTAAACGTATAGAAACAGATATCTTTTTTTTCTTTACCTACAGGATACAGTAGATACAATAGGTGTATTCATTTCCCCTCGCATTGTTTTCTTAGCCACCAGTGAATTAGGTGTTGCATTATAACGGCACTGCATACACATGGCCTACGCTGGTAACGAACACTCTAACAAATATATTTATTCCAATATAATTTTCCGAACATATTCAATGGGATTTTACATAAATTGTACGAATAAGCAGACATCTTGTATACACACTTTCCTTTAGTCATTTTATAAGATTCTGTTTAGTGTTGTAAGAGCAATTTAAAAGATTATATGCAAAATATTGTTTGTAAGTTCATAGATATCATTCCAGTTTTTCCTATAAATAGAACTTACGGCCATATCTCATTGAAACCCCAGTTCTAGTAAGATCAACGAAATTAAGCAAATTTGAATATGGTCAGCATCTAGATTGTCAAACCTTGGATATACTAGGTGCTGTAAACATAAATTGCTCATGGTGCAATGGATAATGGTTCGAATGTTTTGATTAGAGAACCAATTAAAGGGATAATTAGATATTCAATTTCGGTTCGTTATATTCACTTCTGCTCTGATAATCTTGGAAAAGGTATGAATGCACTACTTCTCCTCCAGCTACAGATTAATTATTTTGACATTCTTCATTATACCATTATATCTGCATAAAAAAGAAAACCTTCTTACTTTCTGGCTTTAAATAACCCGAATTATTTTCTTACAAGCATTTGAAAACGAATCAATCATATAGATATTCTTTGACACAAAAGTGTTCCACAATAAACACATGCCTTCTGATGAAAATTAAATATTTCAGACGAAAGAAGAATATTTTTTTATATTTAAGTTTTAAATTCTTACGGTTTATACTAAGAGATATCAACTCCGAATAAATGAAAAAGGAAAAAATCAAAAACAAAAATAATCACAATAGAAGTTTACACAATAAATAAGATTAATTTAAACTGAGTTTCACAAAACTGGAGAATTTTACACATTTAATTACAATATTACGAATTTTTTTATTCTTTTCCTTAGCTATACATAAGCTAAACAGCTTCTAAATAAAAATTATTCGAATCATCCTCCTAAAAAACTGATAATATTCATTGATTCACTGAATAGCCTAATTCTAGGACTCACAAAAATGATTTTTTATATGCCTTATATAACATACGAAAGCATTACTTAAGGAGTCTCTGTAAAATCTGATTCCTGAGAATAAAATGAAATCGATATGAAATACTATTTTAATTATGTTTATTATAAATAGAATGCATTTTCTTTGAATATATTGTTCGGCACTTGTTGAAGGTCCTGCCTTACTTTAATTGGAATTATTTCTTTCCTGGTTGAATACTTCATCCTTCTCCAATCATGGACTTAGGTAAGACTTAATGACAGATTATACTAGCTTTTCTGCATTCGTCTTTTCTGTTTAAGGGATGCTGCTAGGTTTTCCGCTTCTATCTTCAAAGATTGTAGCAGTCTAACAGTAATACATGCCATGTACGAAAATTCTCATTTTTATAATTGGGAATTGCGGATTGATGACAAACGTGAAACAAATTGGCACGTGTTTAATAATATATATATATATATATATATATATATATATATATATATATATATTGTTAAACTCGTGCCATTTTATATATATATATGTATACACAGACACACACACAGATATATATATATATATATATATATATATATATATATATATATATATATATATATATATGAAGAAATATATTCTTAAAATGTGCTATTTTTATGGGATAGAGCGTGCGTAAATATAAAAGAACACATAGAATCAACACTTAGAGGCGACAGTTGGTTGCATGCTAGATGCAATCATCAGGTCTCAATATTTATTACTGTAGGTACAGTAAGTGCGGCACAAGGCCAAAAAAGGGTGTTGGGGAAAAAGGACGGTCATCATTTGTCTTAATTTTAAACTTAGCTAGCCACGAGCACTGACCCAAACATACAACACAATATTCCTTCCACCAAAACACCACATTCATACTTACATTTCTTGCTACATCCACCAATACCTCATTGTCGCAATGAAAATCCTAAATAACCCCATATATACAAATAATGTCTGTGGGGGTCGGGAGTAAAAAATTAACAATAAAAAAGAAACCCCAATGAATATATACAATATATCACTTTAAAATATTTACATGAAACTAAACGAAATCATGTTAGTAATAAAACACACCCACAAATCCGAAAAGTGACAGTAAAATCAATTAACTGGACGAAATCGACACGGGACTTTAAAAAAAAAATAGAAGAACGTTTATCCAACCCAAGCACTCACACAAACACGCACTGATTCAGACACAACAAATACGAAAAAACACAAACTCGAAACGATAGGCGTCCCGCATCCGCCAGAGAACTGAAATCACTGACCACCTAACGAGGGGTGGGATGGGGAGTTAAAGAAAAGGTGACAGAAAAAAGGGGGACCAATAAGCAAACATACCCTAGCTAATTTTACAGAAAAAGAAATGAAAAAATTAAAATCAAAACCAAAAACCTACTCTAGCCTAAAACTAGTTCAAACCAGGAAAACAATATCCTGATGCCTAACCGGCATGAAAATGCCACTCAAGGTCAGCCCCTTTCACCCGGCACAAACGCGCAAGATTCACCCACCTTTTGCCAAATTCTGATGAGGCGTTCCGCCGCCTTTCCGTCCTAATCTTGACTTTAAGCTGATGCCTAAAGAACAAGATCAGTTCGGAAGAAGTGAACTTATCGCCACCATAGAATTCCTTCTGACGCGTCGTCCAAATCACGACTCTCGTAACACCTAGTAAGCAACAGAACACATAATGTTCAGCCTTCGTCATCTGCGGCACCACATTGCTACAAACAGAAACGGCCACAAGGACAAAGGACTTTTCCCGCAGCATGCGGACCATGAGACCTTCAACAAACTTGCACAACGGCACTACCACCGTGCACTGAAAGAAGGCGTGACCAATGGACTTCCCCAACACAGCGGCGGAAGTTTGGAGACTTCTCCAAGCCCGCTGAACAAAGTCTTTTGCCGATCCAGGCGGCTCTACGAATCACCAGCCAGGTGAGTGATGCCTCATCGTTATTGAGGCATTTCAACCCAGGCGCCCAAGGCCATATTGAGCGAGCCTGCTGCCTCGTAAGACCAAGCTCGCTAATCAAACCATCTTTAACGGACCCCTTGACTAACACTTGATACAATGCCCTACGAGACAACGCCTGGACGTTGAAGAGGCCCTCCGTCGCCCGAAAGCGGCATTTCAGAGCACGACGACATTCGTGATAGAAGGAGCATTCGGCTTGGGGTCTACGGCGGGCCTCCTCCTCGCACGAGTGCACACTTCTCAGGGATGGGAAGTTTCTACGGGCGTCTTCCTTCCAGAAGGCTCCCTCCTCATCAGATTCGCGACACATTCAGTCTAGGAAAGCAATGCGAAGCTTATGTTGATGAATCTCAATGCTAGGCATACCCAGACCGCCCTCAGCGGTATATAGGCAACAGATCTCTCGAGATACCATAGCGGACTTGCCTCTCCACGAGAAAGAGAACAAGAGCCTTACTAATAATATTAGTGGGGTAAACGGAAGTGAAAGTACAGAGATTCGGTAAAGGAGAATCGGGTAGATGTGTGAAACACATACTTCCGCCCTCCCCTTCAAGGAAATCCTCCTCCGAAACCACAGATTAACCGCGATCTCGGCCTTCTCTCGTACCTCCGACCAATTCATTTCCAACTGGAGATCCGGACCGAACCAGACGCCGAGTATCTTGACCGGCCCATCCGTCCAGAGGAAAGGTCCGGGAAGAGAAACTCCCTTCCACGCACCCAACCGCAAGCCAACAGACTTATCCCGGTTGATCTTGGCCCCTGTCATCATCTCATAACCACTGACCTCTTTGCTGACTTCGTCAATCTCGGCTCTGCTCGACACAAGAAGCGAAACGTCATCAGCATAGGCAGAATACCTGGCTGAGGTGGTAGCCCCAGGCAGAGAAATTTCGCGCAGGACCGGATTCGTCTGTAACTTGCGAAGGAAAGGTTCCAACGCAAGAACGTAAAGCAAAGGCGAAAGCGGACAACCTTGACGAATGGAGCGAGACAATACGAAAGGCTTTGATCTTACCCCATTCACTTCCACAAGCGCACCGGGGTCCCATACAAAATTCGGATCCAGGAGCGAAAGTCGTCTCCGAAACCGGCCGCCGAGAGGACAGCCGCCAGAAAACGATGGTCAACCCTATCGATGGCCTTGGACTGATCTAAATTGATCAGCCCGGCTTCACTGTCGACTTGTTCTAAGATCAAGCGTACCATATGAAGGTTATCCTGAATAGTCCTGCCCTTCACAGCACAGGTCTGTTCGGAGTCAGCCAATCAGACTAGACAGGACAAGCTGCAAACGGTTGGATAAGATCTTCGCCAAAATCTTTAACTCAGTGTTTAACATGGTTAAAGGGCGAAAGTTCCCTAACCCATCCCCACCGTTTTTGTCCTTACGCAGCAACTTGCTCATACCCCTGGCGAAGCGTTGCGGTATAGACCCCTGTTTCAGATAAAAAAGAAAAAGAACAAAAATTAAAAGGGGGGTGTAAAAATAAAATGGAGAGAAGAAATATAAATTTTTTTTTTCAAAACAGTCGTAAAAAGGTAATAATAAAATAAACAAACTTAACCAAAATGAAGTTCAAATGCAAAAGAGTCGGGCGATAAAGAGCAGTCAGACAACGGTCAAAAATTAACGAAAAAAAGTCAATCGTGCGGCCACGAATGCTGCTATTTTTCTCGGCTATTCATATATACAGGTTAGTGGTGGGTTGTGGGTAGTATATTATGGCAGTTATTTTACCGGAAGTCGTTTATTTGTTTATTTATTTATTTGGGTCAAATTATTTTGGTTGTTTTTATTCATTTTTATTTTTATTTTTTATCTAATATATTTATTTATTTTTTATTTTGATCGGTGTTTTTATTAACGTAATAAAAAATTGTTTATAAAGCTTATGTAATAGTTTTGTTTTTGTTTGGGAATATAATTAAAACTCTTTGTTCAAGTTTGGGGTTGATTGCTGCAGATTGCTCTAACTATTATTTTGGCGGGAACAGTTTTTAATTTATGTATTTCGATTGATTATCTTTTCTTTTTTTTCGAAAAGGCTAGTTTATCGGTATCGGTTGTTAGATTATTTATATATTTGGATGTATTTAGATCAATTTATTTTACTTTTTGTTATTTATTTGTTACACTGTATATTTTCTTTTTCTTTTTTAAATAACGCAGTATTTTTTTTTATTCATTTTTTATCGTTATATAACAGTTAGAGCTATTTTCGTTCGATTTTTTGTTTTGATTTTTATAGTCTAATATTTTGGTTATAATAGATGGCTAATTTGTTTATTACTGACTTTATTTATTGATTTTGTTTCTTATTTTATATTCTATTTCTTCTATTCTAACAGGTGTGATTTGGTAATTTGTTTGGATTAATTTATTTTGCTTATTTTATTGTCATTTTGTTTATTTATGTATTTATTTATTTTTTTCCGTTTTCGATTTTTAAGTAAAGTAGTAAAAATTTGTTTTCATGTCTGCATTTTGAGATGAAGGAGAATCTTTTATTTCTTAATTTATTCTGGTCTGAGAACGTAATGATATCTATTTTTTGTTTGAAATAGTTTGAATGTTTTTGATTGGTTGTTGTAGGCTGATGATCTTTTCCATATTTTCCAAGATATTTTTGGTGTGGTTTGCGTTTTGTTTTTAATTTCCCAGATATACTTAGAAAGCATGTTTAAAAGTCATTCGTATGAATATTTTGTTGATTTTGACAAAAACATTATATACAGCCAACAGGATTGCTTTATGAGGAATATTGAGAATTTTGGTGGTCCACGAAATTATATGCAAATGTTTCGATCTTTTCGTAGTCGCATGAATAATGGGTAAATGTAAAGGTGAAGTCTTGTGTGATGTAGCTAAACTTTAGAAACATGGTTGCCAGATTGTGTTACTTTTAAATATAAAATAGTAATACATTTTGAATTTCATCATTGCAACTTTTAAGGGCTTCGTTTATAAAAAAATAATTTAGATAACTTTCTCTGCGGGTGAGCACGACAGTTAAATTTCCTTAGGCGTCAAAATGCAATCCAATTACTTATATGTATCCCAACCTGGCACCCATGGATTCTCGTGGAAAGATGCAGAAGTCTTAATTTTCGCCTTGGCCCACCAAAGGACGAGATATGTTTAATTCGATATAAATTCCGTCAAATACTAAGTACCATGTTATACCATGTATTCGTATGTATCTTGTTTTTATTATTCAATTCAATTGTGTATCTTCATTTACTCATAATTTTCGTTGGATATGAAAATGAATATAAAACATATGTGCGATACATCCAAATGAAGAAAATACATTTGGGTTATTTTGTCATTTTCATAAAACCAACTGTAAATAAGATAATGAAAAAAAAGAAAGAAGCAAAAATTGAATTACAGTTTCTAATTGCAAATGACGTTGTCTTCTATTGACAACAAAAACTAATAAATAATTCCATAGAAATGACAACTAATTCGTGTTCCCATTAAGGTTTAAAATATTTGATTATCTAACGCAAGATTGCAGTGCAAATTAAAATTTCCTATCAGATTATTTATAATTTAACTTCGATGGAAATTTATTAAAAAGAACAGATTAATGTAATGTTCTTATTGAATAATCATTTATTATATAAATCAGGTAGGATTAAATTTATTCAGTGGAAAATGAATAAAACCATTCTTTAAAAGAAAGTATATGATTAAGCTCTTTCAAAGGTATATTCATTACAAAATTTCATGCAATAATATTTGACTAGGGGAAATAATTCCCTTAGGACAATATGTGCATTTATTAGATTGTGTAAGCTATTAATAAAATGCATAAGCAAATATGGTTCATTGACTGCGATTTTTTTGGATGCGTGAATTGTGACAGATTTTAAAGAAAGTAACAAACCTCGGAAATAATGCAATATTATCTGTAAAACAATTATTAACCCAATCATTAACGTAAGCAAAACATATCTTTGTTCTTGTAATTACGAAAATAGGCTATGCTATAAGAAATATTATGAAATATTTTAAGTTATAAATATTTTGTAATTTCCATCTTGAAGATATCATATTTTTACAATCGGCGTTGAAAGGTTCACGGCACAACCCAAGTTAAATATTATATCACTGGTAACTGTAATGTTAATATTAGCCTATTCCTAATAAATAAACATTTGGGAATACGAAATTTCTTACGATTTGTATATACTTTGACCTTCGCATTAGTTTTATTTGAATTGTTAACAAGTTTTAATTTGGATTATAATTAAACACATATCCTGTAGAAATAGCCCTTGCTAATTTATGCAGGAACACTTACAAATTTTTAAACATTAAAACCTTAGAAATTATGCAGTAACTTTTATAGCAAATCCTGTTCGTATTGTATTGTTTTATTTATTCTGCATCTACGTTTTGTTTCTCTACATTCGCTAATGAAGCATATCTACAAATCAACATAGATTCATTCATTTATTATTAATTTATTATTGTTGTTGTTGTTATGGGTCATATTTTTTATTTTTGCTTTATAATGCACTGTATGCAATAATCCTTTATCCAATATAACAAACTTACTTACATATTCAAGAATGTTTGCAAATAAATAGATATCGTATTCGAAAGTAATTGTTTTCCGTTATGGTAGGTA
The DNA here is from genome assembly GCA_964036315.1 of Acanthosepion esculentum. Taxonomy (NCBI): domain Eukaryota; kingdom Metazoa; phylum Mollusca; class Cephalopoda; order Sepiida; family Sepiidae; genus Acanthosepion; species Acanthosepion esculentum. The sequence goes on from OZ038478.1 coordinate 106,714,204, forward strand.
TCTCCATGACATAACTAAAAAAAGAGGAAAACTTGACGAAAACAAAATGTTATCGTCTAAATGTTTATGTTATTATGAAGAGAAATGGCCAATTTTTTTTAACTTATTTAAAAAAATGTTTTCCTTCTGTTGATTAAAAAATATGTGTTTCTCTTTGGATCACCGGAAATAGTAAAATAACATATACAATGTTTAGCAGGTTTTTTTTTATGACAGACATTAATTTAGAAAATCTTGCAAAAATAAAAATAATTGTCATATGTTAATGAAACTTTCAGAGCCTATTCACAGATGATGGGAATTATTATAAATATGTTTTTTATTAAAGTTATGGCAGAAATATTTTTTATATATTTATTACCCCACGCCAATAACTAAATTTACGAAAACTCTAGAAATTCGATAGAATACAGTTTGGTTTCGTAACCGTCCTTATGAGATAGATCTTTTTCTTATCACATTGTAAATTGTATAGTTTTGACCAATTAAAGAACCGCAGTAATTAAGAAACGTAAATCTGTGTTTATAATCGGGCTGTTAATATAAAGTTCGGAAGACCAACCAGAATACAATTAAGATACGTTATTTGAGTTAAGCATTGTCCTCCGCTGTTAAGACCTTTACTTTTGCGAAACACGTGTGGAGAAGTTAATTTAATTTTTCAATTTCAACTGAGAAGGTTACCTACAAATATCAGTATCATTTTATAAAATTTATATGATCTTATTTTTTTATATTAATCTGAGTTCTGACATTTTTCCATGAATGAAATATCAAAATTAATAATATAATGAATGGAAATACAATTAACACAGTAAAATGTAATAAATGTAATAAATGTGCATACAATTACAGTATTTTATGTACACTTGTGATAAAATTTCATAAGAAAAGTACCTACAAATTAATTAGACACTTTCTTATGAAATTTGATCTCACTCTTAACAGTCTTATTTTAATTTCTTTATAATATATTTTCCATAAGGCATGGTAAACGTAAAGGTGAAAGCTAAGTACCAAAAGAATTAGAGCGCCGAAAGTTTTCCTTAAAAATAAAGAGGTAAATCATTTGTTCACTTAAATCTAAATAATTTCACTTTTCTCCTTCCGTAGAACAAATGATCCTCACGTAATCCGTCAATATGTCATTCATGGCCTGTTAAGTGACACGAAAAGTTATGAACTGCTTTGTTTTATTTTAAAACTACATCTTTTCGGTGCAGAGGGTAAGATAAGCTTGGTTTAATTTATTTTAAATAAACATTATAATTTTTGATTTTCTTAAAATCAGTTTTGAAAAAATGATAATTTATTATTTAAAAGAATTTCAAACTGATATTTTCATTTTTTTATAAAATGGAAAAATTGGTTGCAATGATTTTTATCTGTCAATTTGGCTGACTCAAAAAACAAGATATTTAACGAAAATTTCAGACGTGCTTGGAGCGATTAAAAAATGTAAAAAATACCCCACAAATACTTTGATCTTTACACTTAATAATAACATAATCATTTAGGGGATAACATTTTGTTTTCGTCAAGTTGGGCTCTTTTTCATCATGCTATGCTCTTTCTTAGCGATCTCCTGCAGGTACCTACGTTCTCGCTGCTTGTTACATTTCCGCTCTGTTCTTCTTCTCATAAACTAAGAGAAATATTTGCTTTGAATCTGTCGAAGTAAAACCCAAAAAATACATTTCCCAATTCTCCTGACATATTTCAAGTTGCTGAACAAGCTTTGTTTTAGATCTTTCATAGATATAATTGATTCAGGCGAAATCACGGATCTGCACACTTGCATTTGTTTTCAAGTAATTAAGTGTTTAAAAGTCATTGATGGTGTTTGAATCAGATAGTTGTCGCTGAACGCAAGTAGAATACAAACATATGTTTGATATACATCTGAAATAATTTTACGCTAAATTAATGAAAATATTACGGGTGGGAAATTTTAATATTATTTGGGTTAAACGCAAAAGTTAATGTAAATTCAGTGAGAGAGAATGTTTTAATTTGTGCCAGTGATATAGCATATATATTAAGGAGCGAGAACAATAACAAAAGAGGAATTGAGAAAACAGAAGATAACGATTGATATTACATTTAAATTTGTGAAAATTAAAATGCCGGAAGAGAGTTTCACAAGCGAAAAGTGCGATAGAAGAAACTATTAGCACAAATCTTACGATAACATCTAGCCAACTCATCTGGAAAATGATGAGATTTTACCGCCAATGTAGTGCTGTGATTCAATTCTTATATATATATATATATATATATATATATATATATATATATATATATGTGTGTGTGTGTGTGTGTGTGTGTGTGTGTGTGCTTCTGCGTGTGCGTGTGCTTCTGCGTGTGTGTGTGCCTGAGTGTGTGTTTCATGAGATGGTCATTTATCGGTTCGTTTTATTTTCTGTTTAATGACATTTAAAGAAAACAATTCAAAACTACTAGTGGTTCTTTGTATTATAAGAGTCAAATATATCGACGAACGATCATGTTGGTTTGAACGAGTGTACCGTCTTTAGCTCTAAACCAATGGGATAGTAATGTGTCACGTAAAATTTTAATCAATTAATACACATCTAACTGCATCTCGAAAATCTATTAACACTGCATTATCATTCTGATAAAATGTCGATGACTCTAGACGGGAAAGAGCAGTCTGTTTCCATTGCATTATTTTTTTTATCTAGTTGTTTAAATGATCACTACTATGATTACTAAGATTATTATAATAATTACTTAGACCAACCATTACAAATGACATTATTACACTACATATTATAATATGAGAACAGAGCAGATGCAAAACAAGCCTAACATATCGTATATGTCATTCATTTCAGAATGAGTGTTTAGATCTCATCTGAATAAAAGAAATGCTGATATATTTGTAACTAATTTACACTGAACGTCCTTTCCGAACGCTTCTGTCATTTTTGAGAAAAGAATTCGCAAAAGAAGGTCACAGAATAATTCAAGATCCTATTCCTTTATTTATTCCTCAAGAACAAGAATGAGGCAGAGAAACGAAAATGTATAAATGATTTTTTATTATTCCAATGGGCATATTTCTTTTGTCCTTCTAAAAAAGAACAAGCCATAGCTTATATCACATTTCTAAATATATGATAATCGAAAAAGCATATATGGCGGATGTGATGCCTCGATTCATCCCACAAGTTCATTTTCCGAGAATACATCAGATGTTTCCGCACTTATCTTATTAAAACTCTAAATGAAAAACGCTTTCAATAGCATCAGAAGGGATCGTACCCTGGAAGCTCGCTATCAACGCACTCCTTCCATATTTAAACTATCTCATCTTTCGTATAGTCATCAATCATCCAAGTATGCTGAACACCTCCGATAATAGTATCTCTTCTATTGGAAATCCAGCAAGGTTATCCACATGGTTCGCTTCTATTTGCGATGGCGGTTGACGGCGTAGCTCGTTCAATGACCTATCCTTTCAACATATTGTATCTTAACCCTGGTGACCTCCGACGAATTATTCCTGCTTTATCTCTAATTGGACTTGAGATTAACTCGTCCAAGTCAGAGAAAATAAATTTGAATTATAGTGCAGACGATTTCTAGAGTGCTGTCCGGTATATTAGACACACCCTTGAGGATATAAAAATAACACCTAAGGAGGAATTACACATTCTTGATTCTCCAGTTTTTCCAATGGTCATTCAAGCGTGTTTGGATACTAACCATGTCATTTTAACAAGAGTGGCTGCGAAATTACAATTAATTGACACACAGTCAGCTCTCTTCCGCTTGAAGAACAGATTATCGCTACCGCGGTCCCGCTACACTCTCCGAAGTGCCCTTTGCTACCTCGAACATGATTTCTTAAACGAGATGGATATCTAAATTAAGAGATGCGCCGAACTAATTTGCAACCTTAATTTCGACGACACAGGCTGGAGGCAGGCAAAGCTCCCTTTGAGTTTCGGAGGGCCGGCCCTTCGATCAGCGGCGGACTTGGCCATTCCAGCATATCTTTCTTCATTTTCTTCACTTTCTTCCAGTCGTGAATTCATTTTGATCATCTCAATGTCATTCGAACAATCTTGCATCGTCTGGGCCCAATAAGTACTTTATATCCCACTACACACCTCAAAACAGAAAAGGTGCGATAAATTAAAATGCGAGGCCATTTTTGTTAATTTGAGGTCTCTCTGAACCAGCAACAATTTATTCTATTTATGAGTTTGCTTTGCATCCTCTCTCCTATCGACTTAGTTCAGGCCGCTTTCCAAGGCAGGCAGCAATAAACGACATGATCAGAAGAGGTCTGAATGCAGCTGGGTTCCTTTCCCTTTTGATGGAAAGCAGCCGGTTTTTTCTTTTAAAATGTGGAAGTTGTTGATTTGGGATGCGACCTGTGCCGATATATTTTCGACTGGTAATTTGATAACGTCAGTGGTTGTACCGCTATCTGTCGCTCGGGGCGCGGAGATAAAAAAATATAGTTAAATATTCTTTTCTTGCGGACAGAATTTTGTTTTGGAGACTTCTGGAGTTATTGCCTCTCGTTTGATGGCGTACTTTCGGAGGGTAGGCGCTATGGCGTCTCGATTAAGGGATGAGCTTAGCGAAAGAGAAGTGGGTCTTGGAGCGTGTTTCACTGGCGATGGTGCGAGGTAATGTTTTCTCCATCATTGCGGCTGTCAGAGGATAGCAAACAAAAAATTGTATTTATAGATAATATATGATCATGGTCAAGTCGCAAGAATTATAATTATATTTATAAATATAAAATAATATAAATTGTAACAGACAGAACAACTAACTAACGAATACACACACACACACACACACACACACACACACACACACACACACACACACACACACACACACACACACATATATATCCGAATACAAGATTGGTATATCTGGAATAATATTCCAATAACCAAAAACATTATTTTAAAAATAAAATGTTATTATAATTATTATTTATTAATTAATTTTAAAAAAAATGCTCAATACAAAGCAGAGCGAATAATATTTATTTAAAAAATATAACATCACTACAAAAATAGCTATTTTTTTAACACTTTTGTTAGCGTGTCATGGGATGTTGATTATAAAATTAAAAAAATAAAAGTTTTAAAGAGTTCGAAACCAACCACTACTCCCACTAGGCGAGAATATTTTTACGGAAGATATAATGGCCAACATTTCCATTTTATAAAAAAATGAAAATCTCAGTTTGAAATTCTTTGAAAAATCAATTATCATTCTTTTCAAAACTTATTTTGAAAACATCAGAAATTATAATATTTATTTAAAATATTTTGAACCAAGTTTATCTTCTGCGCCGAAAAGATGTAATTTGAAAATAAAACAAACAGGTCATAAACTTTCACGTCACTTGACAGGTGATGAATGACATATTGATTGATTACGTGAGGATAATTTCTTCTACGGAAGGAGAAAAGTAAAATTATTTAGATTTAAGTGAACAAATTATTTACCTCGTTATTTTTAAGGACAACTTTCAGCGCTCTAATTTTGTATTTTGTTTCTTGTACTTAGCTTTCACCTTTACGTTCAGGATGCTTTATGGAAAATATATTATAAAGAAATTAAAATAAGACTGTTAAGAGTGAGATCAAATTTCATAAGAAAGGTATCTAATTAATTTATAGGTACTTTTCTTATGAAATTTTATCAAAAGTGTATATAAAATACTATAATTTGATGTATATTTACTACATTTTACTGTATTATTTGTATTATTATTCATTTTAGTATTAATTTTGATATTTCATTTATGGAACAAATGTCATAACTGAGATTAATATGAAAATAAGATCATATAAATTTCATAAGATGATACTGATATTTGCAGATATCCTTCTCAATGGAAAGTGAACAATTACATTAACTTCTCCATACGTGTTTCGCAAAAGTAAAGGCCTTAACAGCGGAGAACAATGATTATCTCAAATAACGCAACTTAATTGTATTCTTGTTGGTCTTCCGTACTTACAATTACGGCCCGATTATAAACACAAAATTATATTTCTTAATTACTGCGGGTCTTCTAATTAGTCAAAACGATACAATTTACAACGCTCTAAAAATAGATCTATCTCATATGGGCACTTACGAAAGTGGATTCGGCTTTTAACTAATTTTATAATAGTTTAACAAATTAAATGTACAAATCTATTATAATTAAAAAAACATTAACAAATAATTGCAGTAAAAATTCATTTTTCATCGAAAATGTGTTTTGCTTTCAGAAAACATTGTCCATATTCATAAAAACAACAAAAAGCAAATTAAAGCATTTGAAATTATATAAAATATTTGTTTAATTGAGTTTTGTATGTTACAATCCAAAGCTGATTTTCAGGTAGGGGGGTCCAATTAAAAACAAAAAAAAAACACGATTTTCATTCCTCAAACCTTGTACTTTTAACTATTGTAAGTACTAAAGTGGACTCGATCGAATTTCTAGAGTTTTCATAAAATAGTTATGGGCGGGTAATAAATATAAAAAAATATTTCTGACTTTAACAAAAAAAATAACATAGTTATAATATGTGAATAGTTTCTGAAAGTTTCATCAACATTCGACATTTTTATTTTTGCTTGATTTTCCAAATTAATGTGTGTCATACAAAAAAATAACTTGCCAAAAATTGTATATGTTATTTGACTAGTTCCGGAGATACAAATAGAAACAAGGCTATTTAAATGAAAATTCAGAAGAAGGAAACATTTTAAAAAATAATTAAGATAAAATTTGTTCTTTCTTCTTAATAATAACATAAACATTTAGACGATAACATTTTGTTTTCATCCTGCTATGCTCTTTTTTAGCGATCTCGTGGAAGGACCTACGTATAAATATATATAAACAAATAAATCCATTTTCTCAATTAAATTAAGAAATATGAAAGCGAAGACGTATGTTAGGCTATAAAACATAAAGTAAAGATAAATATACATATGAATACACAGTATTTCATTATTATAATAAACATTATTATACTAATATTAATAGTAATACTAATACTATTCATATCCAAGTCTCAATTTATCAGTTAAACTCGATGCTTTTGAGAGGAATACCAATGAATGCAACATATATTAGGCACACCAATGCATGTAAAAGCATATATAAACAATATATATATATACAAGCGCACAACAATAAAAATATCAATAAAGAAAAATATATATAAATGTATGGACATGAACACCCATATACTAACAGATGTAAGTGGACATAAGAAACGCGCACATATAAACACAAACATAAAAAAAACCTAGAAAATACGCCCTTATAGAACAGGAGTAGAAAAGAATATACTCACGTACAAACAAAAATCCTTACAAAAATTGTCATATTAAATTCAGAGTCTATGGAAGATTAAAACAATAAGAGTTAAAACTATTGTATATTAAATCCAAATCCACTTTATATTGGGATCTTAGCAAATAATCTTAGATAATAATTAAAAATTTAAGGGCAAAAATAAGAAATTTTTACAGAGTTACAATACCATTTCATCTTGACGTATAATATTCTATCTTGCTAGAAAGCAAGTTAAATGATAATTTATGCCAATTAACAGTGATATCCTTCCTTTAATTTAATAAGTTTATCATGTCCATAAATTTATTGGTTTCTAGTCTTTCATTGAGACAGAGGTAGCATGACGTGTGCTGATACCTGGATCATTTCCGACAGCCTTTATAATGTGTTCCTGGCTGTCAGGTGTTCTAGCGGATCTCGATCTTTCTAGAGTTTATTGTGTCAGCGTAGCCGTCTCTTTCTACTTAACTCATTCAGCTATCACTTCTTTCTCTACAGTCTACTTTTCTCTCTTATGTTCCATACCTATCTCGGAAATATTAACATGCTTTGATTACATGTGAATATTTGGCCCTAAAATATTTGCAAAAGAGGAGATGAAGAGAAATGTCCACCATCAAGTCCCGTTCTGAATCCGATCGAAAATCTATGGACAATTGTTAAAATGTAATTATATGAAGGTAGCAAACAATATACTTATTTTCTAAGCGTAGCCCGTAACTGACAAATTAATGACAAATTAACAAGATCAAAGTTCGTATTTACCGCTTCTTCATTCTGGAAACAAAAAGACAAAAAATGACAAAAATGCATCTCGTGTTCTTCCATTTTCACTTTGAACATAGAAACCTTTAAAGTTTAAAATCCACTCACGAATCCTATAGAATGACAGTAAAATATGTTATTTCAGATTCAAATTGCCGCTTAGTACAGGGCTGTTTCCTCAAGGTTCTCAACATTATCATCATCATCAGATTCATTCCACTTTGAGTGATCTTGCGTGGAGCTCCAGACTAGTCAACTGGTGTTTCTTCTATTTTCTTATTATCGCACAGTTAAGTTGACTCCTTCTCACCTAACTGCTTGCCAATCGTCTTCTAGCCCGTTCCAGACTTGTGCAGGTATACAATATTGTCCTGGGTGTCCTTAGGCAAATTTTTCGTCTTGCCCATTTTGGACAGATTAGATTGAATCATTGAAGGATTCTATGAAATAGTGTTTTTATACAGTTAATGATTACTTGATTAGGAGTAATAATTGAGTAATATGACTAGTCTGTATTCTTTCTACTGACATAACCGATCTGTGCGGCCTGAATCATTGCTGGTTTGTAGTGGGGTGAAATAATTTTTAATACAAAAGAAATAAATGTTCAAAATTTAATATAATATGATTTTCTATATTTTTTTAATATTCTATCTCTAATTTTCAAGACGGGCCTACCCTGAAAATTATAGACAGTTCCCATTTTTGTAAAGTGGCAAAGTCAGATAATCAGCAGAGGATGAAATACTTATTTTCCCTACTGTACTATGGAATCTATATGAATAAATGCGAAATTGGATCTAAATTATCCCAAGAATTCTGAGATTAAAAAGCCCCAGCTCTACTTTATAGTAGGTATTTGACCATCTAAATATTCACGTTGACACAAGGCCAGTTTAATGAGTGAAATCCCAGTGCGTACACCCGGACTAAGGAGAAAAATTCCACGAGACCCCAGAACTGACAGTTGAGAACGCCTATGTGTGAGCATGGATCTCCTTCTCTCTCTCTCTCTCTCTCTGGTGCAATGAGAGGGCACCTCAATGTGATTTTCCATAGTGGCACATCTCCCAACTAAGGATCTAGAAAAGAGTCGCACTCTGCCCGAAAACAGAGTCGCAACAGAGAGATGATAAATAAAAATGTGGAATTTACATTATAGTAATTTCGTACATACTCGACCTACCACGAAGTCGTGAAGTGATAGAAGGTCGGTTTAATATGGGGAGCCCGAGCGCGTACACCTAGGCTAAGAACAATAATTCCCGAGGAAACGCAACATTTGGTAGCGCTGACCTCGGTGCGAATCCCGAATAAAAAAAAATCTAGTGCAATGAGAGTGCGCGGCATCGAGCAGATTTTCCCCAAGGCACAACACAGTATGATTTTCCGCAGATGCGCCCCTGTCATACGACGGTGTCGAAACTTCGGTTTAATATGGGGAGCCCGAGCGCGTACACTTGGGCTAGGAAACAAAAATTACCCGAGCCCCCGCAACTGTAGGATACGCTGGGCTCGGTGCTGGCATCAATCCGTCTCTCTGGTGCAATGAAATGGCGCGAACTCAGGCAGCAGTATAATTTTCCTCACTTTCTCACTCTGACAAAGAGTGAGACACAGCGGAGAGATGATAAATAATCGTGTTACAATCTTCTTTAAAGTAATTTGCATTTACTCAACACCAACCGTGCCAAGTCCAAAAATATCCGAGCCCACCCCACTAAACATCGGTTGAATGAGGACAGCCCGAGCGCGTTCACCCGGGCTAGGAACAAAATTGCCCGAGCTCTTCGCAAATGTTGGTTGCTCTGGCCTCTGGGCGAATACCGATCCTTCTCTCTGGTGCAATGAGAGGGCGTGGCCTCGGGCAGCTATCCCTATGCCCGGCGCCTTTGAGTGTAATTTTCCTCAGATGCGACTCTGTCATTTGACAGAGACGCCCCTGAACGCACTATACCCAAATAGAGAGATGTAACTGATATATGATAAATGAACCTCTTACAAACTACTTTATATTAATTTGTATTCACTCACACCCCATAACGACAGGTTATGACACATGATCAGTTTAATATTGGAAGCCCTAGTGCGTATACAAGTGCTAATTGCAAAAAATGTCCCAGCAACCATGGTTTGTGCCTCTCTCTTTTGACGGAATACTCCCCAACAGCTAAAACTGTGTATTATATAAAGGGTTCGATTCGAATTTCAGAGACGACTACAGACTAGGAAGATAAATATCTGAAGAAGACTAAAGTATACATTGGGTGAAACGTGAACAGAAACAACAGGGATGAGCATGCTTACCCCAGTAGTAATGAGTGTAGTAAAGACAACTCCTTTCTTTAAAATATTTAAAAAAATCATTTTCCATGAAAATTAATAATATACATAGACTGATAAACGAATATAATATAAATCTCTCATGGCATTGGGTAGCTGGGGAATAAGTATATATATTCAAAATTATGTATCCCGTAAATTATTTGCGCTGTAACATTACCACATGTACTAGAGCTATGCCAGCTGTGTCTTGGGCAAGATAGCCTGATGGATTCAAATCCTCTCCAAACTTGTTTGAATTTAATGATATTTATGCATAAATGAATATAATTTACTCCCCTGCAATTCGAACTCAGCTCTACCATTCTTTATACCGTTACAGTTCCATGCAACATGAGATATTTAATTATTTTCTTTGTCACAGTTTATAGAATATTTTTCCAGCCCCTCTCTCTCTCTCTCTCTCTATATATATATATATATATAATAAATTAATTGATATAAAATATGTTTTTTCGCTACACAGTATTACACAGTATTACCATGTTTGAAAAATTGAAGCTAAAATCTTCAAATTTAATTTTATAATTAAATCAAAAGCATTAGTTCCATTTCATCTTCAGCAAAATTGTAGAAATAGCTATTTTTGCCGTCATTGTCAAAAATGTTCATTAAATAATATTTAAAAATAAAATTTAAACGCGAGCTGGTAATATGCATACTAATATTTGATAAGAGAAAAATAATTTTAAATAATTTAGGAAATTCTATTAAATTTACTTGTTTTTAAAAAGAAATATAGTCTAATAGTAATTAAAAATATTTTAAAATTGTAGTTGAATAAAACGTATTATAACCTAAACATCCTGAAAAAACTCTTTGAGTACACAAGTAGGAAAAATGCCGAAAAACCTTTTACCGTAAAAAATTAAAAAAAAGATATGCATTTAACAGATATCAGAATTCGTTGAAAAATACACCCTACCCTGCCTAAACTTAACCTCTTTCTCGAACGTAACTCGTAATTGATACAAAAATAGTTACTATAAATGAACACGCTACCGCCCGTTGCTGAATGATTGGATTTGGCCGTATCCTAGCTAATAATGAATTATGAAATTATGTGTGCGTGTTAAAATTCAGTAAATATAAAAATATGTTATTCCCAAAACTCGCTTGAACATGAAATGGAACTAATGCTTTTGATTTAATTATAAAATTAAATTTGAAGTTTTTAGCTTCCATTTTTGAAAGATGGTTATTACTGTGTAGCGAAAAAAAATCAGTTAATTTATAATATTTATGCTCTGTAAATTTACATTGAGCACTGTTTTGTAAAAATAAAAATAAAAAATATCAGTAAGAACACCGGATTATATATCTTAGGGTTCTTCCTTATATATATATATATATATATATATATATATATATATATATATATATATATATATATATATATATATATATTTGGCGTGATAATAAATAGCTAAAACACGACCTCTGAAACGTTTAACACTTTTTTTTACAGTAATGTTAACCACGTTCAATGTCCGAGAGCCACTCTATGTAAAGGGTTGTAGAGTAAAAGACAGTTCAGGTGAATATGTGCGGAATATCAGGTTTACAAGACAATTCCACTGATTCCATAGAGAGCTTGAGCAGCAATTCACCATGCCACACATTGTCAAAAGCTTTTGAAATATCTAATGCTGTGTTCCAGGAAATGTATTTGTTGTCTATTACCTCACTGGTTCTCTGAGTAATGGTAGTTAGCGCATCAGCCACGGATTAGAATAGGTGTCACTTACATGTAATGAAATGGCTATAGTTTATAATCTATTAAATATTTATATTAAGAGTATTTACAGGAAACATTTCCGAGCCTATTAGCGCTCTACCAGCGTTAATATAGGCTCATTCCTTGACTATTGTTGATATCTATTGTAAAAATTATACAATTTCGGCCCAAAGGCGAAGAGGGGGAATGGGTTGAGGCTTGTCTTCACTTACTATCTCATACCTAGTTAATCCGATTCACGACCCATTCACTCGTTACAATTGGCACATTCACTACAAGAACTCATGCATCACCAATCGATCCTCTAATACCGCCTAATACCGCATACTCTCAGGGGGTCCTACAAAACACACCCCATGACTTTCAAAATTTTATGATTATACAGTATTATAAAATATTATCCATGATAGACGATGAGTTTGAGAGATGAACCCCAAAACAAACTGAAATATTAAAACAAAGTATAGATAACAGATGTTAGTTGTACCCGTCCAACCCCCGAAATAAAGAGGCTGATGTATTCTGTCTACGAACAAAATCAAGAAGCTCTCTCGCTAGGGAGGGCGAAAGGAAAAATTAAATACGGCCTTTGGGGAAATAAGAAAGCTGACCCAGTTGAGATGAAAAAGTGAGGTCAAAAACAACCTGGAAAAATGAGAATCTCGACTAGAATTATAACCAAAGAAGAGGCCGGTAGGAGACCGGGAACAACACACACTCATATTAACTAGGTACACAAAATTGATTTATCCTAACCAGAGGAGTGCTCCACAAGAAACCACCCTGAGGTTACGTAGGTGGACCTAAAAAATGAAATCAAGCCTAGCCCCGTTAACACGAACCAAGCTCGGCTCAGTCACCCACCACTCTCTGAAGTCCTTGGCTTTTGTTTGTGCTAATGTTTTACGTCATCATTTCGGTTATGTCATTATTCTCTCTCCAAGATATATATGTATTACACTTTTTAGTTGTCGCTATTGTTGAAAGACATAAATGGTTTGGTTTCTGATATCTGGTACAGTTCTTCTGTAACGGCAGTCCACGAGATTCAAAGAAGTATGGTCCTCGCTGAGGTTTACACGCTTCACTCGCCCAAAGTTATTTTAGCCACCGAACTTAATATACACCTGGAGGGTTAGATTTCTTTGAACGTGTCTGGTATCATGCACATCATCCTTATGAAGTCGCTATCTGAAGAGACTAAGATCTTTACTCTAGTTTTTAGACTAATGCTTTAGCTATGTATCAGGTAGCGAGTTTTGGGTAAAAGTACTCCTAGCAGAACGTATTCTATATTCAATATCTATCTATCTATCCTTCCTTATTTTGTAGGTTTGAAAAATGCATCTATTTTTGTAAACAGAATTTCAACACCCTGGATATAGCATTTTTTTAATTAAATATCTCTGAGTGTTTCTTTTAGAGATTTGGTGAAACATCTTTCAAATCATGTCATTAGCATATAGTACAGCTGAATGGATTATATATTTGTAATAATAAAGTAATCTTCTTTATTCACAGAGAGTGCTTGTTACCTGTATCTATTTCAATTTTCCTATATAGCATATGAGGTGTGACTTATTTATTTTCTGTTTTGAAATCTGCTTAGTGGCTATTTTGGCAGGAATTAGCTAAATACACATATATTAATAAATATGTTTTAACGAGATACATTACTTAGTCCCACCATCCATGACATTTATAATTGCTTACCTGACACCCAGACAAGATTAGTATTAGTATTCCATTAGCATAAATTGATTCCCATTCACGCAGTTTCTTTGCAGGAAGAAAAGACTTTAAGCAGGTTATTTTACCAATCACTACAATATTGATCTCTTCAAGTCTAGTGTTAAATCTTTACAACATAACCACATGAGGTGCACTTGCCTTTTCCTACGCGCATACAACACTACACAATATTCCTCTGATTTTAGTGGCTATTAGACCTTATATTGGGTGAATATTAGAATAAAAATCCGGTTAGAAATGTAGTCTACTTATACTTTTGTTAGTGAACTGAATAAGTGACCACAGCCTACTCTGATTGATATACTGTTAAATTGCGAAAATATTTTCGATATATGAACGCCTATACCATTATAAACTAGTGTAGCCGAGGGTAAATCAGAAAGTAAAGGCAATTTTGTCATTACGCAGTAAAAACATCAGGGATGCGCCTAAGCGCGATAACACACGTGCGCATAGAATGACCGGTAGCTTGTCACTGGCAGCATTCTATCGCTCCGTCTAGTGGTAGAAAGCAAAGAGGTTAGACGTATGGACGTTCTAGTCAGTGATTTTACAATCGAAGAATAACGTACCTTGGTGTGCTTTTTGTAGACAAAAGAACTCAAATCTTCAAATTTCCATCGCCGGATTTTACTGCAATATGGAAGATCAGATAGAACGCGTTAAAGCGGGAAGAGCTTGTGTAATAGACGGAGGCTTATCTAGTCGCTCATTAACATCGTGAAAAAGAGAAGGACACATTGAGGGTAGAGGTTTTCACCGTGGTAAACCGAAGAACAGCTATTGATCTGCACAATTCATATTGCATGGTGACTTAGGGTACATTGAAATTTGTGTGCCTTGGGTGTCCAAACAAACCAACGGGGGGGGGGGCGAGATAGTTTTGTGAGTAACCGAAAAGCTTCTTTTCGTAACAGATAAAGTGACTCGTTGAACGACAGCAGATAAGAATCTCCATGGAGGGTGTGAAACATTGGCATATGTATCTGTTCTTCATCAGTGGAATAAAGATCTATGGTAATTGCTTTTACTTTTTTTATTAGGCTCGTATATTTGAATATATATGTGCAACTCTATCTCTCTCTTTCTCTCTACATTTGTCATTTTCTATTTTGATTATTGTCACTTTCTCTTTCTCTCTTTAATGTGGTTATTTTATATAATTATTTTGAAAATTTAATGTAAACATATGTTATTCGCTTTATATTACGCATACATATTTAAGGAGAGTTTATAATGAGTAGATTATCTGCTGTTGAGACACTTGTATTTTTCCGTTATCGGGCATTGTGAGAAAATATTTTTCAAACAACGTTCTTCAGAATTGTATTTTCTGTGTAGGCTAGTAAATAATACAAGCTCTAATAAAATAGGTCTTCCAAGTTGTCGATTTTTGCAGCAGGAGATTTGGGTCTTGCTATAATGACAATGTGCAACACTATTAGATTAGTATTACTGACTTGTACGTGGCGACGTGTTTTATCTGATTAAACCTTGAAACTGCCTTAGACCGTATGTTTCACAATCCATCTTCCTGATTGATTGCGTTATTCAAGAATGCATTTTTTTTATTTCCTGTCTACTCGCAGATCTGAAGTCGGAAAACTGTTTTGTAGAGTCTTTTTTAAAACGATATATTCAACTTCAATAATGTTATGTCTGTTTGCAGACGGCGTTTTAAGTCACACAAAGACAGGCTTAGATAAATCAATCTAATCACCAATAGCCGACGTTCTAACCTATGAAAGGGAGCATATATATATATATATATATATATATATATATATATATATATATATATATATATATATATATATATAAAGATTATTATTAAAATTCCAATTATTCCTCCGTTAGTAATTTAACGCGTCCTGCTCTTATTGTTTTCATTTTAACAATTATATTCATCCTGTGAAGCAGTCAATATCCATTCGCTGTATAGGGTTACAGTTTAAAAGGCACGGTTTATGCGGATATGTAGCGAAGATAAGTTATTCCTAGAACTGAACAAGTTCAGATTGTAGTGAACGAGGAAGTAGCTTGTTGGCTCTCAGTTCCATAATGCCACGTTTTCTGGAAAGAAGCTACTTGAGTAGCATTTACAAATACCTAATGCAAAGCGAAGAGAATGAGGGAGGTTTGCTACAATGTGACAGTTTTAAATGTGGATGTTAGAATAAGTAAAACTAAGGAATATAATTTGTCTGAACATCTTCCTTGGAAATATCTATAGCGGTTGTAGTGTGGAAAATAATTCACCATCCATACTGCTACGAAAAAGATTTTGTACTCTATCGAGACGGAAACGAGAAATAGTACCTGCCTATGTATGCCAACAGAACTCCATTTCTCAGATCAATAATTGACCATTCCCTTTTGATTATATGAAAAGATAGAAAATATATGGATGAGAAAAATAATTTGATATCTATAAGATTGTTGGAAATTTAATCTTACTAAAAAATGATCCAGTATTTTATTATAATTAATAATAATAATAATGATAGTGGACAAATATATTCACTGAAAAACTGCAACTTTCAAGGAAATGAAACTTCATTAAATTGTTATGAGTACCATCCAGACTGAGTTGCAGAAAAAAGAACTGCAACAATGTTATGAGACTTTCCAATACACGTAGACAGAGAAATTAAAGCAAATCGCCAGACATAATGATTAGAGACAGCAAAAACAGAATGTGCCGTCTTTTTGACATGGCGGTCTGTGCAGACTGTAATGTATCTTTGAAGAACTTTAGAAAACGAATCCGTTTTTTTATTTGTTCATTTATCTGCAGTGAATTAATTTTGTCTCAGAGGCATACTGAATTTCAATTACATATACACCGCCACAGTTCCACGCATTTATACAAGTTGTATTTGCGTGAGAGTGTATAAATTTAAAATGAGTATCGAGTAGATCTCGTACATGTGTATATATTCATTTTAACAAATAAATAAAACTTATTGCGATTGATTTGTAAATACGAGAAATATTTAATCGTTTTCACCTGTAATAATGTAAACGAAATGATCGAACAAAAAGAAAAACACGGGCAATTGAAGTGAGTGCAATAACTACAGGTGTATCTCTCTGTTAAGTATTGATGGAAAACACTTTGCCCAAGAGGTTTTAACGTTATCCATGTCCTTGATATCGCCTCTATTAAGAATCTAGATGTTGATTCAGGACTAAAATGATTTAAATGTCTCTTACATTGAAAAACTGTCTTCTGGTTTGTAGAATTTGGTCGCAAAGTTTTGTTTGATCACTCTTTTTGTTAGACTAGGTAACAAAGAACCTGGCAAACAGTGACCGAATTATTCTCGCGAACATATGTTCGGCTGGTGATAGGACTGAATCTATGATTCGGATTGGGAGTAAATAGTAATCTGCTAAAACTTTTGTATACTCCTCTCAGTGTCCATGCCTTGATTCTTTCTTAGAGCTCTCATAAAAGCGTTCACAAAACTTTCTGTTTGCTCATTTAATCTAGGATGATACACAGAGGTCGTAATGTGGTCCATGGACAAAGGTGTGCAGAAATCCTTAAATTATTTGCTGGTAAATTGTGTCCCGTTGTCAGGAGCTAAAGTTTTTTGTACACCGAAACGAATAAAAAGCTTGTTTAGTACACTCATAGTAATTGCGATTGTCGGGTTTCTACACTTGAATATTTCCGTCTACTTGGAAAAACTGTACACGATTATAATTTAGTAGTAACCATTCATAGGCCCAGCGTAGTCGACGTGTAACCTCGTCTATGGAACATCCGTTTTAGGCCATGGCTGAATTTTTTGATGGTGCTTTTGCCGAAAGTTGACAAGCGCTACACACTTTTAATTAATTATTTCATTCTTGACATGTCCGGATACATATATGAAATTCTTTCAGGATTTTCTTTTGCAGTGTATATGGAATTACCACTATCTGCATGTAATAGCACTTGCTCGCAGACTGAGTGATATTTTAGATCCTTTTTTTTAATTTTTCTTTCAGTCATACCTGCATCTTCAATTTCTTTAATGATTTCGTCCTTCTCAAGTTGTTTTTAATATCTTCTAGGGTCACAGTTAACTCCCAAATTGCATTGCATAATTATTCTGATATTTCTTTTTCATCCCTTAAAGCAGCTATATCCGTGTCTTCTAAAGGTTCTGCAAATTTTGTAATCAGTCTAAACAAACCGTCGAAGTGTCCAAGTTATTTGGAGCGTAGGTATTCAAATCTTAAAGTTGTAGTTCAGTACTATTATTCTCCGGCGCTGTAACCTGTTAGCATCGTTCGTGGGTATACCCTTTCTTGGTCCAAAGAAAACTGTTAACAACGGTCTATGGTCTGTCTGTAATATAAATTTCCTTCCATGAATGAACCTGTGAAATTTTTAACCGAGTAAATTATGACCAGGCTTTCTTTCTCGATCTTCTTTGTGCAGGAAGCATGTTTCTGGAAGAATGGGCTATGGGGCGTTGTAGTCTCATCTTAAACCTTATGGAGAGTTACCACTCAGATTCCATAGTTGCTAGCGTCAGATGCTTCAATTATTTCTTTTTTAGGGTCAAATGCGCTACCGATTAAACCGATGCCAGAAAACTTTTTTATTTTCTGGAAAGCATCTTCGCATTCTTTAGACCAAATCCATTTTGCACCCTTTTTCAGTAAGTCCTTCAGTGTAGCTCTACGATCATACATTTTGTGAATGTAGGTACTGTAATAGTTTGCCAAACCTTTAAAACGCCATAAGATTAGTGTCTTTGTTTGGTGGTGGCATATTTTGAATAGCTTCGGCCCTTTCCGTTTCTGGTCTTCTTCCGATCTCGTCGATTATTTGCCCCGAATAATTTATCTGCTTCACAAAGAACTCGCATTTATTTGATTTTAGCTTGAAACCATGTTCATCAATCATCTGGAACTCTGCTTTGATATGCTTTTGTGCTGTTCGTTGTTTTCACTCTTAACCAGGATATCGTCTAGATACGCTATGGCAAACTCTAGTCCAGCTAACATGGTGTCCATTATTTGCTGGAACAAAGTGGGAGCCACCTTTAACCGAAATGGGAGAGGATTTAGCTTGTAGATTCAATTTTGCGTATTGATTGCTAATAACTTTAAGGACTCTTCGTCTATTTTCATTTGTAGATATGCACCAGAAAGATCTATTTTAGAAAAACACTTTGCCAGCTTACAAAAATATATTTCGGTGAAGGTAAAGTGTGTGTGGCCTTTAAGGTAGTCATTTAATCTGGTTGAGAAATCTGAACACACTCGGATCTTTTTTTTTTCATTTTCTTTACATACACTATAGGCGCAGCCCAATCCAAGTAGTCAACTTTAGAAATTAAACCCCTTTTCTCTAAACGTTCCAGTTATTGATATATGTGAATCTAACGCTGAAAATGCTACATTCCTTTTTTATCTGAATACTGTCCTACGTTGTCATTAAGTTCGCACCTGACCTCCTTTTTCGGGAATTGTCCAAGACCTTCAGAAAACACGCGTGGAAATTCGTTTTTTCAGATCAGAAATAAATTTTTCTGTATCTGTCTATATTTCTGAGATGCGGTCTTATGTACAGTGTTTAGATTATCCGGACTATTGTCCTCATGAAGAAAATAGTCCGAATAATGTAAATAAATGTTTCTGTTTCTTCAGATTTTTCCTTTACTGACACGTCCACATTGTTGCAAAATTAATTAATGGGTAATTCACATAAATCGAAAGCAAATAAATTCGTGGTACCTGGAAGAACATAGACCTTTGATTTGAAAATGCATAAATGATACGTTGCAGCTAAATTCGCCCCTGAAGTTTAACTTTTTACCAGACACGACTCTAGCTATTTTTAGCACTCCTCAATGATGGACAACCTATTTTCTTCCATGTTTTTTTCATTCACAATATAAATGTCACTTCCAGAATCCAACAATAATTTCACTGTATGCCCATTTATTTTCGTATTTGCGTATTTCTATTTTTCACCATTTTCAATTTCGTTTTGGTTAAAACAACATTTATTTTTGATTTGAATTTTTGCTTCTTTCTTTTCTGTTTATATCAACAGTAGTTTTTTTTGTGACTGACATAGCCACACTCGAAGCAAATGTATTTTTTCACCATATATTTTGTAAATTTCCGTTGTTTTATCGATTGGACTCGAGAAATCTTCTACTCTTCTATCCTCGTATTGTCTCTTTTTACAGTTATCAGTCTCTGGCATTCCTCACTCGTCTTCTGTAGCGTAACCTGAGGTTCTTGCTCCATAATAGTCAGAATACTTCATCTGATGTCTTTGTCCTTCGACGCTGTAAATCGCTGTAAATCACTGGACGAAGATTAAACATTTAAACATGTGGACTGAATGGTCGCCTAATTTAAACAATACACATTGTGAATTTACATTGCCTGCATAAGTCAAAAAGTCTTCAATCTCTTGTTTTACAGTGTTTAAACAATCGACTGACTTTTCCGTCGAATTTTCCTGACAAAATACTTACTGTCTCCTCGAACAAGATTTTCTCCGCCTTTTTAGGTAAAATAAGGTTCGTGTATTTAGTGTTCTCCTCTGTACCTAATTTTTGGACAAACAACGTAATGTCCTCGTCCTCAGACAATTGTTTGCAAGTTTTCGAAAAAATCGTCTCGAATCTACGAAAATAGTTAGAGAAAGTTACTCCGTTGTGCGGGTCATACTTGAATCCTGATAACGAATTCTGTATTCCTTCAGAGGAAAAGAATCTATAGGCCAGTTCTTCTGTTGTTAATTCACGACCCAATCACTCGTTACATTTGGCATATTCACCACAATAACTCATCTATCGTCAAGAAATCCTCCATATACAATAATACCGCATACTCTCAGGGTGACCTAAAAAACGCACCCAATGACATAAAAAAATTCATGATTATAAAATACAATAGATCCAAATGTATACATGATGAACAATGAGTGGGTGCGGATGAACCCCAAAACAAACTAAAATATAAAAAAAACAAACGAAAGATATCTGATGTTAGTTGAACCCGTCCAACCCCCAAGAAAGACAGGCCGCTGTATTCTTCCCTTGGAAAAAATCAAGAGGCTCTCTCGATAAGGGAGAGGGAAGGGATAAAACAAATACGGCTTTGGGGAAAAAAAGAAAGCTGACACAATCGAGATGAAAAAAATGCGACCAAAACAAACTGGTGAGGTTGGGAATCTCAATTTGGACCATAAACAAATTAAAAACCAACCGAGAACAGGCCGTGAATTACATTTACCCACAGATACACAGTTTGTCTAGCCTAACCAGGGGAGGGATCCACAGGAAATCGCCCCGAGGCTACTTAGGCGGACCTAAATAAGAAGATCAAGGCTAGCCCCGTTCATACGAAATAAGCTCGCCTTAGTCACCCAACTTACGCTGAAATCTGTCGATCCCAAGCGTTTTCTATCAGTTCTAATCTTCAGCTTGAGTTGATGCTCAAAGTATAGGATTAGATCCTGATGAGAAAATGATCACCTGCATTCGCGTCGTCCAAATGATCATTCGGGTCCTAGCCAGCAATGAAATAAACAACTTTCGTTTAACCCCAGAAAAATATAATCATGTCTGTTTTACTAAAGAATGGAGTACTATACATGTAGAAAACAAGGATGAAATTTGAAAAGGATTAAGACTATCATTGACTAAATACAAAATATGAATAAAATCAGAAAAATTAACATTGATATGCTAATATATATATTGTTTTATATATGCTGTGCTGAATTGCTATATACAAAGAAGTACTTAGTCAATACACGAAGAAGATGAAAAAATAATAAAAAAAACTAAATCGAAAAATATGAAAATACAAAATAAAATAAATATGCTAGGAAATATAAATGTTCTATATGTAGGTGTAAAACATTTAAGTACGAAACAGCTTAAATCGAGTGTTTAAAACATTATAATCATCTTCGTTAAGAGAAAACTTCATTCGGGAGAGATTACATTAAACAGTGTTCAATAACCGAAAAGAAAGCATGAAAAACAATGTAAGAAAAACTGCTTAAAATATTACGTTGCGCAGTATCCACATATATTAGAGCAGGAAAAGTCACCCAATCTATCTATATATATATATATATATATATATATATATATATATATATATATATATATATATATATATACACACACACACACATACATTTATATATTTTTGAGATGAGGTATTATGTACATTATTTACATTATTCGGTCCTCATCTTTGTCGCCATAATTACGCTCCGGCCTTCTTCAGGTGGTTGGAATATCGAACTGAACCCTTTATTTCGCTCACTGGGGTAGACTGTTCTAATTCCATGTGTCATGTTTTAATGGATGTCAGTTATCAGTTACCTCCTGTTAATTTCCCTCTAAAAGTTCACCACTGCCTTAACCGGGTATTGAACTAACACTCCTTGGGTCCTGTCACTGGATCTGCGGTACATATAACATCAGGACAACCTTCAAAAGCATGACAACGCTTCGCAGATATTTCTCCAGAGTAAGACCCGCCTTAGAGGAGAACATAAACTAAAGACTGAATGCAAACTATCACATGCAGCTGCGGAAAGAAATATAAAGGGGAGACAGGCCTCCCCCTTAGGGTAATGCTTCAAGAACTCCAGAAAGCAGTAACACGAGGGGAAGTGGAAAAATCAGGCGTGGTTGACCACCTATGGAGAGAGAAAGGAGATTACCGCCCTTTGCGGGAACAGGTTGAGATCATAGACAAAAATACCATTGTAAAATTCGTAAACTTAAGGAATCAGCACATATGCTAGGCCACAAATATCTCCTGTGCCGACCAAGTATAGTAATCAATACATTATGGAAACCAGTAATAAGGAATACCAGAGAAAAGCAATAATAACAACATAAGTTGCAATATGAGCTCTGGTAAAAACATAAAATGATAACAGCAAACATTGCAATATGAGCACTGGTAAAAATTGTTTGCTAAAGGCATTAAGTTTATAATACCCAGAAATTCACACACAGATGTCCTCAAGGACGCATGGCACAGTGGATAAAGGCGTTGGTTAGATCCAGGGACATGACCCAAAGAGTGTGAGTTTAATACCCGGTTAAGGCAGAGGAACATTAAAAGACGATAACTGGTAACTGACATCACTAGAACAGTCAGCGAATTAAAGGGTTCAGTTCGACATTCCAACCGGCCGAAACGTTGTTATAAATATGGCGACAAATATGAGGACAATAGTCCGAATAATGTAAACAATGTACATAATATATCATCAAGATATATAAGCATACACACACACATATATATATATATTTATATATATATATATATATATATATATATATATATATATATATATATATATATATATATATATATAGAGAGAGAGAGAGAGAGAGAGAGAGAGAGAGAGAGAAAGAGAAAGAGATAGATAGATAGATAGATTGTTTGGGTGATTTTTCCTGCTTTAATATATGGGGATGCTGCGCAACGTAATATTTTAAACTGTTTTTACAAAATATGATTCTACTGAAAAAATATTTGGTCATGCTAGTAATTAGGAAGGTTTATGAGAAATGATGACAAAATTACACCTTTAATTTAAGTTAGAAAAAAGAAAGGTAAAATATCTTATATATATTATGACGAAACATGATGATGACCCACAGGATACACTAACGACAAATGTGCTGCAGAAAAAGAACCCATATCCTGAAGTAAAGCGGCACATTGAAGAAAAAGTTAAATAAATTTGTATAGATTATCGAATTATTCTCTGACATTATAACTTAAATCTTCCCATTTTAACATGTACCACTGAAACTACCATTTGTCAAACTTAACATTAATCAGAATGAAAGCGTCAGTTTCCAGCAAATGATTTTATTTAATAGCATAATTAAAGACGTATTCAGTTGTTTTCCGTTAATTTATTATTGCAATGAATGGCTGAAGTCAAATCCGCCCTTTTGGCTGGGACATTAGAATATGCCGACATATCATCTAGAGTGGGGTAATCCCCCATAACACTTGCCACCAATGAGGTGTACTAGGTAAAACAATGAACTACATCTGGTAGCAAGCCTACTGATCGGAAAGTTTTGAATACCTTGTGAACAATATTTAATTGCTTTTGTTCCGATATAGATGCTGATCCGCAGTGGCAACACCTCTTAGATCCCTGTTATGGTAAAAATAGCTAACCTTACAAATTGGGGCCAAGACTCTACGAAATTATAAAAAATAGTTTTTCATATTAAAATAACCAGCAATATATTTTTGAAACAATAAATTACCAGCAATACATTAAACACACACAAGCATACACACACACACACACACACACACACACACACACACACACATATATATGTGTGTGTGTGTGTGTGTGTGTGTGTGTGTGTGTGCGTGAGTGCGTGTGTGTGTGCATTAGAATCAATACATATTGAAAAAATCATTAGCAGCAATACATTTTTAACAGGAATAACTAAGGCTCCCAAGAAATTGAAATTAGCAAACAGACAAATGAATCTATTGTAAAAATAACATCGAAGTTATATCTTAATATAGGTTTTAAATTCTCAATTCTAATGTTTTAAACGAAGCATATATCGCTATATCTGTTTGGAGTAAAGTAATATTGGTCCGTAACGACGGTATTTTCCTAGTCTTTTATTTATTTATTTTATTTATTTCATTTTTTATTTTTGAACTAATCTGAACAAAATGGCATATATATATATATATATATATATATATATATATATATATATATATATATATATATATATATATATATAGGCAGCATATATATATATATATATATATATATATATATATATATAGGCAGCATATATATATATATATATATATATATATATATATATATAGGCAGCATATATATATATATATATATATATATATATATAGGCAGCATATATATATATATATATATATATATAGGCAGCATATATATATATATATATATATATATATATGTATATATATATATAGGCAGCATATATATATATATATATATATATATATATATATATATATATATATATATAGGCAGCATATATATATATATATAGGCAGCATATATATATATATATATATATATATATATATATATATATAGGCAGCATATATATATATATATATATATATATATATATATATATATATATATATATATATATATATACTAGCAGCATGGCCCGGCTTTGCCCGTGCTTGAATCAAAAATCATACGTTTAGGTAGTTTCCTCTTACTTTTCAACGAATATGTTTAAACTGATTTGCAGTACAATCGGTAGTTACGCTCACCAAGCGTATCATGCGACAAAACATTCTGCCTCCGCTGAGATTGACTGGAAAGCCGCAAAGATGCCTCTACCTCGGTTTCCTCCTCCCGCTTTCTCTTTGCCACAGAGGCTCTTTTAGAACGCCTGCTAAGTTTGCCTCGCCATGGTATTTTGGCACGCTTAGTAAAGCTACCGGGTTGGTCATCGCCACGGCACTCAGAAGAGTGCAAAACAGAGGTTGAAGTAGACGCCAGCCGCTTCTCCCCAAAGGAGGCACACTCAATGAAATTCTGCTCCTGTTTCCCCTTAGACGGTGAGGCATTTTTAGAACGCCTGCTAATGTTGCCTCTGCTGGGTGTTTTTGCCGCCTTTGTAGAGCTGCCGGGTTGGTCATCACCATGGCACGCAGAAGAATGCAAAGCAGAGGTTGAAGTAGACGTTATATGATCATCTGTAATCGGAGTTATTATGTACTCCTCCGCAGTCGCCTGCTCTGCAAATGTAGCGTTAACGGTGTTAGGAGTCTTCAGTTGCTGACGTGCGGATGTTCGTCGTGTAGGAGCCATCTGAAGGGTTGTAGAAATGCTGTGTAAGAATACGAATGGAAGTTGATGCCGAAGCTGAAGCGGTGCAACCTCGTTGTGTACGAAAACTAAAAATGCAGTGGGGCGGAATGGAAAAAGCTTTTCCTAGCTATGGGCCGTGCTTTCTGACAGCACGAAAACGTCGCTGTAGGAAGAGGTTGAGGTTAAAAAGTTGTGAAACACTGAGGTTTACTGGGCCGCGTTGTAAAGTCAGAAGAGAAGCAACGAGCGACATCATTTAACTGTCTAATAGCAAAACTGAAATACGAAAAGGTAGAAATAGGTATGGACCGCTAAGATGGACTGGGATGCGCAGTAAAGGCAGCATGAGGAGATAATATGGGTAATGCAAACGTTTAAGCAAATAGGCAGTGAAGTTCTGAGGTGTACTGGGCCGCGTAGTAAAGGCAGTACACTTCAAATTACAGTGAAAACTGTAACGTGGAGGTAAAATAGGTTGGGCAAACAATTGAGTTAATAAGCAACTTGCAACAGCAGTTAACTGTCTAATAGCAAAACTGAACTACGAAAAGGTAGAAATAGGTATGGAACGCTAAGATGGACTGGGCTGCGCAGTAGAGTCAGCACGCGGAGATAAAATGGGTAATGCAAAGTAAATAGGTAAATTTCGGTAGCAGGAAGCTGTCAATTAATCCAAGGACAGATGCGTTAATGGCGATCAAATCAAGACGTGAGTGCGGATGCAGCGGCTCTGAAGGTATTTAAAGAGTGACTTTACTTAGATCAATGAATGAGCTCACGCAAAATGGAAGATGCTAGCGCGCATTCACTCACGCGCGCAGGATTTGGCAAGCGCAAAGCTTGGCCGTAAACGGGGTCAAGCTGCCTGCTTGGCTCTAACGCACGTGATGCCGGCGATGAGAATGCAAGGAGCTTTAATGAAGCTTTTGCTCGTTTGTTTTGTGCGACAACGAAAAGCCGGCATTAGCTTTTAAATGGATTGGCTGTTTTAGCGCAAAAACTCCTCGTCAGGTCTGTGATGCGGCCTGGGCTAGGTGAAAATGGTTTAAAGAATTGGAAAATGTACTGCTGAGGGCGGAACCATTTTCACTCAGCACGTATACGTTTTTTTCAGGAAACACGCGAATAAAGGAAGTGCTTATTTTGGAAAGATGCGACGATTAAATCAAAAGTGTTGACAAAGTCGAATATGTCATTTGTGGTTCAAAGTCAGACCTGGTAGCAGTGATAAAAAGCCGAATTTCAATGGCCCTGCACCCATTCCAGAATTTGATGTTAAATGTTTTCCTCCACTCCACTGCACGCACTGACCTGTTTCTTCCAGCGCATAGCGTGACCTTAAATTAATCTGCATTTAGGAAATGCCCAACCGGAAAAACATTTTTAAGGGTTGACCGATTGTCGATTTTCACTATGTTTGAGGGGCGCTCAGAGTTGACACTTCACATGGTGACTCCCAATGGACTCCTTATAGTCCGGTCGGTTTTCGCTAAAAACCGACATGCGGTTCAGACGCAATCTGGGCGTATCTGTTTTGGGGTTTTATCGATTTTCCGCTCTATTGATGGGTCCGTGGTCATGAAACTCCTGGACAACACTTCTAATGGTAGACTCTAAGAGGGTTTCAAATTTTGTTGAAATGCGATCATTCCTTCTGTAAGCAGATTTTTTCGATTATCGATGTTTTCGGAACCTGAGTCCTAACTCAAAAATCGGGCTCCGTCATATCCTTACTACAGCCATTTGCAAACTTGTGGTGAAAACCGCATCGAAATCGAGGTAACAACGCCCACGACAGACATACAAACAGACAACATGAGAAATATAGATAGTAGATATATATATATATATATATATATATATATATATATATATATATATATATATATATATATATACTAAGACCATATACAAAACGCTAATATATCATATACGAGATTGTTCCGAATAGTACATAGGATATGAAGAAGTGATTATACGGATGTGAAATCTTGTAAGCCTTAATGTCAACTCTTCTTAATAATTGCTTTGTTTCATTCCTGTAAACTATTATTTGACTGTTCAACGTAGACTATTCATCCTTTTCGTCAAATAAGTAATTAACAGCAGATATGACGTTAGCATTACTGCAATCATGGTTCCCAGTCAAAAGTTATTTCATGTTAGGGAACAGTAAATTCAAGAGAATAGGTAGGATGATAAACCAGTTCAAATTCACAATCACGCAGTGCAGCCATGGAAACTAAAAAGGTGAATGCTGTAACATTACCCTAATGAAACAATCACACATTCTAATTTTTTTCTAGGTTTTTGATCTTTTTTTAACTGTCTCAGCAATTTCGTGTCATAATCTCCATTGATGGTGCGGGCCTATTGAAGATAGTAAATAAACACGATGTCTTTTTTATCCCCATATTCTGAGGCCATCAAATTCTATGCAAATAAATTAGCCTACTTTGGAATATTTCAGGGCGGGTGTTTTCACTGCATAATATATTTCTTAAGTTTTAGCTCAAATTGATGAACCCATCACTGATCCACAGTTAGGAAACGTTCAAGGAACCAGCTTAATCTGCCTCAAACAATGTAAGAGTTTCCCATGATTGATTGAGCCTGATGCTCTTTTGTTTGATATTTCTTTTCTAGCTCTATATCAAATTCCACGGATTATTTAATACCAACATGTAAATAATATGAACACAATAGTATGCTGTCCTAGAATCTCAGCTTTAGTAAATTTTCAGCCGCCATAAATTAACATCACTTGTGCATATTCTATAAATGATTACATAGTAAATATTCTGATAAAATGTTTGCTTTTGTATCAGGACTTTATGAATTTAAGCGTACTACTAGATTGCGGGAAATTTATTGATATTTTACAGTTAAAATAGCTAGTTATATCTATATTTGGCTCTAACAGTTTCTTCTGCACTTTTCGCTAATAGTATTTTCAGGTCTTCTGATTTCCAATCATGTTGGATCTTCATCAATTTAAACGCAATGTCAATCCTAATCTGTTTTCTTAAATCTTGTTCTTTTATTGTTGTCTCTCATTAAAAATCTTTAGTTTTTCTCATATTTTCACACACTTAGTAACCCATCGCCTTCCAATCCAACATATTCCACAAGCCGCACATTTACAGGGATATTGCAGGAAACACGCATGATGTAAAAATTTTATAATATGCAAAAATGATGTATCATTATATGGGGGCAGGGGATGAACCCAAGGACGAAGCTAAAATTAAAGCTAAACATTCAGACAAAACCAAAACTGTGTTATTATGATCCATTCACCCCACAGAACCAATAACAGCGGCTGATGTATTCTGCGAATAAGCACAGTCAAGAAGCTCGGTCACTAGAGCATGATTGCGATAAAATAAATTACGCAATGGAGACATATCAAAGTCTGATCCAGCCAAGATAAAAAGAGGATGGAAACAAGTGGTTGGGAATATTGATATAGATCTTAACAAAAGAGAATGCCAGGAGCAGTCCGGAAACAAGACTCACTCACTATAGAATCAAGAGAGTCTACCTGAACCATGGGATGTTTCGTCAGGAAATCGCCTTGTCTGTAAAGGAGACTAAAAAATAAATCAAGACTGGATACGTTCACTCGAACCAGGTTCAAGACGTTCACCCACCATTCGGTGATATCGACTGATACCAACGCTTTATATCAGATCAGATCTTCATCGTAAGCTGTTACCCCAAAAATCTAACCAATTGTTATTGTTGGTTCCAATTCAATAATTGGGATAACTAAAAAACAACATTAACTCCGGAATTTATAGAGAGAAGCACACAAATACATGCCGGAAGTTCTTCCTAGCCAATAAAATAGGCCGTTTCTCGGTTTTATATGACTCATTCAACGTTCATTAATCCGAATTTGTTCTTGGGCTTCAACACTAACTCTAAGCCTGTGAACTTTTTGCAATATTACTGTTGCTTTGCCGTGTTACTCATAATTTGCCTTGCATATATTGTTCCCCTGTTTAATATTATTTGGGGCCATGTTCTGCTATTTTTTCTTGTTATTGTTTATTGCAAACTTGATCAATTCTGTTTGATTGACAGTCCGGGCATTTATTTACAGTTAACCGTGGGCACTCACCTTACAATTTACATTAGACTATTTTAAAACTGTCATAATAAATTATCAACGTAATGTATTTATTAAACGCATTAACTGATAATACCAGAGAAATATATTCACTTTTTGGTTGATAAAATCTTCCCCTAACATAGTATCTAATATGATAAAAATGTAATGAATTGACATCTGAAATTAGATTACAAAACTTCCCGTATTTTCTTTACCTTTGAAAATATATATACAGGGTTTCTCAAACAAATGTACTCACAATTTGAATGACGAGAAAACCTTTATTTATGAACATAGAGTGAAATGGAATAGCTTTGAATACAGAAGAAAAATGTAATTGAAGAATCATGTTCGCAAATGTTCAAATTGATGACCAAAAAAAATAAGAAAAAGAAAAAAAGCATGTTAGAGGCAGTTAAAGTGTGAGTACATTTTTTGAGACACCCTGTATATTCGAGCGTGAGTTACGTATCTGCGTCTCTGTGTCTGCATGTATGTCTCGTTTGCGAGCATGACAGGATTGTTTTATAGAATAAGACGATGTGGCATAATTATTCAGTTCCTAAACTAAACCCCCATACTTGTTTCACTAATAATTTGATTGTATTTATGAAAGCTTGTGGAGAAACCACACGTTCCAAATGCCGTAGGATCAGGTGGAAGTAACTACATCTTTCAGAATGTATATGTATCAGAAGATGTATGCAATGCATATTACAAAATCAACAAACTGCCCAGTTTAAATTTTTATATACACATACATATATACACACATATATATATATATATATATATATATTAAGCACTTTTCAATTATTGATATATTTTATATATAAATTCGAGATTATTGGACTTTTTTCACTTGTCGATATTTTTTTCGTGTTAGTTTTTATTCTATTTGTAATCGTCGGAATTCTGGAAATATGTCATATAAATTTCATATTATTTCCTCAAAATCAATTCCCAATTTTACTTGTGTCAAAACAAGAAATATCAATAAAATAATATATTTTTAATGAGAATATATTACGGGTTATGCTCTTGAGGAATATTCTCCTCCATCTATGATAAAACAGGAGAAGAAACTGTATTATATAGCCTTGGATGACATTGACTCGATGATCACGATTCCTATTGTAATCATTATTGATACTGGCAGATGTTTCTGTTTTCGTAAACATTTTTCGCCTGAAAATGTTCGTTGTGCTATTAATTATTTGTGTGACAAGATGGTTTTTTGAAAATCGTTTATTTATTTACTTTCATTCGGTTAACCTCCAACTTAATATTTGGCGCCCAAAGAAAAATATAATTGTTTTACGCTGAACATAATTGCTCATATATCAGCTGGTCCCAGTAATACCGTTGGAAAACGGGATATCAGGCAGTGGTCTTAGAAAGTAAATCTATGATTCATAGTTTATGCTTAATTCAGGTAACATGATATTGTTTCATTTAGACAATGGCAAAATAATAATGGTGTTAGATAATTAAAACAGAAAGAGAGAGAGAAAAAAGGCTGTTATGTAGGAATGATGATGTACTTCAACTCACGTCTCTAATATAAAAAAGATGTTAAATGCATATATATATACAAATGTATATATATATAATATATGTATAATAAAAATATATATAATAAACACACATACACACAATATAATATATATATAATGAACACACATACACACAAAAACTAAAACACACACACACACACACACATATATATATATAGATAGATAGATAGATAGATAGATAAACACATAGATAGATAGATAGATAGATAGATAGATAGATAGATAGATAGATAGACAGATAGATAGAATGGGTGATTTCTTCTGCTTTAATATGTGGAGATGCTATGCACTGTAATATTTGTGCTGTTTTTACAAAATATGAATCTACAGAAAAAATGCTGCGAATACTCTGGAGTGAACTTCCTAGTAATGAGGAAGGTTTATGAGAAATGATGACACATTTACACCTTTAATTTTATTTAGAAAAAGAAAGTTAAAATAGCCTATACCTATTATGACGAAGCATGGCAATCATATGATATACTGTCCACAAATGTGCTGCAGAAAAAGAACCCATATCCTGAAGTAAAGCGGCACATTGAAGAAAAAGTTAAATAAATTTGTATTGTTTATCGAATTATTCTCTGACATTATAACTTAAATCTTCCCATTTTAACATGTACCACTGAAACTACCATTTGTCAAACTTAACATTAATCAGAATGAAAGCGTCAGTTTCCAGCAAATGATTTATTTAATAGCATAACTAAAGACGTATTCAGTTGTTTTCCGTTAATTTATTATTGTAATGAATGGCTGAAGTCTCATCCGCCCTTTTGGCTGGGACATTAGAATATGCCGACATATCATCTAGAGTGGGGTAATCCCCCATAACACTTGCCACCAATGAGGTGTACTAGGTAAAACAATGAACTACATCTGGTAGCAAGACTACTGATCGGAAAGTTTTGAATACCTTGTGAACAATATTTAATTGCTTTTGTTCCCATTTAGATGCTGATCCGCGGCTGTAACACCTGTTACATTCCCTGTAATGGCGAAAATAGCTAACTCCACAAACTGGCGTCAAGACAATGCTAAATTTTTTTTTTTATAGTAAAAGAACCACCAATACATTTTTGAAAAAGAAAACAATATATTACCAGTAATACATTAAACACACACACACACACACAGATACATATATATATATATATATATATATATATATATATATATATATATATATATATATATATATATATATGCACCTAATTTTAATGTATGCTGTATGTGTGGGTAAAAGTGCTCAATATCAGAGATAGAGCGCATGTAAATATAAAATCGAAAAGTGGACACTGAGGTCAACACTACTTAGCAATATTTGTTTCATGCTTGAAAGAAATCTTCACTTCGAGAAAATTCTGTTCAAGTTTGAAAGAATGTCGCCAGTTACTTTAGCTTGAGTGCCCATAATATATATATATATATATATATATATATATATATATATATATATATATATATATATATATTGAATCATGTTTCAGAAAATAATATAAACATATTATATCTATTAATTTTTAAAATAAACCTTTCTAATTCCCTATATTCTTGATGTTAAAATGAAAGTCATCAAGAAATTTGCCGTATTTTCTGTTAATTACGTATTTTCCATCTGCTCCGAGATCATCCACCTGGGTGAATTGCGAAGACAAACATTATTTAACTGTAATCGCTGTGATAGTGATATTGCAAACACCCGTGAACACGCTCTGTCTTTCCGATATTTCGCCAGCAAGCGTTCCCAATCAAAAGGCGATAAGAAGAGATGGTAAAATTGCAATTAAAATTGTAAATTTCAAAATGGAATAAAATTTGAGTTAAATTTAAAACATAGCTATTATACACATAATAAATTTTCATTCAGTGTTAGTTGGCTGATATGGATTTTGATTTTGGTTCGAGGGACTCAAGAATTTAAAGTTTCTGTTTATTATTTTCATGGCGCAGTGTACATTTTAGTCTTAATTGTATCTTTCATTCCTTTATAATTCAGTTGTCAGCGACTAAGAAACTTTAAAAAAAATTTCGGCTATATATATTGGAATACATTTTAATATATGGTATTTGGGCTTAGGAGATTTACAATAGCTAATTTTATTTCTTAAATTTAACGTTGCTCGAGAAGATATTCAATTCAATTCTTCTTGAAATGCGTGAATTCACTCTGGCACCTAAAATCTCTCAAAATTTGATTATATATATATATATATATATATATATATATATATATATATATATATATATATATATATAATCAAAGTAAATTATATTACGTATGTCGTATGTCAACTGTACAACTCTACTGTACAACATTTAAAGGAACATTAACAATATTTTAGAACACTTAAATTGTAATATTTTAAGCACAAAATACACCATAAATATCTGTTGGAGCTGCTCAACAACTTTGACATATTTGAGAAATACATTAGAATAAACAAAAACCTCTTCTGGCCACAAACCGGTTGCGTAAAAATAAAAAATATGAGTTCAGCAGATAAACAAAAATATGAAGGGGCGTAAAGCAAGGATGTGCTTTCTCATCGAAACTATTCAATCTATACAGCGATGCAGTTCTGAGAGAAATGGAAATCCTACCAGGATGCATCACTGGCGGCCGCAATCTTAACAACATAAGATTCACAGATTCCACTGCGTTAATGGAAGGCACGGAATGGTAACTACAAAACCTCCTACAGAAGTTAGCAATGGAGTGCAAGAAGAAGGCCTTTATCCCCTGTGGATAAATGCGTTGGTTAGATCCAGTGACAGACCCAAAAGAGTGTGAGTTCAATACCCGGTTCAGGCAGTGGAGAACTTTCAGAGGGAAAATTAGCAGGAGATAACTGATAACTGACATCCATCAAACATGGCTCGTGGAAATAGAACAGTCTACCCCAGCGATCGAAATAAAGGGTTCGGTTCGAATTCCAACCACCTGAAGGAGGCTGGAGCGTACAACGGCCGAAACGTTGTGACAAAAATGGCGACAAAGATGTGGACAATAGTCCGACTAATGTAAATACTGTACAAATTCCAAAATCTAGGCAGAATAGTACGAGACAGGAGGGTTTCCCTGTAACAAAGAAAGGTGTGCTGCACTGCTACGTGATATCTCTCGTCCTGTACGGCAGCGAATGTTGGTCGATATCCTCTAAGAAGGCAGCATAGGTGTGAATCTACAGACTGATGCTGATTATATCACGGACCCAACATGTGAGCAACTATGTCGTTTTGAAGAGGATGCAAACAATAAGGAAACTAATATTTAATATAAGTCCCCCTTTGAGAAAAAACAAATGAAAAATACTACGGCATCTTCCATAATTAGTTTTACTAACAACATTCAGAAATTTATCCATAATTTTGAGAGACTTAATGTAAAGAAAATAGACATGTCTTTTTTCTTCAAATAAACATGTATGAATCAAGATATGCTGCCTAAATATACATGTCACACACACACACACACACACACACACATATATATATATATATATATATATATATATATATATATATATATATATATATATATATATATATATAGGAAGAAATATAGTTTTAAGATGTGCTATATTTATGGGATAAAATACTCAAGATCAGAGACAGAGCGTATGCAAATATAAAAGTGAAAATTGAAGTCAACAATTCGACATGCTATTTCATGCTAGACGTAATGGTCAGGTTGCGAGTGTTGGGTTTTTTCCACAATGGAGACGCATGTATTTGGTTTAAAAATAAATCAATATTTTTCCACAATGAAAGCGCATTGATAAAGAACGAATCTTTGACACTAAAGAGAGCTGCGAAATCATATGTTTATATTTACTACACAAACTAAGCAAAATAATAAATAAAAATGATACAGGACTCTACAGGGAAGTAGGTCTCATAATCTTAATAAACTATAACAAAGAAAACACAGACAAAACAAGAAAACCAATAATAAAGATTTAAAAAATAACGGATTCGACATAGATATAACTACTAACCTAAATGAAGTAGATTTTCTAAATGTTACCTTCAACCTACGAAAAAGCACATATAAACCATAAAGAAAACCCAATGATAAACAACTCTATATACAAACATCGTCCAATCACCCGCCTTCTATAATCAAACATATACCAAAATCGATTAACCGCAAACTTTCCAACAATTCTTCCAATGAAAATATATTTAACGCAGCTAAGGAAGACGGCGAAACAGCCCTAAAAGATAGTGGATTCTCGGCAACACTGTCATACTCACTACAGAACAAAAAACGGCTAACAGGAAGAGAAATATCATATGGCTCAACCCACAGTACCGCAAAACTTAAAAACCAACGTAGCTAAAATATTCTTCAACATCTTATACAAACACTTTCAGGAATCAAGCACTCTACACAAAATATTTAACAGAAACACCACAAAAATAATCTATAGTTGCACGGAAAACATGGCAAGACAGGAAATGTGTCAACAAACCTCTCGAACAAATTAAAACCAACTGTAACTGATGAATAAGAATGACTGTCCCTCAAAGGGCAATTGCTTACAAAACAACGTAATATAACAAGCCACAATTTAAATTACCAGATAATGAAGTAAAAGTATACATAGGAGTAACCGAAGTAACCTGGAAACGAAGAAACTATGCACGCAAAATATCTTTCACAAATAGTAAATACGCGAACAGCAAATTTATTTCTAATTATATCTGGGAAATTAAAAAAACAACACTAATCACACCAAAAATATCATGGAAAATGAGGAAAAGGTCATCAGCTTACACTAATCAATGCAAAACCTACAAACTTTGCTCGCAGGAAAAAAATAACTATTATTACCTTCCCAGACTAAAATAAATGACTAAATAAACAATCTTAACTCATCTCAAAATGCAGGCATGAAAAGAAAATTTTACTACCTTACTTAAAACTCGAAAAATTAAAAGAATAAATTAAAATTAAACAGAATAATAATAAAGACATGTAAAATGAATTAACCCAAGCAAATAATATAAAAATTATCAAACCACTCTCGTTAGAATAAAGGAAATAGAATAAACAAAAATAAAAAAATAAATTCCTAATAAACAAGTAAAATTAATCGATCCAACTAAATAATTAAAGTAAATAATAAACAAATAAACAAGACAATCCCGACAAAATAACTGTTAGAATAAACTGCAGCAACCAATCCAAAAGATTGGACGAAAAATAGCTATAACTGTTATATAACGATAAATAAATAAAAAGTACGTTACTTAAAAATCGAAAACAGCAAAAAGTAAATAAAAATATAGAAAATAAAAAAAATAAATAAATAAGAAAAAACAAGTAAAATAAATTAAGTAAATGAACAAAGCGACCCGCTAAAAAAACCGTTAGAACATATAAAATAAAAAATAAATAAGAAAAAAAAATGAAATGTAATCCAAATAAATAAATAAATAATAAACAAATTAAAAACACTCCCCCGCTAAAATAACAGAATAGACTACAGCAATCAATTCAAACATTGGACGATTAAATAGCTTTAACTTCCCTGAGCAAAACAAACTATTAAATAAACGACCAAAGTAAATCTCACCAAAATTTTACTACATTAATAAACTATCGAAAACCGAAAAGAATACAGAAATATAATGTTTAAAATATATGTAAAAAATATTAAAATATCTCTTACTTACAAGTACATAAGAATTGAGAGTTTTTTTATTTGTTGCTGCTGAATTAGTTTAGTATCCTTGTATGTAGAAGCGTCTAACCATGAAAGCAGCTTTCGCAAGCCTTTTTAATACCCAAATTACAATACTGTCTACTAATTTCACCATGCTGATATAAGCAACTTCGACTGAAATACGATGCTTGAATCAGGAGTCATACTGATGAAATAGAAAAATTTATGTAAAAATCTGATATTCATATACATTTTATAGAAAACATTCAGAATATGTTAGAAAATACGGCATTGTAAATAGGTCATTTATAAATCTATTTGGAATATGACATTAATAGATAGAATAACATATTAGTCAGTTGAACTTATATTGTAATGATTAATACAAATAAAAAATGAATACAAAATATTTATAAACGCTAATACTGTGGCTTCTGATTATTTGTGTCACTCAAATTTTTCTGTAGTTGTAAACCTTGATAAATGTGAGCACATTCCCCTAGGCATTAAGTCATTCAATCCTATGTGGTACTAATTTAAATTAACAAATTCATTCGATTCTATAATGGACGCATTTAAATTTAGACATTACTTTGAAAATTACGATAAGCTTTTATGTATCAAATTATTGAAATATTTAGAATAATATAACAGCAATAATTATTTTAAATTGATGTGTAGAAGAATCCAAATTGATATCTTATTATATTAACTACAAAATATATTGAATGCGTAAAACAGATTATTTTTTATGCAAAACACGCTCGATACATATCGTTTCATTGACAGCAAGTTTCTAAACTTTCAAATCTAAACTATATAAATGAATCAGTTATTAGAAAATTTATTCTGTTTAAGGAAAGTATGAATCAAAAAATGACATGAAAGGACTGCTAGTTTTTACTTGTAACATGTCCCTCTTTGTCAAAAGGAAAATTGGAAATTTATCTTTCACTCAAATATGGTGAGTATATGCGTTTACGTGCGGACGTGTATATTTTAAATCAATGACAAACATAAACACCTTTTTTTCAAACAATTATAAATATAATTAAAAATAATTGGGGAATTTTTATTTGAATTTTGTAGCAGTATTAAAAATATTTTTTTTGTTTTCAAGTTTATGATGTTACTTCTCATCCTAGTGTTGAAATGCTAAGTGAATCTATTAATTCAATATATTACTTTTAATTTGTTCAAATTAATTATGTATGTGTGTGTACGTGTATTACATTGCACACTCACATGTCAGTCGATAAAGTATAACAGTCATGCCCATATATTATATAATTAATTACATGTTATACGCGCATACAAAATGCGCACAGACGATTTGTGATGGACAAATAATCAACTATTTTTTCCTATGTAAAACTTTTAATTCTTTTAGGGAAAAACCGTATACAATATTTAGATAAAATGTAGATATATATATATACACACATTTGATGCAATATAATAGAAAATGTAGAGATATATGCACACATTTAATGCAATATCATAGAAAAATCCCTGACAATTGCATGACTAATTTTGGTTGGCGTGAAGCGTCTGTTAGATATATATTTTTAATATCGCATGGCCTGATTCACATAGCACATATTTATCCGCTAAATTTGAAGACAATTTACTTAATTTTTAGTGTTTCCTTATCGAAGAGGTGGCGAACCATGGACTAGGAAATGTGACAAAATGAAAATAGACATGAAGCTTCGACGTACACACAAACAGTGAATTTCAGAGGTCAAATTTCACTATTTCACTATCATTTATAAAGAGAAAATCGATGCCGCATTACATTAGCGACGCAGCATAACGTTAGTGATTTTAATCTTTTTTTTAAGTGACACAGCTTTAATAATCCGTTCTCATGTATAATGATGATATATTAGTGAAAAATAATCATATAACCGAGTTTTAAGCTGCAAAATGTTCTATTCAAAGGAATATTTTGAGTCATTTGTCCAAATATATCCAACACCGTAACATGAGTTAAAGCCGTTGAAATAGCATTACCCTCTGATTATTACTCAGCTAATTGTTTCCTTTTCATTAGTCATCAGTACACAAGTAGTTATATAAATCATTTACGACTTAAGAAATTTATCATGGAATTAATTTTAAAGCATTTTTCCCAAGGCAGGCGGGAATGCTATTATCACGCCAGGGGTTACAGAGTGTTGAAGCAAGAGGGAAGAAGCGTGATAGAGGAAAAGATGAATAAATCGAGAAGATCTGGAGAAATCGATTGACATTGCATTTGAATATTTTAAGATTATAGCTATCAAGGAAGCAAGTAAGATGAAGGGAGATCCACAGGCGGGAATTACGAGACATGAAGCTATTGGGCTATAAGAGATAGCTACATTTAACCCATTCAACAGTGAAAGGGTAGAACTGAGATGCCACGATTAAATTCATGCGGTTTGGGAACCAGCGAAAGAATTTCTTCGGAGCAGTTACCGTGAAAGTATTTATAGAAAAGACAGAGGAAAGCTACGGCACATTTATGAGAAAGTGACTGTAGACGAGATGTCAGATCAGGACCAATCAGATTGCATATTCGTCGCTGGTTTCTGTCGAGGGCATTGAAACGAACAGCGGGGCTCCAGGCCATATATAGCAGCAGTATCCAATGCAAGGGGGAATGGTTGGTTTTAAAATTTGAAGAATGTACTCAGACGAGAAAAACTTTCTGGTGTGACACAGAGAACCAACTTTCCTTGCGGTCAGTTAAGCTATTGATTCAATCTATGTGTTCCATCCCAGGTCAGCGGCAGTGTGAGCCCGTGCAAGAGCAGAGAGGCGCTCTCGTTGAGAGACATTCTTATGGGAGGCAAGGAGTGTTCTCTGTAGTGGGTAAAAGAGAGCCGTTTTGTTTTTGAGGCATTAAAGTTTACCAGCCAAATCTTGATATGTTTGCTAGTCTTATTAAAACGGATTCTGTTATACCCAGAATTGCAAAGCAGAATTAAATCATTTTTTAAGCTAACCTGAAGATTTCGCTTGAAACGTTACAACAATTTCATTATTGATGCTCCTCTTCATTTTCCAATTAAAAATCCAATTATACAAAGAAGAAAAAGAATCATTAAACTCCCTTGTAAACAACGCTAGCGGCAAAGATAGATATCGATTTCGTGGTAAAGTGGGAATTCTTACTGCGGAAGAAAGCACATTATTCTCGTTACGTTTTTTATTCATTCATTAGAAACAGAATTACATCAATAGCAGTTGGAATGATTTAATATTAAATCATATCTACGTGTTTAGCGCAGGTCTTAATGACTATATTACATAATTCTTAAAGGATATTATGAAATAATTTATTTAAAAAAGTAACAATAATATACTTTACCTTGCATATAAAGCACCCAAATGATCTCTCGTATAAGACTAACAGCAACTTCATCTTCGTTTCTCTGATACACATTCGCATAAAGAAAAATTATTACGTAAAAATAAATACAGTAATCTTCCACTTGGGTATAAAAATAATAAGTAAATATGCATTTCTCTTGAGGAATGGTCAAATCTTTTATATTCCCTGAAAATAGATTGAAATATTATTGCAATAGTTAATCAATGACATAAGTTAATGACATAAAATGACTGATGGGTTTGTAAAAGAATTAGATAATTTTTCACAGTGCTATACGTGATGAAATGAATAAAGAAAAAAAGGATATAGGAATTATTTGCTAATTTTAAAGCTAGCAGGAAATAGAATAATTTAGATATAACCTAAATTTAAGACAAATTGATTTGTCAAATTGCCCATTCGATATTACATGATTTGTATATTTCAGTGCACCTATTTATAGTTGCTTTAAAAACTTTACAAAATTTGCTCCTCCCGTAACATCTCAAAAGAAAAATAAGCTAAGAATAGAGCTAAAGATTGTTGGAATTATGCAAAATAAACAAAAAATTCAATCAAGTGAAACTTCAGATGTAAATATGCAGAAAAATATCAAAGCAATATAAATCCGAATGATCTGTAAATACAAATGTTGACATTATGCAAATTACAATCTTAAGCTCTTCAGTAAAAGCGAGGGTTGTTATATATCCTTCTGTTCCTCATACTGTTCACTTGATATCACTAACTCTTTCATTCACATCACACATATACATTTTACCAGTAAACGTCTAATTTTAGTGAATACCAAGCAGTGTATTGTTTGATTTGTACTATTATAAATACTGACCGTCTCCACACGCGCATGAATACACCCAGATGGACACACCAAAATTAAACATCATTCATTTTCATTGCTTCAAGAGAAGAAGACATTTTCCGATTATATTAGATTATACAACCCTTGACTTCTGACTACGCACATTAAAATAATGATATATAAGTTTGAATTACGCCTTCACAGACTTACATTTATTATTCTTAGTTTTATATAGAAGCACATACTGCTTGTAACATCTTATTTCTATAAGCAGTCACTCAGGTAATTCAGGCCAAACACGACGTAGTTTCTACCGTAAACGAATAAATAGGGTTATAAATAATATACTAAGCAATTAATGTTAGTACTGACCAGGATGACAAAAGTTCACACATTTTATAAATCATATATTTAAAAAGTAAATGTGATTCCAATGTGCATAAAAATGAGAGAGCACTGCTAATGACGTAAAAATAAAAATAATATTATAATTATTTTATAATAGCGATGCGTGCAGTAATTATTATCCTTTGTAAATACAAGTGGTTCCTTCTAGAAAGCAGATATGACAGATGACATAAATACTAATACCACTAATACTAAAACCACTACTACTACTACTACTACTACTACTACTACTACTACTAATAATAATAATAATAATACGTAAATTTTACTACTATTACTATTTCTTATTTCTTCTATTTCATGTGCTATATCCCTTTAGGACGAAGAAGATCATTGGTCACAATTCTTTCCCATCCTTTCAAACTCGATTTAATATTTTTCCCCGTAATATTCATTAAAATTCATCTCTGTCATCCATTTAATCAAGTTAGCTAGTTATGTGACTCGCAGTATCCCTCAGTCCCACTTGTCTTCAGTTTATACTGTAAGTGTCAAATTACACTGGTTTACAAATACATTGAGGTAAGCATAGAAATAACATTTTCGGTGCTGATTTTAGATATGAATTCCATTTTTATCATCACCTCTAGTTTTGGAGATATACATGTATACATACACATATTGCCTACAATATATATATATATATATATATATATATATATATATATATATATATATATATATATATATATATATATATATATATATATATATACATTCAATGCTGCTAGATGTGTCCTATTTAGGGAATTGTTTTTTTTTTCTTTTAATTTGAATTGCATTCTTTAAAAAAAGACTTAAGTAATCGGCAGCCTAGCCTCGGACGTTCGGGCTAAATTTCAATGCGACGAAATGTATTTTGTTTTCCTGATATTTGTGAGCTAATGCATATCCTAGGCACTTCACAACAACGAGAATGAATCAGAAGGCAACTTCATACTTTTACCTGTGCAGGATTTTACGAATGATTCACAGCACCCAACAATCAACGCCCCCACCTTCTGAGAACTGCTTACTTTCATTATTGTAATTGTAAAATCGAAAATCAGGACGAATTCTGTGCCCCACATATTTGTTGTAAATCCTGTTAAATTGAACTAACTGCATGATTTCATGGCAAGACATCTTCCTTCAACCTTTCTGTACGGATGGTCGGAAGGGAACCACAAAGCCATGTAGATGATTGTTATATGTGTCTAAAAATATAAATGGTTTCAATGCCTCTGTAGAAAAATATTTCAACATTCCCTCAGCTATGAGACCTGATCACAACTCATATGATCTCCCTATCACTAAAGCCCCAGCACATAAATATCTTATTCCTTCATCATATGAAGAATTGAATTCAGAGAAAAATATTGCCAAATAGTTATTTTTTTTAAGCGTATCACCCCAAGCAAGGCTGGAGGGAACTATCACGCATGGGGTTATAGAAGGGTTGGAGGAAGAGCAGATAGGAGTGGTAAAGGAGAGGATGTGAAGAAAGAGAAGGACAGTGGGTCGATCAAGTCAAGGGGGTTACAGAAGATTTGAAGCGAGAGCAGATAGGAATGAAAGATGAAAGGATGTGGAGAAGGGAAGTGGATAGATCAAGGCAACTGAACATGTCGATTGACGTTACACTTAAATCGTTGGAGATTGTATTTGTCAGGGAAACAGTAATAGGGAATTGAGTTCCATAGGCGAGATGTGCGAGACATGAAGCTATTGGAGTAAAAGAGACGTCTACATCTAACAGTTTCAAC
This sequence comes from Acanthosepion esculentum, assembly GCA_964036315.1. NCBI lineage: Eukaryota > Metazoa > Mollusca > Cephalopoda > Sepiida > Sepiidae > Acanthosepion > Acanthosepion esculentum. Next base: position 106,757,734 of record OZ038478.1, read on the forward strand.
GGTGAAGGGGTTGGAACGGGATGCCAGCCTCGTAGGACGTTTAAATTCACGAGGCCTAGGGACAAGCGAAAACAGCTCCTCGGAGCAATTACCGTGAAAGTACTTGTAAAAAAGGCAGAGCGAGGCAACATCGCGTCTGTGAGAGAGCGCCTGCAGACGAAATGACAGATCAGGACCAATCACATTGCATATCCGTCTCTAGATCTTATCAAGAACCCTGAGGCAAACAGCAGGGGCCCCAGACCATATATGGCAGCAATACTCCATGCAAGGGCGAATGGTCGATTTATAGACTTGGAGGATCGATTCCGGGGAGAAAATTTTCCTTGCTCGGCACAGGGAACCAACTTTTTTTGCGGTGGATGATGCAACTGACTCGATGTATTTGTTCCATCTCAGATTAGCGGACAGCGTGAGACCGAGCAGCCGCAGAGAGGAGCTCTCGAGAAGTTGGTCTTCAGACATTCTAATGGGATGCAGGGATGGATCCTTGTGGTGATTAATAGAGAGCAGTTTTGTTTTAGAGGCGTTAAAGTTAACCATCCATTTCTCGCCCCAGTTCACAACCGATTGGAGGTCCTTTTCAATTTGAGCTGCCAGGTTAACTTTGTCAGCATCACTAGATTTGTGTTTGAGGCAGGAGTAAATTGTGGTGTCGTCAGCGTAGATTCCGACTTGGGAGTCTATGGCGTCAGGAAGGTCGTTTATAAATATGAGGAACAGAGTAGGGCTCTAGGATGGAGCCTTGAGGAACACCTGCGTTAGTTGGATAGAATTTGGAGATGAATCCATGGAGAACGACCTTCAATTCCCGGTTTGACAGGAATGATTGTATCAGGTCAAACAATCGACCTGTGATAACATAACCCTGGAGCTTGCGAAGAAGGCCGGCATGCCAAACTCTATCAAATACTTTGGAGATGTCAAGGGCCACGGCACCAGCTTCACCGTTATTATGGATAGCTTGGTAGACAAATTCAGTGATGGCCGTAAGCACATCGGCAGTAGATCGGGCAAAGCGGAAACCATACTGCTTGTCTGAGAGCAGATCATGGGATATCAGATGATTAATCACTTCGGTGTTGATAATGGCCTCGAAGACTTTGCCGAAGACGGGTAGGAGACTGATAGGACGGTGATTGGAAGGGTCGGAGGGGTCACCAGAGTTCTTAAAAACAGGAACAATGGTTGAGGACTTCCAGCAGCCAGGAAAACAGGACTCCTTGAGGCAGCGGTTGTATAATTTAGAGTGGGCAGGCGCCTGTTCAGGAGCACATTTCTTCAGAGCTGCCTGGCACTACAAGATTCAGGAATGGAGGTAAAACACAGGAGGTAAAAACATCCTCATTAATGAAATTCTTGTGTAGCAAAACAACTATTCACCTGTGAAATTGCCTAACATTCCCGGCTATACATTCTTAGAATGCGAAACCAGTAACACTTTAGAATTGTTAGTGGACGAACTGAAGCTATATCAACAGAGGAGTTTGTAACGTTCTATGGAGTTTACAGCCATAGAAGGCGGGTTGATCACACTTAATAGTGGAGTATTATTACCTTTATTTTCAATAAAACTTCCCTGTTTCTAAATTTCATGTTTCGGTTCTGGATGACATTTGACGGCGTTCTAATGCGCCTTCGGATTTCTATGTCAGTTGAATCACTTCCCAGATAGTTACAATCCTGTACTTGTAGTTTTGTTTTATTTTGATATTTGTAAATTTAGAATTTTAGTCTGCACCACTTTTAAAGGCTCATAATTGTTTTCAACTTATAAATGGTTTGCCCATTTCAGCATTCACTTATTACCTTGACAAGAATAACTAAAATTTTCATTTTGTATATGCCATCAATACTGTGTCATCTGAATTCATTCTATTGCTATGATATTGTATATTTTATATCGACTCGCCTCACTATATTGGTTAGAATAAATGCTATAAAAAATCTGCATTCCTCCCGTTAAATATCATGATACCAATTATTGAAAAATCCAAAGTAATATATGAATTTACTAAATGAGAGAAAAAAATCAACACTCTTAAATAGGTAAACGAGCTGAATCTATTATTAAAATTAAATGCATTGAGTAACGTATATATATATATATATATATATATATATATATATGTGTGTGTGTGTGTGTGTGTCTGTGTGTCTGTGTGTGTGTGTGATATACATGAAGAGATAAGAATGAAACACTAAGAAATGTTAATTGATACTGTACGTAAATGAAAAATGTAAGTCCAACCGTAGTGAGGTAATAGGTCAAAAGAACATTAACACGACGCTGAATCCTAGAAAAAAGCACTGAGAGGGGACACCAATAAAATATTTTGTAATGAAAAATTAAGTAAAAAGAAAATGTAGGAAGAAAAATATGTTTCGAAATAATAAGAATAAGAATGATATTAATCATCGTTTGAATATACGATGAAGATTCTTTCACGTCAAACTCAACCTAATCCCGCTTTCCTGTGAACTAAACATTAAAAATTATGGATACAAAATAAACAGGAATATATTTAATCACTTATTGAACGTGAATAATCTCCGAATTTTAAGAGAGAAAACAATGAGGTGACGGGTCTCCTCAGATGGTTCATTGATGATATCGGTGTTGTTTTCAGATTAGATAAATATTACAAAGTAACATTCAACAAAAGAAGAATTACAGAAACACAAAGAAGCCTATAAATACCCAGGAATCAGTAAAGGAAATGAAATACATCCTACACAAATGAAGAATAAATTAGAAATACTACTACAGGCGTATGCGTCTGGTGGTAAATACCGAGTTGAATTCACAAAACAGTATGTCAGCCATAATCATTTGGATACAGTGTAACCCGGATATAAGAGAGTTGTTGGGACCGGATAATACGTCTCTTATATCCGGGTTTCTCTTATATCCGGGTTGGGTAAAATTCATATACATTAACTCAGGCTCTAATTTGGGACCAGAGAAACACTCTATTATATCCGGGTTTCTCTCATATCCCGGTCTCTTATATGCGGGTTACACTGTATCAAAACGTGAAAGCTTCTTACATGCCATCGCATGCAACATCCTAGGGTTGAAGTTGACGTGTGTATGCGCCCAGATCTGAAGGAGGCATATGATTAGTACAACTAGAACTGTCATACAAAACACAACAATCTTCGAAGATACCTAGAAACAAGGTGAGGATCTATGAAAAGAACATGAAGCAAATTAGAAAGAAGCCAACCAAATTCAAAAGAGAATTTTAAGTGGGTGGGAGATGTAAATAAACCATAACATGCTGGCCCCAATGGTAACGGACCTAACAAAGAAATCAAAAGCAAATGCAAAAAAAAAATCGAAACCAAATGAAAAAATGATGACAAGATAATTTCCCTCATGGTCAATACTCACCTCCTACCAAAAGAGCTGATGTCGACAATCAAAGATTACATTTACAAAATGAAATGCTGAAACCGAAGGTTTTATTCTTGCTTCAGAGTACCAATGCTTGCTAACTAGATGTTAGCAAGAACATATACTTAAAAATTGCCTGAACCTCAAATGCAGATTCTGTGATAAATATCCAAAAACAATAGCACGTACTGCATATAAAACGCGGCATGATAGAGTGGACAATTATCTACACCTTTAAATATGCAACTTTTACGTGAAGGAAACTGAAAGAAACTGATATGAAGATCACTCAGATTCGGTTACTGATTTAGTACCTATAACAATTCTATGGGACTATGCAATACACACGAAAAGAACAACCAAAGTTAATCGCCCAGATATTGTGATCAAAGACAAACAAACAGAATGCGCTTTCTTATTGACATAGCAATCTTTGCAGATTGTAATGTATATTTGAAGAACTTCAAAAGACTAATAAAAATACAAGGATCTCGAAGTGGAAATCTACAAAAATGTGGCACATGTTGATCTTACAGCCCTCGGATTGATTGGAGCTTCCGACAGACGTTTTGAAGGGATACTTGGTAGCTCATGCCTTAAATACAAAAAATGAATTAACTCACAAGTACAGCTCATACATTAAAATGAGCATTTTCTTTGTAAAATGTGTTTAATCATGTTATTTTGTTTTTCATTTTTCATAAAAATGACCAGTGGTAAATGTCATGCTACCATTTCTGACCTTAGGTCTCTTGTTGGAATGCTGAAGAAATTGATTTTACAACAGAAACCAAAGGAAATAATAATAATAATAACAATAATAATAATAATAATAATAATAATAATAATAATAATAATAATAATAATAGTAAACTCAATTTAACATTAATTCTTTCAGTTTTACTTCTCATTTCTCTTTACTTTCTCTTCCTTATTTTTAACTATATTTAAATTTTTCCGCACCCTCTCTTGACCTCAAGCGGAACTCCCAGTCTATTTTTCTTTCCTCCTAAGAAACCCGTCTCTCTGTCGGTGCGTGTATATGTATATATGTACTAATATTTCTTACTCTCTCACTCTCTCTCTCTCTCGATATCTATCTATCTATCTATCTATCTATCTATCTATCTATCTATATATATATATATATATATATATGTATATATAAATAAAAAGGAAAGAACAGTAAGATATAAAATCCGGTGTTCTTATAGATATTTTTATTTTTACACAATAGTGCTCTATGTAAATTTAAATTTACAGAGCATTAATATTATAAATTAATAGATTTAAAATATGGTTATACATATTTTAAATCTATTAATTTATAATATTAATGCTCTATTACCGTTAGCACTAAAATTAAAAAAGTTAACTTCCTTGATATAACATTAGATTTAAAGAACAATACATACACACCTTATAAAAAACTCAATATGAATCCTGTATATATACACCCTAAATCAAATCACCCCTCATCTATAATTAAACATATACCGTTATCTATCCGAAAAAGAATTAGTACAAATTCAGCAAATGAAAAGATTTTCGACGAACATATTAATTTCTATAATAAAGCTCTAAAAGATAGTGGCTACAAAAACCTAAAACTAACTTATATTAAAAATGAAAACGGTAAACATAAGAAAAACAGAAGCAGGAAAATAATTTGGTATACACCCCATACAACCAAATGGTAAAAAACAAATTGGGACAAAAATTCCTTGAATTAATACTCAAGCATTTTCCCGGTGGAAGTAAACTTAGTACTATTTTCAATAGAAATACACTAAAATTAAGTTATAGCTGTACTGATAACCTAGAAAAGATAATTAAGAAACATAATACTAATATCTTAAATAAACACTTATACCAGAACCAAAAAATTGTAGACAAGGGAAAAATACAAACAACAACTAATGAGGGTGAACAAAAATTATGTAATTGTAGAAACCCTCAAAACTGTCCTTTACAAAATAAATGTTGCATAGAATGAGTAGTATACCAATGTAATATATCTTCTGTTGAAAACCCTGAAAACATAAAAATTTATATAGGTTGCACTAGCCATGAGTTCAAAAAGAGATTCAACCAACATCAATCCTCGTTTAGGATAAATAAGTATAAAAGTCAAACATCTCTTTCGAAGTACTTTTGGCACCTAAAAGAATCCAATAAAACACCTACAGTGAAATGGAAGTTAATAAGAAGGGCTAGAATATGTAGGTCATTAAATGACCCATGTCCTTTATGCATACATGAGAAAATATATATTACTAAGTTTATAAAAAATAAAATTTACTGAATCAGAGAAATGAAATAGCTATTTTATGTCGTCATTGCCAAAAGTTTTCTTTAAATAATCTTTAAATAATCTATAAAAAAAAAAAAAAAAAAAAAAAAAAAAATTACCTGATTATTATGCATACTCATATTTGATGGGTATAAATAATTTTAAATAATGTAGATAATTATATTACATTTACTTGGTTTATAAAGAAATATAGCCGATAAAAATTAAAAAGTTAAATTTGAAAGTAGAATTTTAAAAAATGTTTTAAAATTGAAATTAAATAAAACAGATTCTAACCTAAATATCTTTTAAAATTGTAATTAAATAAAACGTACTCTAACCATAACACCTCTCTCAAAGCAATTCAAACACAGAAAAGAATCCAAGTGAACACCGAAAGTCATATGAAATTAATAAGTTAGAATATAATATTGAACATTAAATGTCCTTTATACATACATATATACATTTATAATACTAAATTTATAAATAAAAGTTTATTGAATTAGTGAAATAATTTAACCACCTTTGCCGTCATTGTCATAAAGTTTACATAAAATAAAATAAAATAAAATAATATTTACTTATACTCGATAAGAATAAATAATTTTAAATACTGTAAGAAATCCTAATACATTTACTTGTTTTTTAACTAGGAGTATAGTATATTAAATATTAAAAATAACTTTTTAGAAAGGTGGATAAAACATATTCTAACCTAAACAGTCCCTCAAAATCTTTAAATATACAAATAGAAATAATACCATAAGAATTTTTGCCGTTAGAAATAAACCCAGATGACATGAATTTAGCGGATGTCAGAATTTGTTAAAAGATACATCCCTACCCATCCCTAAACATAACCCCGCTTTCAAATGTAACTATTAAATGAGACAACGAAAATTAAAAATTGAACCCTCTACCACCCCTTGTCTAGATGAATGGATTTATCGGTAACCTTGGAAACTCTCAAACTATGAATCTTTCCAGTGCCGTTAACAACCGTAAATTTTAAAAAGTAAGTTACTCCAAAATTCGCTTGATGAGGAAATGGAACTAATGTCTTTGGTTTAATAACAAAATTAAATTCAGGGGCTTTAGCTTCCATTTCTGAAACATGGTCATCACTGTGTAGCGGTATAACCATATTTTAAATCTATTAATTTATAATATATATATATATATATATATATATATATATATATATATATATATATATATATATATATATATATATATATATATGTATGTATGTATGCAAGTGTGCAGAAAAATAGGAAAGAACACGTTAGGTAGATAATCCGGTGTTCCTTATTATTTTGCTTTTATTTTCAAAAAGACAGTGCTCCATACAGAAGTAGAGCTTATAGGAAGGAATCATATTTAATATATATATATATATATATATATATATATATATATATATATATATATATATATATATATATATATATATATATATAATGAGCGAGAGAGAGAGAGAGAGAGAAAGATCTTTATCTGCATGTGCATGTGTATATATCCGCATGGGTAGGGATCATATTCAATGATTTATTTATGGATACAGGTTTAGTTATCTAACAATGTTCTGTCCTTTGATTGTCTTCTCTTTGAGGGAAAATTTATTAAAATGGCCAGCCTACCCCATAAAATGTGGTAAGAATCTGTCGTTGGCGACGGAAATTTGAACAATTGTGGAAACTCACTTGTGCCAAGCTCCGAACATTTAAGTAATGGTAAATGTACCATTTTTCAGTTATACTTTTCCTGTAATTCGATATGATTCTAAAGCCCTTTGATTCAATTTAACTTTAATTCTTTCATTATAACTGCTCTTTTCTCTTTACTTTTTTTATTTTTTAATCCAGAATGCTAAAGTCTGATATTCCCCATGGAAGTTGTCACTCCGACTTATACTAAGTTAAAAATTAGTACACTCTACCCCAATGAACACAATACACTATTATGAACTATTCCACAGTCGATATATTAATAAAAGCCACATTCATAACCATCTCATTGGTTGGGCGTGCGCTTGTGCCTTCTTCAGATTCGTCCTAAAAGTGGTAACTTGAACATAATTACCACTTGGCGGTCAAGGTTCAAACGTAAATCTCGGGCAATTTCAATGAATATGAATAAAATTTCATATCGGATCGGTCGTCACCCGGGCATACAACACCCCCAAATGAAGGAGAAAGTAAGAAAGGAGTACCACAGTCGTGTAAGTCTCGTACTAAATACCGAGCTAAACTCAAAAAACAGAATATCAGCCATAGACAACTTGGCTGTCCCTGTGGTGCAATACAGCTTTAATGTCCTTAACTGGACCATACAGGAAATTAAGCGAATGAACGCCAAAAGAGGAAGATTCTCACTTGATACCGCATGCATCACCCTAAAGCTGATGTTGCTCGTCTGTATGTGCCCAGATCCTAAAGAGGCAGAGGATTAGTTCAACTAGAATTGCCTTACAAAACTACAACAATTGGCCTCCAACGATACTTGGAAACTACAGAAGACTGGATGATGGTATGTGTCAAAAGTACAATACACAGGCTGAAGCTGCAATATACTTAAAAAAGAAAGCAAAGAGAAATGCAACAGACCAGATACAGAAACAATGGCAAGATAACCCGCTTCATGGCCAATACTCTGTCCGTACCAAACAAGCTGACGTAGACAAAACTCCGTACCCATCAGTGGCTACTTAGAGCAGGGTTGAAAAGTTTTATCCTTGCTGCACAGGGCCAATGCTTGTTAACTAGATATTATCAAATACATATACTAAAATTTTGTGTTAGCCCAAAATGCAGATTCTGTGATAAATGTCCAGAAACATTTGATCATCTTTTATCAGGTTTCACGATGTTGACACCCACTGAGTATAAACCCGGCATGACAGAATGGGCCAATATCTATACTGGAAAATTTGCAACTTCTCCGGGAAGGAAATTGAAAGAAACTAGTATGAACACCACCCATTTCCGGTTACGGAGATATGACCTGTTACAATTCTATAGGACTACACAATACACACTGACAGAACAATCAAAGCCAACTGCCCAATTGTTATTGAAGACCACAAACAAAAAAGGGCCTCCTTATTGACATGGCAGACCCTGTAGACTGCAACGTATATTTGAAGATATTCAAAATGCTGTCAAACTACAAGGATCTTGAAATCGAAATCTTAAAAATGTGGCACATGGGAACATCAACAATCCCTGTTGTAGTTAGAGCCCTAGGATTGGTTGGAAAAGATTCCAGTAGACTAACTGAAGGGATTCCTGGAAGTCCAGGCCTCAAAGAATTACAAAATATTGTTCTCACTAGTACAGCCCACACTTTACGAAGGGCTTTATCTATGTATTTTTATTATTTTTTTGTCAGTGAAAAGTGTCATGATGCCATTTGTAACCTTAGGTTTCTGGGCGGGACGCAAAACAAACGTGTACACGCCAGAAATCAAAGGAAATAATAATAATAATGACAATAATTGACGTTAAAGTGTACACAATTCTCATCTTAACTGATTAGACGTTATATCCTGTATATATTTTGGCAAAATTTTATTAGCTACAATAAATATCATTTACCGTGCCACTTATTTCCTTGTCACTTGCCTGATTAGAACCGTTCGGGTAGTTTGTCAACGAACTGGTGCAGAGTGCATCTATGCTTTTTTTTAGCAAGATCAATGGGTGAGCATCGAGACCTGTTGTTTTTAAATTTGAGGTAAAATTTGGTTTCTCCTCTACATTAATGTGAAAATTCCACGGTCGGAGAAAATCGTAATATACTGGGTTACCCTTCAGGCATATATTTCTAATTTTGCTCCACGAATTCTGTGTGATTGAAACGACGCATGTAAACATATGGTGTATATTTGCCTATTGTATATACGCCTGTATTACCGTTGCCATATTTGGTATTATGACAGTTACATTTATCGTTATATATTTGTATTTCATATTTGGCGTACAGCATTTTTTCTCTCCACCCAAAAATGTTCTTTTAAAATCGCAGTGCAGCACGATATATATTTTGTGGGGCAACCGAAAATCAATACGTGAGTAGGGACGAAAATTATAAAATGTACGCTGTTGTCCCTCATCATCATGCAAACCTTTAGAAATCCATCTTATTTTATCTCTCTCATTGCAAGGCTTGTCGTAACTACAGAAATGCTATTAAGAATGTTGCAAATGTCAACACATTGTAACTCTCTACCAACGCTCCAATCAACATTCGAATAATGAATTAGGCTTACTAGTTATCAGAATGATTATACATCAATACTTCTTTAACTTTTTGTGCGTGTATTTCTCTGACTAAATTGAGATATATGCTTAATTATTTGTTGATGAATGTACATAATCCATCATTCTCCTGTATCTGAGTTATCGTATGTTTGTAATCTCTTTGCACTCTTAGCAGCGGTGTTTAGTATATGCAGAAATATTGGGATGCTAATTCGATTACTTCCCCTACCATTTATTGAGTCATGTGACACATCTTTGTCTGGAAACATCCTATGCTTCTTTTTTGTGTGTTGACATTCTTAAATTAGTACCTAGCATATATTCCTCGTTATCTTGTTACAAATTACACATCGAAGAAAGTAATCGGAAGTAAGCGACATATTAGATTGGAATACGTTTGTAGCGATTTCTTTTGTCTCTAGGTTAACACGGACCACAACCGAGAGTGGTTCACTATGTACACAAGTGGATATTTTGATATGGAAAACTGAAAAATTCCGGTAGACATGATGTTGATCATGATGATCAAATCCCAACATTCATTAGAATAAATAACTATCAAACGACATGAGACATCATCTTTCATATGAGCGTGTTGGACATTTGAAAAAACTAGCTATATGAATCGCCATGATATTTGTGCATCTCAAGGTTCAAAGGAATAACATAAAAGACGTCATTTATATCTGCGTAAGCCCAAGTAAATCGACTCATTTTAAAAGAAAAATAACAGCTGATGAATAATGGATGTTTACAACAATATAGAGCAGAAGTTTTCCTTGGTAAGATGAGAAGCCCCTCCGTATGTGAAGAAGTTGTATAACTAGTAGAACTGGTCGGGTATTCCAGATTATGTTCTGCTTTTGCAAAATCATATGTCGAATTCAAACAAGTACTACTCCTAATAGGAATGATTAAAGAGAACAGAAGAGTAAGAACCACCGGAATTGGAATATAGTTATTGTCAATCAGGATCGAAATATAACTAGCATTTCCTTTAAGACCAAAGTGAAATTGATAGAGCTTGTTCGGTGTGTCACAGTGTACACATAGTTCCCATCCGATTTTGTCTCTTCGTATTAACGATTATTTAATAATGTTGGAAAGTAGCTACTATATTAGACTAGTGGAGAGAAATCTATTTCAAGAAAAGCTACACATTTTAAGAATAGATATGGCAATTCGTATTTTTATCGATTTAATTTGAAAGTGGTGAAAAGCATGAACGTGTTAAAGTTACTGAATGAGATATATGTACCTTTTTGTCACATGTAAATAACTAATTGTAGTTAGTATTCCACAATTAGAAATTTTACTTTTATGAATACTTATCAACCATACTCATAAACAGATTAAGCCTTTTCTGTGTTTGAATACTGGTTTGCAGGATATAGACATGTACACATAGGTATTTCGCAAAAAGAACAATTCCAAAGTGAAAAAATGTTAGTTACTCGTTCTTTAGGATGATTTCTAAGAGAATGTTTTCGATTATTTGTGCATTAACTTGCGGAAAATAATTTCCGTAAATAGACAACTCTTTTAGACGTTTCATAACCTAAACGATAATGAAATCGAACACACTCTCGTGAAGCAAAAAATATCAGAAAATGAATTCTAGAGCAAGTAAGAAACGCGAATGATATCAGCGGTTCAATAATATTAAAAAATTACTACTGCGAATAAGAGACAGATTTAAAAAAATAAATAACAACTTGAACATTATTTCCAACATAATTAATTTCCATGATATATTTTAACATGATTGTTGATTCGATATTTCGGCTCACTTAGATTTTTTTTTCATTATCTTAGGATGCTACACATTGTTTTGGGGAAAGGGAGACACGTTAGTCGTATGAATTCTATACCCGTTTTTGTTCTGTAAATCATACGTATTTCCACAGACGAAAATTTCTTGTTTTTTATCTTTTGTTAATTATTAAATTAGGTTCATTCTTCACATGTATAATTGGTATAGATTAGACAAGCATTCTGATTTTAACTGGTTGAGTGAATTTATATAACGTAAATTATTCCCATTTATATTGTCTCAGTTTTTTTATTCCTTCCTGCTATTCAATGCCTGAGTGAATATCAAAGCTACAAATATTTCATAAACACGCATTTGATTTGGTGGGGTGGGGGACACAACATAAAATATGATTTGTGATTTTGATGGAAAAGGGAGACGGTAGCGCATCGAACAAGATTATTGAAGTAGAGTAGTTAGCTTAGGGTTAATGTTGCACTTATTTCCATTTTTTTATCGCTTTCGGATAGTTTCTAGATTTCCGCTCATGAATTTGTGAAACAGTTCAAGAGGACAACAAAGGGAGATGGTATTTTTTATAACAATCGAAACAAGAGTTGAAGAGGAAATTTGCTAAGTGGATTCGTTACGAACTTGTGGACAATATTATTTCCACCAGGGTATCATTTGTTCATACATATTTACACTTATTTTTGCATTTATATTATCAAGTTATCATCAGAATATGTATTCACACACACACACAGATAGATAGATAGAATTTTTAAGGAATCAGTGGATTTATTTATAATATAACATTTTATTACTTTAAATTATATAAATAATGGATACGTGTCTTTAAATAGACGTTCCTACTTTTTAAGCAGTGGAAATTTTCTCTCTCTGGCCGAGCAGTTTTGAACCTGGGCAGCTTGGCTCTCTCCAATGTCTGTCTCACTTTCCATCTCAGTTCATCCGCCTAAGCCTAAGGGATGTTCAAGGCCACCTCCTCGACTCTCGCAATGATGTCCAAGTATGGCACCCGCCTGATGGTTGTGGCGAAGTTGAGACCCTTATTCAATACTGACTCTTCAGAGGCACTCAGCTGATCCTGGAAAATTGCAGGAGACGACGTAGCTGATATTGGCTGGTGTTGACTACTGCTTTCACTGGTGACTACTTTCACTGGTGCGTCACCTTCTGATCTTTCAATTTATTTAATTTTTGCACTTGGGGGGCCTTGACTATATCAAATTCATGTCTGAAGGATTTATCCAAGTCACTTTGGATCCTTCTCTGGTCTTCTTGATTAGTAATTATGTTGAAGAAATCTTCGAGCGTCTGGGAGACATGAGCTTGTAGTCGATGTTTTATCCAACGGTTGTACTGGATTCTCTCTCAGACAAGGGCATGTCCCGCTCTCCTTGAATTGATGGGAAGTCTTGGTGCCAAGCCTGAAGGGATGAGTTGTAGGTCTCTGCATCGGTGTAGGAATGTCAGATGGTTCGATATTCGTGCTAGTTTCTCCGTACCGATCCTTCAGAGTCTGTCTATATTTCTGAGATGAGGTATTATGTACAGTATTTACATTTGTCCTCATCTTTGTCGCCATTTTTGTCAAAACGTTTTCGGCCGTTGTACGCTCCGGCCTTCTTCAGGTGGTGGGAATTTCGAACCGAACCCTTTATTTCGATCACTGGGGTAGACTGTTCCACGAGCCATGTTTGATGGATGTCAGTTATCAGTTATCTCCTGCTAATTTTCCCTCTGAACCGGGTATTGAACTCATACTCTTTTGGTCTATCAATGGATCTAACCAACGCCTTTATCCACTGTGCCATGTGTCATTGAGGACATCTGGGTATGAATTTCTGAGTATTATAAACCTAATTTTTCAGCAATCATTTTTTACCAGTACTCATATTGCAATTTTTGCTGTTATCATTGCATGTTTTTACCAGATCTCATATTGCAACTTTTTTGTTATCATTGCTTTTCTCTGGCACTTCTTATTACTGGTTCCCATATTGTATTTATTTCTATGCTTGGCCGACTCAGGAGATTTTTGTGGCCTAGCATATGTGCTGATTCCTTAGGTTTACGAATTTTTCAATGGTGTTCCCTGTCTATGATCTCAAACTGATCCTACAGGGGACGGTGATCTCCCTTCTCTCTCCATATGTGGTCAGCCACGCCTAATTTTTCTACTTCCCCTCGCGTTACAGCTTTCTGGTGTTCTTGAAACCTTACCTTGAGGGGGCGGCCTGTCTCTCCTTTATATTCCTTTCCGCAGCTGCACGGGATAGCGTACACACAGTCTCTAGTCCTGTTCTCCTCTATGGGGGGGTCTCACTCGAGAGAGATATCTGCGAAGTGTTGTCACGCTTTTGAAGGTTGCCCTGATGTTATATGGACCGCAGATCCTTTGTATTTTCTCTGATAACCCCTTCACATAAGGCAGGCAGACTGTTTTCTGAGTGTTGTTGTCTTCCTCCTCCTCCTCTTGTACCCGCCTATCCCAGTTTTGGGGGGCTGCTGCTATGTACCCAGGGTAGTCGTTACGTTGTAGGGTACAACTTATACTGACTAATTCCTTATCTAACGTCTCTGGGTCGCCACTTATGACTTTTGCTCTGTGTTTTAAGCAACGAACGATCCCTTTCTTTACGCTGTATGGATGGTGGGAGTTGAAATTGAGGTACTGTCCGGTGAATGTTGGTTTACGGTATACGGATGTTTTGAACCCATGCTCTGTTCTAGATATTAGTACATCCAGGAATGGGAGTGTGTGGTTACTCTCTTTCTACATTGTGAACTGTATTGAGTTCACATGGACCAGTAGAACCTGGACATCTTCCTGGTGTGGCCAGAGTATGAAGGTGTCATCTACGTAACTTAACCATATAGTTGGCTTTAGAGATATGGATTCTAATGCCATTTCTTCAAAGTATTCTATGTATATATTCGCCATTGCAATATGGGAACCAGTAATAAGGAGTGTCAGAGAAAAGCAATGATAACAAAAAAAGTTGCAATATGAGATCTGGTAAAAACATGCAATGATAACAGCACAAATTGCAATATGAGTACTGGTAAAAAAATGATGCTGAAAAATTAGGTTTATAATACTCAGAAATTCATACCCAAATGTCCTCAAGGACACATAGCACAGTGGATAAAGGCGTTGGTTAGATCCATTGATAGACCAAAAGAGTGTGAGTTCAATACCCGGTTCAGGCAGTGGAGAACTTTCAGAGGGAAAATTAGCAGGAGACAACTGATAACTGACATCCATCAAACATGGCTCGTGGAACTAGAACAGTCTACCCCAGTGATCGAAATAAAGGGTTCGGTTCGAAATTCCCACCACCTGAAGAAGGCCGGAGCGTACAACGGCCCAAACGTTGTGACAAAAATGGCGACAAAGATGAGGACAATAGTCCGACTAATGTAAATACTGAGGGATACTATTATAAATATGTTTTCTTTTTTTTGAATTCATGGAAAAAATATTTATTATATATATTACCCCCCCCCATAACTAATTTTATGAAAACTCTAGACATCCAGTCGTATTCAGTTTAGTGATTATATTAGTTAAATCACAAGTCTTTGAAGAAAGCAAATCATGTATTTTTTTGTTTTTATTTGGACCCCCCCTATCTGACCCTATCTGAAAATCAGCTCTGAATTGTAACATACAAAACTCAATAAAACAAAGATATTTTTTAATTTCAAATGCTTTCATTTGCTTTTAATTGTTTTTATGAATATAGTCAATGTTTTCTGAAAGCAAAAAGTGTTTTCGATGAAAAATGAATTTTTAATACAATTATTTGTTAATTATTTCATTATAATGAATTTTATTACATTTAAGTAGTTAAAATATAATAAAATTAGTTAAAAGTGACATCCACTTTCGTAAGTACCCTGATGAGATAGATCTTTCTTTAATGCGTTGTAAATTGTATCGTTTTGACTAATCAGAAGATCCGCAGTAAATAAGAAATGTAATTTTGTGTTTATAATCGGGCCGTAATTATAAAGTACGGAAGACCAACCAGAATACAATTAAGTTACGTTATTTGACTTAAGCATTGTTCTCCGCTGTTAAGGCCTTTACTTTTGCGAAACACGTGTGGAGAAGTTAATTTGATTTTTCAATTTCAATTGAGAAAGGTACCTACAAATATCAGTATCATATTATGAAATGATTTTATTTTTATATTAATCTCAGTTATGACATATTCCCATAAATGAAATATCAAAATTAATAAAATGAATGAAAATACAAATAATACAGTAAAATGTAATAAATGTACATAGCATTATAGTATTTTATTACATTTCTGATAAAATTTCATGAGAAAAGTACCTATACATTAATGAGATAACTTTCTGATGAATTTTAATCCCACTCACAACAGACTTACTTAAATATCTTTATAATATATTTCACATAAAGCATCGGAAACGTAAAGGTGAAAGCTAATTACAAAAAAAAATAGAGCGCTGAAAGCTTTCCTTAAAAATAAGAAGGTAAATAAATTGTTCACTTAAATCTAAATAATTTAATTTCTCTACTTCCGTAGAATATATTATCCTCACGTAATCTGTATAAACATCATGCATCACCTGAGAAGTGACGCGAAATGTCATGACCTGTTTTTTTTATTTATTTTCAAACTACATATTTTAGAAGCAGTAACTAAATAATGCTTGTTCAAAATATTTGAAATGAACATTATAATTTCTGATTTTCTTAAAATAAGTTTTGAAGAAAATGATAATTGATTTTTAAACAATTTCAAACTGATATTTACATTTTTTTTATAAAATGTAAAAAATTGTTGACTTGATTGATTATCTGTCAATTTTGCTGACTCAAATAAAACAAGATATTTAACGAAAATTTCGGACGTGCACGGAAAGATTAAAAAATGTAAAAAAATAGCCCCAAATACTTTGATCTTCCCACTTAATGATAACATGAACATTTAGAAGATGACATTTTGTTTTCGTCAAGTTTGGCATTTTTTCATCATGCTATGATCTTTTTTAGCGATCTCATGGAGGTACCTATATATATATATATATATATATATATATATATATATATATATATATATATATATATATGTGTGTGTGTGTGTGTGTGTGTGTGTGTGTGTGTGTGTGTGTGTGTGTGTGTGTGTGTGTGTGTGTGTTGTGAATACCGCCAAAATACATGCGGACGTAGTTTTAGAACTACTTACTGTTATTTTTTGACATTTAGAAAATAACAAAAATATCTCTCTTCGCCAATACCGCAAATTCGAGAAAAACGATTTTTGCGAATCATTGTGAAATTTGTATTAAAAATGTTCAAAATTGTATGCTAAATGAGATTTTGAATCTCCTCCCGTATATAAATATAGATGCATAGAGGGTCAGAAAAATTTAGAGGCCAGTTTGATGTACACTTTTGTACACACAAACAATCAAACAATGGATAAGAGATAGCTATCAACCGCCAACTAAGTCCTTGTCCACGCACAAAATAGAACACATTAACAAGCAACAGACTAGTAATCTTTTGTCTACAAAATCATAATCTCATTAGGATTTAATATTTTTTGAAATACTATAAAGGAAATGCTTTTAAGTGTTGTTGGTCAACACTGTTGAGGAAATATTTGGATCACGTTGTGTTCACCAATGTAGTGATTCGTCTACCCAGTTTTTTGTTCCTCTCTGGGTGTCAGGATTCCAAACATTTAACAACAACAAATACAACACATCTTTTAAATGAAACATGTAAAAGATTTTTTTCTTGAGAAATGTAGAAGCAGACAGTCAATTGAAATGACATTTATATATTCTTTTCTCAAATATACAATAGCAATAAAATGTTCAATTTTCCTTGAAGACATGACTTCGTTGTTTTTGTTTAATAAATTAATAAAATTTAATTCAAGCAGCAATATTGAATGACAATTGTTTGCAGAAAAATGTAATATTCATACAAAACAGCATTTACAAATACGCGAACAACACAATGCCTTCTAATCATATCTACCATGAAACTAACTAACTAACTAACTAACTATATATATATATATATATATATATATATATATATATATATATATATATATATATATATATATATATATATATATATATATATAGTTTGATTGATGTGAGTTTCTGACCCTGGATTTCATGCTATTTGCGACCGTCATATAAATTGATTAATTTTAAATTCATAAATTGATTATTTTTTGGATTTATATATGGTTGCGTATATCGCGTGTTTTTATGGAAGTGCGAGGAAAAATGTCGTTGTCTGACGATCTCAAATAGCGGGAAACCCGGGGTCACACATTTATATTTATATACATACACATTTCACATGTACTTCGCTCCATGACAGGTTGAACACTTGAGCTGTTCTTTTTAAATAAATGGATAAGTTCGACCTAGGGTACTCACTGAATAACATCCCTCTGCCCACTCAAGCTTCGTATAAACGACAAATAACAGAGAAATTCGAAAGTCTCATCAGAAGGATTTCATGGAAGTCGTACTTCTTCCTCAGCAACCCCCAAAAATGAAAAATCTAAAAAAACCGTGACATTTGACTTCAATACAAGGAAATGACCACTAAAATGTAAAGAAATGCTAAAGTTCGAGGAAGATATGACAAATATATTCGGAAAATTGAAGTACAAGAAACACGTGGACAATTTCCAGAAGAAAATTATACAAGACAAGATAAAAATAATGAACTCCAATAAGTAATTCATAATGACTAACAAACTACGAACACATACACAATGGAACTCACAGCCTACAATAAACTCATATCTAACAACATCAAACAATTATAGAAGAAGAACCGCGAACACAAAAACATGATAAACCAAGTAGCTAAAGATATAGCCGTCAAATTAAAAATAGATGAAAGGATAAACCGCATTGCCGAACAACAACCTTTCATGATAGTAAAAGAGCAGAAAACAAACTTCGTGAAAAAACACAATTCCACCTAATCAAGCCTGCGAAAACGAAATAGGAAAAAATCAGCAAAATCAGAAGCTATCAACACTGAGCTAAGGGAGAAATTAGGTCTTAACCAATGGAAAACACAAAGCTGTCATAGACGGTTTACAGCAGAAAAAAAAACAAAAACAAAGCTACTTTCATCGAATTTGACATCTGTTGTTTCACAATAATGATCCTTGGGCATAAAAAAATCACGACCTATTTCATGTAACAATGGATTTACGATGGAGTAAACACGTGAATTAGTAGGCATATTCATCCTCTAATACCTAGCCAAGATCGTAGAGAAAAAAGGACACGTGACTATATATATGATGACGAACTTATTCTAAGAGAACCCAATGGTTCCAAATTAGATAAATTTAAGAAAAAAATAGTAAACGCCCTAAAACCATTGGATTTAAAATAGAAATAACTGCATGTAGAAGAACAGTAAACTTCCTAGACGTCACTCTCAACCTGAACAATAATTCATACGAACAGTACAAAAAAGATAATGGCGCCCAAACATACGTATCAACATCTTCCAACGGTCCACCTTCAATCATCAAACAAATCCCCATATAAATCCGCCGCAGACTATCTGAAAACTCATCTAACATAGTCATTTTCAATAACAAAAAAACAACATACGACGAAGCACTAAAAAAGTTGGATGCATACAAGAACTATAATACACACGTCCACGACCGAAATGCAAAAACAGAAAAAGAAATAGTATGTGGTTTACCCAGCATAATGCCAAACCTTCAAAACAAACATAAGAAGGGCATTCCTAAACTTAATAGAAAAGCACTTCCCTGAAACAAACAGATTAGCAAAAATATTCAACAAAAATAACGTTAAAATCAGTTACAGCTGCACAACAAATATAAAAATAATAATAAAAAAAAACAACAAAAAATAACAACCTATAATAATGCAATCAAGGAACCTCAATGCGACTGCAGCAATAAAACAACATGTCAACTAGAAGGAAATTGCCAACAAACGAATATAATATATGAAGACAAATTAAGTGCAAACAACAGCACAATGTACAACATCGCTGTCACTGAGGGACCATTCATGAAGAGAAAAAACAAGCACGCCCTTTTATTCTCCAACCGAAAACACTCAAACAGTACTACACTATCCACATACATATGACATCTAAAAGACAGAAATATTGCACCAAAAATAAGCTGGAAAATATTGAAAAAAGCACCTGCCTATAACAACATTACAAAGAAATGCCTATTTTGATTACACGAAAAGTTAGCAATTTTTTCTCATACCCAACAAAAGAATTTACTTAACATAAGATCAGAAATAATTTCCAAATTCAGGCATGAAAATAAATAACTATTATCATAATTTATGACAAATGGATAAAAAAAAATACCTACAAACAGTACTACATAAAACACTATTGACCCTATAAACATGAAAAGGGAAACCACAGACAACATAACACCATCAATTATTTTCTAGTTCAAATTAGTATCATAATCATTACAATTATTGTTATTGTCATTATACCACTATTACTACGATCAATTCTAAAAATGTACAATAACTATTTGCTGCTACAATTGTTATTATCATCACTCGCTCCCTCCACCATTACTACCACATCACAATTACCATTGCCGTATTAGTCCACAATTTCCATTACCGTATCAGAATACAATTATACTTACTTCTCCCTCCCCCAGCAAAATTAATACACCGCATAAGTATTACAAATAAGTATTACAAATTGGAATTGCTACCATTTAGATATGCGCAATCGCCTAATCAAGCAAATAACTGGCTTTAAAATAATAACAAAAGAGTCTTAAAAAATTAAAAATAATGGCACTTTTTACCTATCATAGAAAGACCCCATCATACGTATATACGTGCGTGCGAGAAAAAATTATTTAGCGAACAAAACGGCCTGCACGTTGACAGCGCAACAAACAAAACATATTCGCTACACAATCCAACATTGAAAACAGCGACCAAATGCGCAACGACACATGGATGCGCATATATGATCAGTCCCACACTGTTCTCATGTGTTTATATTTGTGTCAGCTCCGATGAGTGAGCGTGCGTATGTGTGTGTCTACTTACGTCAATGAGTGTACGTCCGTATATGTATGCTTGCGTAAGTATGAGTGGCGTACCGACGACAAGTTTTCCTCCCACTTCCATAGAAACACTGATATACGCAACCATATATAAATTCCAAAGTTTAAAAATTGATCAGTTTCTCTGACGATCGCAAATAACGTGAAACGCAGGGTCACAAACTCACATCAATCCAAATAAATATGTTAGCTGTATCATTGATATTGAGCGCTTTCCAATAAGTACTGCGCGTATATAATATATAAATAATATATAAAAAATTGCATATATATATATATATATATATATATATATATATATATGCAATCAATGTAAGGCATTATGTATATTTCTTAATATATATTAATTAAATCTGTTATTTAACAGTGCACACTGTTTACTCGTTCACTATATATGTGTACGTGTGTGTGTGTGTAATTATATACGAACGCTCACTCGTAAATTTAGAGAAAGAGAGGAGACATGCTGAAATCCTAATAAAAGCATGAAACCAACTGTCCGATTCATACGTGGAATCATTTTTATCAACAACAGTCGAAAGAATGTCATTGCATTATTTATGAATTCTGTTCTGTTTTCAAAAATAAATTTTTGTTTGTAAACATCTTACAAAATATTTTGATCTGAATATTTTCCATGGATTCTCATTTTAAATCTTGGCTCCAATTAAGGCAATACATGTTTTTATATATATATATATTTTTTTTTTCTCTAGCAACTTTTCTGTTGTGTTTCACCAGATGCATTGGTATTGTATTATTGGAAATATTTGTCGTCTTAGTATTAATAATGTGTCCGTGCTTCTCACTTTACTTTCAGCTTTTGTCTAGGAATTCCAGCAATTTTGTTTCCTGAGTCTACTATCAATACTGGGTCAACAGCGTTACTTTCATTGATTAGTCTCTGGTTCACCAATAAAAAAACATACTGCTTTCTATTCCGCCTACCTGTTCAATAAATTTACTGTCTGTAAGGCAGTATGTATATTGTGTGTGTGTGTGTGCTTGCTCTCAATAGGATTTCTAGATTATCCTGAAATCATAACCAAATAATATTTCTAGGTAAATTTAGTTGCTTGTTTTGATACTATTCTCATGATAAATAACACATTTGAAGTTTCAATGTTTTTAAGGAAATTGTACTGTATTATATATCTAGTCTATATGCAGTTCTGCTATGTAAGTCTGACTCTAAAGGAAACGCAAACGACGATCCTGCCAGAAGTTATATCCATAATTTTGGAGGAATCGTTTTAACTTGAAAGGTATAAAGCGTCTGCCGATGTGCTCGTTTTTATTTTCCCTCCCATCGTGCCAAAGAATATTGAGAACTATTTAGGAGACTGTATGTAACACTGTATGAGAAGTAGATTAATGCGTCATTGATAGACAAGCTGCATCTCATATCATTTAATAATTATAATGAATGTATTGGGCTATCAAAAACGTGTTAAGTATTTACAAAAGGTGTGGTTTATTCGCACTCTCAAATCTATTTGTCAAATATACTAATTTGGCAGATGGTCAAAATTATTTTTCATTTCATCTCTTTGATTAAGGAAAAACTATTTTCCTCAAAAACAATACTAGCTATCAGAGCGTAGTTCAGCAATAACTTATGATATCTATTGATTTATCATAATGACAGTGAGAATTTTACATGCAAGAGTGAATTATGGCATATATTTTGTTTGAGCAATCTCATATTTAATGCATGCAATTCCGAAGAAATTCCATTTTTTAAAGGCTGGGGTAGTAGTATTCTAAAACCCAGTTACTTAAAATGTAGACTTTTAATAAGCCAATGATTTTTTTTTTAGAAATGAAAGATATATACCGAATTTGGAAAAAGAAACATAATCATCATATATATATATATATATATATATATATATATATATATATAGAGAGAGAGAGAGAGAGAGAGAGAGAGTCATCCACAGACATACAGTTTCACTGTATCACAGCTCATCGGTGTGACTAGACATCCGGTTGCTAGAATCGAAACCCGACTGAATTCGCGTCTATGGGATACTAAGCCATTGGCGCACGGCATGGATGAAGGTGAATTTAAGCATATTTACATTTAGATAACACATAGTGACTGAGAGAACACGATTCGATTTGCCGAGGAGTCATGCATTATTAATCGTATTAGTCACTGCTTACAAACTCACTCTTCCTCTCCAGAGAGCTCAACCGAAATAAAATACTCATCAAGATATATATATATATATATATATATATATATATATATATATATATATATATATATATATATATATATATTAATGAATGATGCATATATATAGAGATTCTAACAAATTCCCCTTACCATAAAGGACATATATATTCAGGTACGCCCTTTGGTTTTCATTTTTTATTGGTACAAAACATACGCATGAACACATAAAGATAGATACAGTTAAGTCTTTTGAAAAGCTAAGCAAAAGCGGTTTATGTAAAAAAAAATTTAAAAAAAAGGAAAATAATCTATTTTTCTAACAAAATAATATGATCAACTTGTAAGCGACTTGTAATTCTTCTCTGTACAAATCCATATATTATAAATATATATATATTGTAGGCAATATTTGTACGAGTTGCATATTCTACTCTTCTATAACATATGAATAATTTGTATAGGCATTTTTTCAGTATGATTAAAAATGAATCACTAGGAAATATTATGTGTATCATTCACATAAAAATAAAAAGTATATAATTAAATATTGCAAAATGAATACTTTTGAACGATTTTCAATTCCCGTTCCGTTCAATATTTTTGGTATCTGTGAATTGTTATGAATTTATGGGAAATATTATATATATATATATATATATATATATATATATATATATATATATATATATGTATATATATATATATATATATATATATATATATATATATATATATATATATATATATATATATATATATATATGAGGACATGGAACATAACACCAGCCTAAAACGCAATCGTCAGGAATTACAATTGTGTTTAAGCAAGACTCCCGCCTCTGGGTGTTGTCTTCAATGCGCACGTTTATATATACATAACATCTTACTTACACACACACACACACACACACACACACACACACACACACACACACACACACGTATATATATATATATATATATATATATATATATATACATATACAGAGAGAGAGTCGCAGAGAGTCAAAGATGGAGCGAGATAGAGAGAAAGAGACAGAGACTGAATGAAACCGAAAGAATGAGAATTGTCAGCTTATTGCTGTTTATGAGAAAAGATGCATTATTGCCTATCCTAATAATATTTATATGAAAGTCAAAGTAAAAGATTAGACGAGATTACGGGTTTGACCGATTGCTCTTTGAGAACCGATATTATTCCACGCTACAGCAATAATTTGAAAATAAGTATATGTTCATATAGATGAAATATTCTGTTCATATTAAAAATGTTACTTTGACATTATATTTTCTATCTACTATTTGAAACAAGATTTGCGCAGTTTATTTGCATAATAAACCCGTTGATGTCCAGTAAGGAGGAGGCACGGTGGAGATATAGCAGAGTCCGAATTTCAGTTGAATTAATTACATTCACTTACCTGCTAAAAACATAGGGAAAATATGAATACTGTTCATCTCCTTCCCATCTTTGTTTAAACAGCAGAACAGACCTACTTCTATATGGTTGGATGACAACTGTTCTACTGCATAAAGAAATGGCAACATTCTACGGGAAAGAATCTGCCTCGCCATTCCTGTATCGAAAGATATATGATTGCCTACGAGTGTATCACCCATGGTACATAACTGACTGAGTGATGTACAGTAAAATTATTATTTTTTTATTGTATATATATATATATATATATATATATATATATATATATATATATATATGTATGTGTGTGTGTGTGTGTGTGTGTGTGTGTGTGTGTGTGTGTGTTACGAGTTGGACATATATGTTATTTAAAATATTACAAATACTACATGTTCAGAAGTATTTTATTTAATAAAGAATGAATTCACAGAGAAATTCTGATATAAAGCTTGTGACAGATTGTTATATTGAATTTTCATACTGAAGAGTAGAAGAATTTAATATTACATATGAATGGGAGTGGTTCTAGTCTCAATTCGAGTAATTTTAACCAATTGATAAGATTTACCTGCCATTTTCGTGTCCGTATAATATGAATGCTTCCAGAGTATTGCATTAACATTTCAAGCGTATGCAGATAAGGAAGAGAGAAAGTGAGTTGACTGCAAACTACATCGAGGCTGTGCATCATTGTATTGCTTGCCATAAAACTTTGAGGATTGACATTTAAGCTGGATAAAGGACGCTGCGTCATCTTCAGACAAGTGGAAGTGGAGACTTTCGTAGCAATTGCATAGTTTGCTCTCTTTGTGACTTAGGTAAAATGAGCCAGTATACAAGATAGAGGATTGCATCGAGGAGATTAAGAGAAGTTACTCAGTCTCTGAGGAAGAAATTTATTCTCTAGGTCTCCACTTACTTGCTTT
>OZ038478.1:106788139-106793139 GCA_964036315.1 Acanthosepion esculentum
GAAAAAAAAGAAACATATTCTACGCGAACATAAAAAAAGATAAAAATACATTTTTATGCACCAAACTTTACAATGGTAACAAAGACACGAATTCTACGCAGGAAATTTTTTTTCGTACAAATGTTCCAGAACAACAGACCTACAAAGATCTGAAGTCTACAAAAAAGAAAATTAGTTACACAAAATTACGGTAAACATGGAAGATTTTAATGCAACCATTTTGGAACTAATGAAAATGCAATTCGAGCAACATCAGAAAAATGAAGAGAAGAATCTTGAACTACAAGAATTACTACTACGGGCAGTAACAAATAAAGGGCAAAATTCTGAAAATGATCCGGCATTCTCGCAAAATACTATATGGAGCTCTATCGAAGTCTTCACTTATGCACCGGGCGAAGACAAAACCTTCGCAGATTACTTCAGAAGATATGAAGATTGAAAAGAGTTTGATTGCGGGAATTGGTCAGACGTGAAAAAAGTACGTCTACTACTGAGGAAAATAGGGTCAAGCGATAACACTAAATTCATAGACTACATCCTACAGACGAAAAAGAATGAGTTGACTTTCAAGGAAGCCGTGCAACTTTTAACGGAATTATTTAGTCCGAACACTACACTATTTCACAAAAGGTGGAAATGTTTAAATTTAACGAAAAAGGATAACGAAGATTATATAACATTCGATTCCGTAGTAAACAAACACCGTGATGACTTTAAGTTATCTGAACTCAGCCCGGATTATTTTAAATGTTTGATATTCGCTCAAGGCCTGGTTTCGACTAAAGATGCGGAGATCAGACGGAGAATTCTAACAAAACTTGAAAGTGAACCAGAACAGACGCTACAAAAATTGGCTGAAGACTGTCAGGGATGATCAAATGAAATATCAGAAGAAGCTATCACCCAGTACATGCTATCGCTATGGGATTTTGCATTGGTACAAAGAGTGTCCATACCGCTTTAAGACGTATGTGTTGTGCAATAAAGTGGGACAAAAAATGTGCATTGTTTGACACGGAAAGAAAGCAAAAGCCGAGTAAGAGTCACTAGAACAGACCAAGCAGACCAGACAAATATACGAACATACGTACAAGTAGAAATGTTAAACAAAAAAGTCAAACTACAATAGGATTCCGGATGAGATCTAACCATTATTAACTTACAGATGTGGAAGAAATTAAACAAACCGACCATGTTGAGAACCGATAAAATAGCTAGTTCGATAACTGGAAGAAAAATCAAATTTGAGGGAGATGTTATTACAAATGTGACATTCAATGGAATGGCCAAAAAATTAAAAAATACGAAAAATTTATTTGGGACTGTCTGGATGCAGAAATTTGACCTCTGGTATTTACCGATAAATACGTTCTGCCAAAAAGTGAAAGTTTATCGACCGAGGCAGTTAAATTAAAGGAGAAATTAAAAGAAAATTTCCCCGAAGTATTTTCAGCCGGCCTCGGGAGATGTAAAAAAATGGCATCAAAAATAGAACTAAAAGAAAATGTACAACCCATTTTCAAGAAGAAAAGGAATGTACCTTTTGCATCATTAGAAAAAATAGACCAAGAGTTGGATAGACTCGTAAAAACCGGTGTATTGACAAAGGTAGAATATAGTCAATGGCCCGCACCTCGCTTTATGTGAAAAAGAAAACGGGTGAGATGCGAGTATGCGCTGATTTCTCGACAGGATTGAAAGCAGCGATTAAGGATTATCACTATCCTCTCTCTATTCCAGAGGAAGTTTAACAAAGTTAAACGGGGGAAAATTTTTCTCAAAAAAAACTTGAGCGAAGAATACCTGCAAGTACCAGTATATGAGGAAAGCTCAAGGTTCTTGTGCATAAACACACATAAAGGATTATATAAGTTCCAAATATTACCATTCGAGATCAAGGTCGCGCCGACAATATTTCAGCAAATAATGGATTCTATGCTAGACGGATTGGATTTCACGATCGCTTACCTTAATGACATACTAATAAATAGCAAAATATTGATCAACACTGGGAACACTTTCAAGAGGTTTTCAGGCGAATATAAAACTACGGTTTTAAAGTAAAAGGAAATAAATGTGACTTTTTTATTGACGAAGATCAAAGACGACGAGGACCAGAAAGGGCAACGACAATAAAAAAAATGCCGGCTCCAAAAATGTAGCATTATTACAAAGCTTCTTGGGCTTAGTAAATTCTTACCAAGTATTTATTCCTAACATGCACAAATTACACGCACACCTAAACGAATTGCTGAAGAAGGAAAATCTTTAGGAGTGGAGAGATGAATGCCGGGAAACATTCGACAAAATCATTAAGATGATAACAGCAGATATATTTTTAGCGCATTATGACCCAAAATTAGAAATAATAGTCGTAAGTGATGATCTTGGGGCATGTATACTTCATTAAATGCCGGATTGGAAACTAAAACGCGCATGCTTCAAGAACATTGCTACCAGCCGAAGAATAATTATCGCAAATCGAAAAAGAAGAGCTGAGGATTATTTTTGCGGTTACGAGATTCCACATATATATTTACGGTAGATTTTTCAGCTTGCAGACGGACCACAAGCCGTTATTGGCAATATTTGGATCAAAGAAAGGTCTACCTGTTTACACTGTGAATAGATTGCTAAGATGGTGTACAATTTTATTGAACTACAGCTATAAATTGTAGTATCTTACATCAAACAAAATAGGGCATGCAGATGTTCTTTCTAGACTAATATCAAAGAAAACGGAGTCATTAGAAGATTCCGTAATTACAGCTCTACGACATGAGGAAGATATTATATAGTACAATTCGAAACCTCCCCGTCACATTACAGGAAATAAGAAATGAAGCAGTGAATGAAGAATTTATTAAGGAAATGAAAACAAAAATTGCAGAAAAAATAATCACATATCAAACAGTTTTTCATTATGTGATAATGTTCTACTATATAATGAAAATCCCGAAAACGCTACAAAGGCGAATTCTCAAGGATTTTCATATGGGCCACCCAGGAAAGAACAGGACGGAATCCTTAATGCAAAGTTACGTATATTGGCCAAACATGGATCAAGATATCACACATATGGTGGACAAAGGCAAGGGTTGTTCCTTAGCAGCCAAAGCACCGCCGAACATCCATAAGCCATGGCCGGAGACAGATCGACCGTGGTCGAGAATACATGTAGATTTCGCAGGTCCATTAGATGGTTTCTACTATTTGATTGTAGTAGACAGTTACAGCAAATGACCAGAAGTATTTCGTTGGAGAAAACCTACTTCTGAGACTACCATAAAATGCTTTCACGAGCTGTTTGCTCGTTTCGGAGTGGTTGATTGTCTAGTAACCGACAGTGGGACACAATTAACATCTGCGGATTTTTAAAACACATCAAATCCCCGCCATATCACCCAAGATCATATGGCCAAGCGGAGAGATTTGTAGATACGATAAAAAGAACACTAAGGAAAACTTATGACGTGCCAACAGAAAAGGCTTTGCAACAATTCTTGCAATTATATAGAATTACACCGAACATTATACGCCATCGGCATTATCGCCGACGGAAGTGATGTTCGCCCGAAAAATTAGATCGGTATTCAACAAATTACTACCAAAACAGACAAAGCAATCACCAACGTCGTACGTACCAAAAAGAAAATTCAACCCCGGAGAGAAAGTATTTTTTAAAATGTACAAAAAAAATACATCCTACTGGGAACAAGGTAAAATAGGGAAACGGATCGTAAACACGGTTTACATAATTCAGGGTCCGATATTCTCGCATAAAAGGCACGTAAATCAAATAAGAAAGAGATTGTTAGAAGATTCTAACCGTCCACCTCAGTAAGAGGAAGAGGTGATGGACACGATATTCGACACATTCGATATGCAAAGGCCTCAAACAATATCAGAAACGCGAAAATCGAGCAGGAAAAGAAAATTTACAGAGCCTTTGATGATAAATCCAAAGGGAAAAATATTAAAGACCACTGCGAGCAAATGTTTTGGGAGGTGGGGTGTTATGGGATCTTACCTCTAACGATATAATGAACTCTTCCTGACACTATTAATACTGGGTCTCTCAAGAGAGACGTAGAGAGGAAGTGGTACGTGTCGAGACAATAGTAGTTCACTCTAAACCAAACTGACAGTCATACTAACACTTTCACTTTCTTTTATTATTATTCTGTTTAATATATATTTGTTATTCCTACTCTTGCGTTCGTGTTGTTCTTCCTGGGTCCCTACCTTGGACTATAACAGTCGTAAATGAACGCAAGTAGAAAGGAGTCAAAATGAACTGTAATGGACAGGGTATATTCTTGCAAGCAACAAAGAAAAGAATAAATATAATATCTATAAAGTGGAGATGCTGCAATTAAGAAAGTACAGATATTTATAAGTCTGCGAATTGTTTTAACAGACGACGAAATGTGTGACATCTAAATCAAACTGTCATGGAATAGCAAATTGGATCATCTAAAAACTAAACAAAGTAAGAGCAAAGAGAAACTTTACATTTAAAATAAAATCAAAGAAAAGAGTTTTTAACCGCTACGTGTTACCAGTCCTCTTACAAAACACTGGATGCTGGACAATTTCCTCCCAGATAGAGTGGTAATTTTTAGCAATGGAGATATTCTTCTACAAAATGTTACTAACAATACTGAAATATTCATATAAGCAACGAGGAAGATTTTATGAACATAGAAAAAAAGAGAAAAAAATTACCGAGAAAATTTTTGTTGGAATTTCCAGGACACATAATGAGGAAAGGAGGCCTGGAAAAGGTGACACCGACTGCTCATATTAAAGTCAAGAACGCCAGAACAAGAGGTCGAGCAACCTACCTATCGAGTGTATACATTTGGATAGCAAAACATGAAATGGGGTGGACTGAAGAAGGAAAACAGCTAGTAAGAACCACAAAGGATAGCATATGGCGGGGAGCCATGATAGGCGATATCATCAAGAGGAAATTTCGAATTATAGATTCTGTT
>OZ038478.1:106798139-106853139 GCA_964036315.1 Acanthosepion esculentum
CTGAACTGTTTCGCAACATTCGTCCTCCTATATGGCAGCAATTACCAGAGAGTCTCGTCTCGGGTGATGAAGTGACTTGACGCAACAGAAATGTGGTTCTACAAAAAATAGACCAAACATGTGAACAAGACGAAGATCTAAAGACAAATGACATATCAGGTATTCTTGATGCTGTAGTTAACATTTGCGTAGCACATAAGAGGAAAGAATACTAGGAACATTTGATACCCGCAGGACAGAATGAAGCAAAGAGTAATAGAGGAAAGGGACTCAAAACTTACTTGGCGAGATTGAGTGACGGAGCTGGATCTGGGAGTGATGCTAAAAAGACAAAGTTTATTAAAAGCTATAATGAAAATTGAAAAATCCTACCAGAAACTGGTACGAATTCGAACCATCTGACATTTCTACACCGATGCAGAGACCTACAACTCATCCCTTCAGGATTGGCACCAAGACTTCCCGTCAATTCAAGGAGAGTCCGTCTGGTCGCAGAGAAAGTGGGACACGCCCTTGTCCGAGAGAGAATCCAGTACAATCGTTGGATAAAACAGAGACTCAATCTCATATCTCCGAGAAGCTCGAGGAATTCTTCAACAGAATTACTAATGAAGAAGACTGGAGAAGGATCCAAAATGACCTGGTTAAATCCTTCAGACATGAATTCGATGTGGTCAAGGCTCGCAAAGTACTAAGATTATATAGATTGAAAGATCAGAAAATGACGTACCCGGCCCATCACCGACCAGTGAAACAGTAATCAACGCCAGTTAATATAAGCTGAGTACCTCTGATGAGTCAGTATTCAATAAGGGTCTAAACTTTGCCACAATCATTACGCTAGTGCCATACTTGGACATCATTGCCAGAGTCGAAGAGGTGGCCTTGTACTTCCCTCAGGCTTAGGCGGATGAACTGAGATGGAGAGTGAGGCAGACCTTCAAGAAGGCCAAGCCGCCCAGGTCTAACATAACAAAACTGGGGGGGGGATCGAAACCCTACAGAGAAAGGAAAACATCATCATACTACCTGCTGACAAAAGTAATGCGACTGTAGTGATGGACAAATCAGATTATACAAGAAAGCTGGAAGAACACATTAGCAATGGTAGTTAAAACAAAGTAAGACAGGATACTACAATGAAAATGGAACGCAGACTCTCACAGATACGAATCACTTCGCACCTAAGACGTATAGTCAGTTATCGCAGCGTTACAACAAGCTACCGCATATATACGGCCTCACTAAGATTCACAAAGACGATATTCCGCTCAGGCCGATTGTTAGTTGCCAAGGCTCTGTGTTCCAACCTCTGAGTTGTTTGTATGTATATATACTTGACCCATTGATAGGAAAGTCTCCTTCATATGTCCGAAACTCCGCCCATAATATTTCGGGGAAATAATCAAAGATGCTCTCATCCTATCCAACCAGATGGTGACTTTTGACGTGGTGAAATTGTCCACCAAAGTACCCACAGAGGAGGCACTCTCAGTAGTTAGAGACAGATTGGCCTCTGACTTATCCCGAGAAGAACGGACCAGTATTCAATAGATAATCTGATGGTGATGTTGACTTTCTGTACACAAATAACACAATTTGGAATGGGATCACACATATAGCGACATGATAAGGGCTTGCAATGGGTTCGCCATTATCACCAGCAATGGCAAATATATACATGGAATAATTTGTGGAAATGGCATTAGAATCTATATCTCTAAAGCCAACTATATGGTTAAGGTACGTAGATGACACCTTCATACTCTGGCCACAGCAGGAAGATATTCAGGTTCTACTGGACCATTTGAACTCAATAAGACCTTCGATACAGTTCACAATGGAGAAAAAGAGTTACAACACACTCTCCATTTCTAATATCTCGAACAGAGCATTTGTTCAAGACATCGGTATACCGTAAACAAACATTCACCGGACTGTACGTCATTTCAACTCCCACCATCCATACAGCGTAAAGAAAAAAGGTATCGTCCGCTGCTTACAACACCTAGCAAAAGTCATAAGTGGCGATCCAGAGACATTAGATAAAAAATTGGTCAGTATAAATAGTACCCTACAACGTAAATTCTACTCCGGGTGCATGGCAGCAGACCAAAACAAAAATGGGATAAGCGGGTACAAGAGAAGGATAGCAACATCCAGAAAACTCTCTGTCTGCCTTATGTGAAGGGGTTATCAGAGAAAATACAAAAGGATTTGCGGTCCATATCACATCAGGACAACCTTCAAAAGCTTGACAACACATCGCAGATATCTCTCCCTAGTAAGAACCTTCATAGAGGAGAACATGACTAACGAGTGTGTATAGGCTATCCCGTGCAGCTGCGGAAAGAAATATAAATGGAGACAGGCTTCCCTCTTAAGGTAAGGCTTCAAGAACACCAGAAACTGTAACACGAGGGGAAGTCGAAAAATCAGACGTGGCTGACCACATATGGATAGAGAAGGGTGATCACCCCCTCTGTGGGATCAGGTTGAGATCATAGACAAGGAAAACCGTTGGAAACTTTCGTAAACTTAAGGAATCATCACATATGCAAGACCACAAAAATCTCCTGAGCCGACCAAGCATAGAAATGAATACAATATGGGAGCCAGTAATAAGGAATGCCAGAGAAAACCACAATAACAACAAAAGTTACAATATGAGCTCTGGTAAAAACATGCAAGGATAACTGCAAATATTGCAATATGACAATTGTTAAAAAAGGTTGCTGAAGATATTCAGCTTATAATAATCAGAAATTCATACGCAGATGTCCTCAAAGACACATGGAACAGTGGATAACAGGCGATGGTTTGATCCAGTGACAGGACAGAAAGAGTGTGATTTCAATACCCGGTTAAGGCAGTGGAGAACTTTCAAAGGGAAATTAAAAGGAGATAACTGATAACTGACATCCATTAAATGTGGCACATGGAACTAGGAGAGTCTACTCCAGTGAGGGAAATAAAGGGTTCAGTTGGACATTCCATCTAACTGAAGAAGGGCGGAGCGTAGAACGGCAGAAACCTTGTAATAGACATGGCGACAAAGATTTGGATAATAATCCGAATAATGTAAATAATGTAAATAAAAGTTTCTTTGAAATGTTTTTATTAAATATTGAAAATAAATATTTATGTCATATCGAAACATTTAATAACTTTTTAAAGTTACAAATCGTGGAAAATATATTGAAAAACAATATACATTGGTCACATCTGAAAAACGAATTTATTTAATATGTTTAAAAGGATATTAGGTAGCAAACTATTTTGTACATCATGTAAATATTTGAAGAATCTAGTTTTGCAAGGGGAAGAAGTAAGGGGCTATGAATAGCATTAACTGTGCATGATGGCAGTGAAGCAATGGACTTATTATTTGAAGTAAACTTCCCAAAGACAAACGATTAATGTGGGGAAAAGATTACAAGAAAAATGCTTGATAGTGAGTAAACTTTAGTGATTAATATGCAGCTGGACCAGTTGGAAAGATTAATATTAAGTTCCCTCAAGCATATCTCTAATGAGAAAGAAAACAAGGTAAACAATGATTGTAATATAGAAAAAAGTAAAAAATATGATTTTTAAGATAAATGATGAAAAACTTGGTGTCTAGCACTTTGGCAACGGAAGTTAATATATATCACTGGAAGCTTTAGGAAATAAAATAACACCATCAACCAGTATTTTGAGCCAGTGTCGTTACTACTCACGTAATCTCACAATTGCAGTTCATCTTGGTATTCAAGGAAGAAAATTGCAATGGCGTACCGGTTCCTTTAGTCCTAGGGACGTTGTGATTACCCTGTTCCACCTATCAAAACTTAGAGAGGCGGGTTTTAACTCATTATTTTCATTCTCCTAGTCTGGTAGCCAACCAAGTTTTTCCTGCTATTTTACGCATAGCTGGTAATTCATAGCTTTTTCAAGGTTAATAATGCGCCAGGGAATGCAATGAACTCGGCTGAATTTCGAATTTGGCTCTACTGATTCCTCAATCCTAGATGCTACACATTCCTCCACCGAGTCACGTATAATACTATAACAGCTGCAAGTAATGTTTAAATCGAAAGAGTCGAAATCGTAATTATATAAAATTATGGAAAAAATCGTGGAAATTCTGATGTAATTTATCTTGAATTGACAGTACTAACAAGGAAATGGTAACAAGTTCTTTGTTATACGTATATGAGGTATAATGTTAATATGTGTCAGTAATGTGTACATATTTTTCTGCAGGTTTATGCATGAATAATAATAATTATTTATGATCCACTGAATATGTTTGAATAATTGGTATCAATAAAATGAAGTTATGGAAATTTTTATATTTTATATTTTTATATTATTCTCATCTACATATATATATATATATATATATATATATATATATATATATATTCTAACTCAAACTACACACACACACACATATATATATATATATATATGGATATATACACAATATGTGTGGTATAGTGCAGTCTATAATATATATTTACAATATCTTTTACAATGGTTTACACACAAGCACTAACAAACACGCATTATATATATATATATATATATATATATATATATATATATATATATGTGTGTGTGTGTGTATGTGTTTGATTGAAATTAGGAGGATTTGAGATAATTTATCGAGTCTAGAAGAAATAGAATGCAGAAAGTGCTGGACGGCCGTCTCGTCCTATATTTGGGATTCATCAACGCTGCACATCCACTACCGAGAATTGAAATACGAACAGTTACGTTATCAGGCAAACGTCATACCAACTGTTCCAACAGGGACTCGGTGACGAAGAGATAGCGAATTAGACTCAATATAACGCCGGGTTTCAATTCTCGGTATTTGATGCGCCCTGCTGATGAGTCCCAAATATAGGACGAAACAGCCATCCATTGCTTTCTGAATTCTGTTGTGGTTTCTTCTAGTCTCGATGAATTACTTAATCATCATTATCTCAAATCCTCCTAATTTCTATCAGATGTATATCCTTGCTTGGACTGGCTACAAATGCTCTGGATGAATCTAATTCGCTACCTCTTCGTTCCCGAGACACATTGGTACAGTTGGTATGACATTTGCCTGATAATGTATGTATGTGCACGTAGTGATTTTCCAAGCGTAGCTCAGATGTGGCACAAGGCCGAAAGTATGGGGCACCCTACTCAGTCGTGATAGTTCTAGCGATACAAGCTTGCTAACCATTACACCACCTCGAGGTGCCGATGTATGTGTACGTATGTAGCAGATATATTTAGTTATCAGGCTATATATATATGTATATCTATCTATCTATCTATCTATCTATCTCTCTCTCCCTCTCTCTCTCTCTCTCTCTCTCTATATATATATATATATATATATATATATATATATATATATATATATAGCCTGATTATAAAAATATATCTGCTATATGTACAGTTGCGGCGAAAATGTTCAGAACGACATTGTTTTCTTCAGAAAAGTAGTTATAAGTTTTTATAAAATTTGTTCTATATTCTATAATTTTCAGAAACAATAAACACGATATGAATTGTTATTGTCTGAGATATTTGTGTAATTTGAGAAGACAATACAAAAGTTTTGGATAATTTTGTGAACATTTTGGCCGCAACTCTGTGTGTACGTATATAACAGATATGTTTCATAATCAGGCTATATATATATATATATATATATATATATATATATATATATATATATATATATATATATATATATACCATATGATTATTAAATATATATGCTACATACGTACACATAAGATCAAACGCGTATATTCGTGTATTGGTGTTTCTTCACAAATGAGAGGAATCTGATCTGGGAGAAATGATAAATGGCTAATGGAAATAGAATATTTTTTCAAGAAATCATTATACTTGTGTTGAAATTCGTGTACAAATTATTGCTTCCCAATGACGCAATGAGTTTAACCCATTTATATCCACAAAAATGTTTGATATGATTGTAAGTTGCCTTGTCCATGTATATGAATTTTGATTTTAGTTGATACATCGTTATAATTATTGTATTATGTTACACGTTAAAATTGAGTACAGAATGAACAGAAATGTGCAGAATGTGTGTTTTTCCATTACATCGGCCTAAGCATTTGTCGTGCCTTTGAGTCGGTATTTTATATGAAAAACATGTGAAATCAATCCATTTACTTATCAATACTTTTCGTGTAATGCATTACTAAGCATAATAACAGAATATACGCATCCGATTCAAGCAAGTTATTAAATTAAGAAAATTGTGCAGAGCATTATGCTCTGACAAACGGCATGCTTATGTACACAACAGCACGCACAATAACAATGAGGCGTAAATTTCACACACACACACACACACACACATACACACACACACACACATATATATATATATATATATATATATATATATATATATATATATATATATATATATATATATATATATATATATATCCGAGTTTGTATATCATGAATATCTTAATATCATTTAAATTGAATAGTATTATTTTTTATGAGTGTGCGCATGACCTTTGAAAATATATGATTATGTTGTTGCGCCATCAGCGAGACTAGGCCGTATTAATCGAAAATAAAATGATATTTTTTCCCCAAATTATCGTTAAATAAAATTAATTATGGAAGAGAGCCGATAGTCTGTTTCGTGTTGGAGCGCAATCTTCAGGCTTTGTGTTTTGCGTGTTGGCACGATTATTTATATATGCTTTTTAATGAGGAAGCGTAGGTAGTAAGGTAAAGTATATCAGTTTAATATATTATACTAATATTGGGTAGGCAGTAACGGTTATGTTTCAAATTATTCTAAATATTATTAAGTAGAAAGTATGTTGGCCTGAATGCGATTATTTGTAGCTTTACTGTAATTTTGGTTTTCAACTCATTACCTATTATTGTTTATTTAGTGTATTTTGCAATTATTCATTATTTCTGCTCAGTATTATTACATTTACTTGTCTTATGTCTGAATTAGAATTTTCTACATTTGTTAATTATTTACTTAACTTGTTAATTTATTATTTGTTTTTGTTTTCTTATCTTATTTGTTATTTTATTACCATTATTATTTTTCAGTGGTTGGTTATGTTATTGTTTTGTTTAAAATATTTTGCCTAAAGTATTGTCTAAAGAATGATGTATTTTCTGTGTTGTATACAGTACACATCTTTGCATTTCTCTTGGTTACGTTTTAATTGATGTTCATTTTTAATTTTCGATTTCTAAGTAACATAGTAATAATCTGTTTTCTTGTCTGCAGTTCGTATCGTTTATTTAGCAAATTGTGTGGGTTTGGGTATGATTATAGTCATTGTCTCATCCAGCACAAAAACACAATAGAATAAAGTAACATTACAATAGGGTTTGCTGTACCAACCCGGTCAGAAGACACGGAGTTGTAGAGGCTCTGCACGAGTTCGAGCTCAACAATGCCCGCCGGATCTGCTGCATCACCACTGAGTTCCCCAAGGTATGTGCAGACATCATGATAGACAGGTTAGTAACAATCTTCAAGCTAGTGTGGGTATTGGAATAAATTCCAAACGAATGGTGAGACGGTCTTATCCTTCCCTTCTGGAAGAAGAATGGCGACTATCTCCTGTGTGGCATCCCCTTGAGCTGTTACACTTCTCTGTATTCTTGTTTAAGAATTTCATGTGGATCTTATTTGACCGTGATCTCCTCGCCCTCAAATAGATAAGAAGCCATCAACAGACTTTTTCCAAATCCACCCATTCCACCTCCGATCACATCTCCGTTCTTTGGCTGCTTATCGAGAAATCTCAAGAATACCACAAGCATCGTCACTTCTACATGGACACTTTATGGAATTGAATACCACGACATAATTGTGATCCTGACATGATCACTCCGGTGAATAAAGGCTATTCACTGCCCAGAAGGCATGCACTCAACCCTCATGGCTGGAATACAACACATTAAATTTGAGTCAAGTCCGGCTACAAAATTGCCGGAAATTTGTTTGTATAGAGAGACAATGACATTCGGAGTGATACTAATCCAAGAGGGAGGGAAAAAAGGAAAGTTCATAAACACTGTCTTCAATATGAAGTGAGAGCGGGTGTGGAGGAAATTAGATCAAGTAAAATGGTGGCATTAGTTCAACAGGGGGCTTTGACGAATTGGGGAAACCTGGAAAAAAGGAAGATTACCTGGGCAGATCTCTGGTATACCAATCCCAGTAATACAAGCTTCCTTGTGCAGGCAGTGTTTGATACACTGCCCAGCCAGGCAAAACTCTACACGGGGGGAAAGCTTGTCTCCACTTTGTTCAATGTGCCAGGAGAAAGGATCCCTTCAACATATATTGAGCGGATTCCCCAAGGCGCTTAGTGAGGGGCGGTACCGGTGGCGCCACGATAACGTTTTTGGAGTCCTTATAACAATAGTATCAAAGAGTCTAAAACAAAACAGATATGAACCGAATAAGAATAGGATAAATTTTGGCATAGCCGGGAAAATGTAAAGACATCGCTGAAGAAAACATCTCTCCTCAGCGCTGCCCCGGACTGGCAATTGAGAGTAGATATAGGCTAACATCTGAAATTTCCACAAGAAATAATACAAACGAAGCTTCGCCTAGACATGATTATTTATTCAGAAAAGACCAAACAATTCATCATCTTAGAATTAACAGTCCCTTGGAAAATATGGACGAAGCCCACTGAAGGAAGCTTGGAAAATATTTACTAGTTGGCGAGCTCAATGCAAACCGATTAAAATCGGTTGCAGAGGCTTTGCTGGGTGGTCTCTATATAAGTTGTTGCCAAAATTAGTTGTTACTGGTTTGGAAAAACCATGACTATTCTCTTAATAACATTGGCAACGGAAGAGGCTTCTAGATGGCTTTGGTTGAAAAGATCAAGGGATCGGCAGTCAGTAAGGAAAAGAAAGGAGGTGCGGTCCATATATACATATATTTGGAGTGTGTTTGGGTATGACCTAAAACTACATCCAGCAATGGAGTCTCAAATAGGAGACAATTAGGGTATCTCGAACCATTGTTACATATGGGTGTTCCCTAGCTGAGAACTAGCACCTGTTTGCCCCCTACCAGCGTTGTTATTTTTAAGAGGTGTGTGTGTGTGTGTGTGTGTGTGTGTGTGTGTGTGTGTGTGTGTGTGTGTGTGTGTGTGTGTTTGTGTGTTTGGCGACATTGATATATGTGTGTAATTCATAGATGGAGGATGAAGGATATAAAAGTTGGAAGATGGAAAAGGAAATATTTGTTTCTTTTATTCGGCGGATGATTAACATGAATGAATGAGATAAGTGTAAATAGGATGTGAGTTTTGAGCGTGTTTCTGCCTGTGTGTTTGTGTGCATGTGTGTATATGTCTCAATGAGGCGAATCAAATTGGTACTTATCACTTCAAACCAAGCACGCTGCCACTTTCCAGATCGGATAGAAATTGTGACTGCTTTTGCTTCATTTTAATGGAAGAGCGCACATTACCGGCGAACTGGAAGTTATCAGGGATAGTACAATAAATTGCCTAGAAGTGTCGCATGGTGTGTAGATGGAAAGATGGGAAAAATTGTAGCTAACAGAATTTACACAAATCGCTACTCGATCAGTATCGGCTGGGCTACCGTGGTGAGGGGATATGATGCTGAAAGACCCGAATCCCCTAATGCACCTCGGCTAGAAGCATCACTGATTATGTGTACTAATGCATCCAATAGATGTATTTTACGGAATGTATAAGTATTTTATATCTAAACTAGTCATATATTTGTTTTTCATGTCTATATTTCTGAATTCATTTAAAATATCACCGGATATATTATATGCGTGGTGCTGATTGTACAAAGAAGTGGTATTAAATGTTTTGTTAGGATGCGACTAATTTATGTGGAGTGCAGACTATTCTTGATATAATTCGTCTCAAAGGCATATCCGGTTTATCACAATACATTGTGGAAACATTAAAAAATAATTAAAAAAATCTATGTACAAAAAACGGATCTTATACACAACAATTAATCAAACGCCTTACTTATACATAGAATAAACTTCAACAACAACATTCATTTAATGAATGTCCCACTTATTAAAAGACAAAGTAACTTATAAAGAAGAAAAGTTCTCGAGAGTGCCGCTATCGAATATTGTCAAATTATAAATCTGCGCCTTGCATTTTCTGCAATATCTCCATTCTTGAAAGAATTATTTCTGTAAAGGTGTCGGATAGTGTATATGTGTAATGGAAGTTAACCATTTGATATGCGTATTTGTAGTTGATAGAGAATTCCTTTTCTCTTTTAATATATTGAAAATACAATGAATAAAACACACAAAAACGCGTGTTGAATTTAATGACAAAAATGTTTTTTCTTTTCAGGATGTGAATTACAATATTGTTATTATGTGTGTGTGTTCAAAATGTTCTCAGTGTTATTGTCTCTTGTTTCTTTAGATGTTTGTGCCTACTTATTTTTGAAGGTTCTGAGAATTTCGTTGATAAAGGCAGCGTTTGGAAATGTTATGTAATCGACGGAGCGAAGATGAAACATCAGTATTGTTATTTTATTACTGCTTCTCTGTTGACTTAGCATGCAGTGGAAGGGTCAATTTTATAATGAAGATATTTCAGATTTTACAATGACGAAATATCATTATCAGATATACTCACTTGTGGCCAAGTGGTTTTAGATGATGAAATATCTATCTTTATTTCCATGATGATGAAATATCCTTATTTATCAATGTTGGGAAGTTTGTTTTTAGAATGTTGAAATATCATCATTCTGCATCAGAGCAATCATTCTCAAGCCAAGATACATGATAAAAAAATATTTTAAAAAATTAAAAGAAAACAATTAAAATCCTAAACAAATATCATTCAAAATATATAAGAAACAAATTAAACAAAAACTAACTTTAAGTATTAATTTGCATAAAATTTCTAAAAAATATATCTTATTCACATTCGTTTATTATACATTGAATTGCATCACATTGCATCCCCCATAGTTTGTCTCACGTTTCAACTAACCTGATGAATATTTTGAGCATTCATTTACGCAAAAGCTTTGAAAAATTAAAACACCTGTTGCAACATAAAAACGTTTCTTTTTACTTCAGGAAGTCACACTGAGGACGAACTCGCCGGCTAAGATAAGATATATATATATATATATATATATATATATATATATATATATATATATATATATATATATATATATATATATATATATATATATATATATATTCGAACAAACCCAATTTTATGCCCTCTCATAAAAAACTAAAATAAAAATAAAAGAAACTGAGCATAAAATTGTGTTTGTTCTCTTCTATCTATTCATTCTGTGTTATTAACGCATTGTTCCGATATATATATATATATATATATATATATATATATATATGTGTGTGTGTGTGTGTGTGTGTGTGTGTGTGCATATATATATATATATATAAATATATATATATATATATATATATATGTGTGTGTGTGTGTGTGTGTGTGTACGTGGAAAACAAGTATAATCGTTTTGTATGTGTTATCTACATACACATATATGCAACTGTTTATAAGCCTTCATACGAAGAATGATATGCATTTCTTTACACTTTCGTATAAAAATATTTGATTAATGTTTTTCAGAGAACCTGCTCACGTATTATTATTTTCATACCATTAAAAGTTTTACGAATTTATTTGTAGGTAATGCATACCTTTGTTTGCATTGTGGATAAAATATGTCATCAAATTCTGAAAGGTTAATAGCCTGATACAGTAGCTGCTGTAGAAAATAAGGATATCTAGACTTTGGGTCAGAGTTAAACACATTAGAGGAATTTTAAACGCCAAGTTTTCCATGTGCCTGTGTGCAAAAGACCTGCAAAACTGTTTCATTAATATACACCAGTGATTATCATTTTATTTATTTTAACCATTGGTCATGTATGGTATGGTATGTATCTATGTTTATACATACATATATATATATATATATATATATATATATATATATATATATATATATATATATATATATATATATATATAATTGATTTTATTATCATATTTTTAAAATATTTTCTTTCAATTAATTTATATTATATTAATATTTAAAATTAATATAATTATTTATTATTGAGATATTCAAATAAATTATATAATAAATTTTAATATTTATATAATTTTCCTTTATAGATGTTGTTGGTTTGCAGATGGCAAATCTCTCCCTTTCGTTGAGAGAATCATGTGTGTCATGTAGAAGCCGGTATATAACGGCAGGAAATAAATTGATGTATTGATGAGGAGCACAGAGATGAATAACGTCCCTAGTCCAGAGCGGTAGGTCTAACATGATGCGTAGAGAAATCACCATAACTCCAGATTTCCCTTCGGAAAATATTACAATAATATTCCCCTTTTTATACACACTTTGTTTTCTGCATATGTCATAATTTCCTTGCGGTGGACACGTATATATATATATATATATATATATATATATATATATATATATATATATATATATATATATATATATATATATATATATATATATATATATAGTTTTGTGTATGTTGTATTATAGAAAACTCTCTGAGAACCAATCATATTTGTCATTATTTTTTCACTTTCAGCCATTCCGTTCTATCCTGTCTCTGAGCAAGATCTAGCATGGATATAACAATTCCCATAACGGGAGAAACATCAAAGGGATAACACATGTTTTCCTTATATTTCCTCTCGTTATACTGGTGACGACAGAGCGATTCAAACACGTAATCAAATAACAGATTTCCATTTCTTTCATAAAAATGCATAAACGGGTGTTCACACAGTGTTAGTTAACGAAATATGAGTCTTACACGTATATTTTTCATCACAGTAAATATCTGAGCAGAAAGGACGATATTCCTGTCAACGAAATTCTTAGCAACTGAAAGACGTCTCATTTATCTAACCTGCTATACAGCTAAATAATTTCTAGAGACGTTTGTAACTAATGTAATTTAAGTGTGACTATGCATGATTATATAAATTACTTATTATAATTATATTATAAACATCACTGCAAACCACCCTGTACGTTCAGTTGAACAATGAAAAAGCCTAAGCGAAGAACCCAAGGTAACGAGTTATATCAGTGTCGTAGAAGTCTGTTGCCTGTTGTGTCTGAACGAAATATTGGTATCCGTTTTCTGGTGTACAGTGGTTCAAAAGTTTCGATAATATCTTCTAATGAAGAGGACAGATTAAAGTGGGCTCATAAACTTACTCTTTAGGCTGTCAATGAGCTGCTTATTCGCATTTACGACCACATTGAACTTAGTCCTAACAAGAAATTTCACGCATTTTTTTTATTATAGCGGATGTAGAGAAAGCTATATTAGGTACTGATTTTTTGCATTATTTATTATTGATATCAACAGACGTTGCATGGTAGACCCGCCGACCAACATT
Source organism: Acanthosepion esculentum (assembly GCA_964036315.1). Classification (NCBI taxonomy): domain Eukaryota; kingdom Metazoa; phylum Mollusca; class Cephalopoda; order Sepiida; family Sepiidae; genus Acanthosepion; species Acanthosepion esculentum. The sequence goes on from OZ038478.1 coordinate 106,811,627, forward strand.
AAATAACCAGGATCTATTCACAATAATATCCTGATATGTCTCGTCGTGGCAAACTAGGGGGGGGGGCAACCCTGAATTTTTCGAACTTTAAAAAGAATTGAGGGTATCATAAAGCCTTCCTTCCACAGGAAGCCTTGTCTCTTTTACATTTTACCTACATTTTACCCTTTACATTTACAGATAATATTGCCACCAGTTGGCTCCCAGTTCACAGAAACCTTCAGCGGCTTGCACCAGAAAGACTGAGGGCAGCAAAAACGGAATTTCCATAAATGATAGAATTAGAAATAAACACGTTCATAAAAAAGTAGATGCGCTTCTCCATTACACATTGTATTTAAAGGTAGTGGGAAACGGCGTGCATGTGGGGATTATAGGATATTAAATGCTGTTACAAAATTAGATCGTCTCCCTATTCCCTATATACACGATATAACAGCCATTGTGCAAATGAAACAGATATTTACTAAATTAGACCTTATTAAGGCATACCATCAAAACCTCATCGAACATGAGCACATTCCAAAACTAGGATAACAACTCCTTTAGGGTTTTTCGAGTTCTTGCGCTTCCGATTCGGTTAAAGGAACACAGCATATCCCTTCAGGAGATTTATGGATCATGTGTTGCATGGCCAACATTTTGACTCTGCCTACGTTGATGATGTACTTATAGTCTGTGCCTACATGGAGGAATATATATTGCAGTTACAGCTCGTTTCCGTGCGATTTGATAAATGTGGGGTAGTTATCAACACTGTGGAGTGTGAATTTGGGAATTCGGAAGTAATTTTCTGATGCCATCACATCACCTCTGCTGGTATTTGCCATTCGCCAAGTTAGAGATCTTTCACAATTTCCCGAACTTGATAGAAGGAGTAAATTGCGTCAAATGTTAGCGAGGGTTATTTTTTCCGTCGATTTCTGGCCGGTTGTGCGCAGATAATGAAACCATTGACAAATGTTTTAACAAATATATAAAAAAATGTTACATAGTTATGTCGGGGCCTGCTATGGCAGCATTTCACAATATTAAATCGCTATTGCCTCTTGCAGTGTAATTATATTCTATTATATGAGGCAAGGAGTTGTGTTTGGTGGTCGACGCCTCTTCCATTGGTGAGGTGCTGTATTGCAGCAGAAAATACGTTTAGTTAAAGGAACTGAAAACAACCTTGCAGACACCATGTCCTGTGGTATTAATACTTTCCTGTTAGATCCATGCATAAAATACCGGTCAATGTTAGAAGAACAATCAAAGGGCCAACAACATCATAAGCTTCACCAGGACAATTCAACGTCTTTAACATTTTCAAAGATACGGGAATATATATATATATATATATATATATATATATATATATATATATATATATATATATATATGTGTGTGTGTGTGTGTGTGTGTGTGTGTGTGTGTGTGTGTGTGTGTGTGTGTGTGTGTGTGTGTGTGTGTGTAGTTTTGTGTATGTCGTAGTATAATAAAGTCTCTCTGAGTACAAAGCATGTTTATCATTCTTTTCCTTTCAACAATTCCTTTCCATTCTGTCCGTGTACAACGGTGTTGTTATATCATGGATATAAAAATACCCATAACGGGAGAAACATAAAAGGAGAGACTATTTCTCTTCCCTACAATATAATCCTTTTTTATATATTTTTCTCAGTTTTAATTCAAATTTTACTATTAAAACATCCGATGGAGCAAAACGGCGCTAACTTACATCGCTTGATCTCTTCTTTCTCATATTTTCAGAGTTATTTTCTATTATCAGCATTTTAATATGGCATAAATCACTATAGACATTACAATTATAATTTATATCAACCGTTCCGAAATTAAATTGCTCTAAAACCTTACCGTAGACTCCCAATTTGCTATTTTTCCTGTGTGGACCCCCAGTAATGTTGCATTCACCCCCACAACGTCTATATGAACACTGTTTGAGAACCACTGATGTAAATGTATATTATCTATTGGAGTTTAATTCTCATAGGAAAATGTACTGTTTTGACACTCATAAGAATGTGTATTGCTAAACTCTGTCGTGTGAAAATTATGGTTCTGTTTTCAACACGAATGTTTGATTTATTTATTTGATAATAGGATTTATCTTAGTGAAATTTCCTTTTAGAATATTCTGCGTCTCACCACGATACAATTAACAATGAAATTTCTAATTGATGAATAATATAGAGAATCAGTATTAATAATGTAATTATATAACTGCGTAATTAAATAATAATAACAAAGTTAATAATGCATGTTTCCTTATAAGAAAATATTCGGCATTTATTGACCCAGAAGCCATTGTCACTATCTCTTCAAAATCATAAACATGTTTCTCTTAACACATTTTCCAGGAAAATAACGTTCGTAAGTTTAGTAACTATTATCGACCTTCAAGTATTTTAGCGGTTCTTTTCCTAAACTTTTGTTTGAAGTAGTGAGGAAGGTTAATTTTTTCATTAGGTTATTTTTCCCTACGATTTACACGTGATATCTCTTTTCGTTTTCTCTGTTGTTAAAACTCTTCAAGTTATGCATTTCTGTTATTTGATATGCAGTATTCGGTTGAGCATAATAACTATGTCGAGCTGAATAAGAAAATGGGAAAAGCCCTATATTATGGGGTTCATCATTTAAAAGGTCACCGTTGTAGTAAATAACGTTTTTATTGCAGGTGTAGGTCGCAACTTGTATTAGTCCTGAATGGCTATTATGACTACACCCGAAATTAAATTGATGACTATTTAAAATTTCTTTCTGAAAATTAAGCCAATTTATCTTTCGCAAGTTGGCTCTTTTCATCTCTCCAATGAGCATCGGTATGTTTATGTAGTCATTTGAATAAAGTGATGGCTACTTTATACGAAATGATTATATGTGCACACATATATCATTTCGTTGTTTCATCATATTTATTTTTTGATGCATATGTCTTGCATTTCGTTGAAGATATTCCCCCAATAAACGTCTGCATAAAATATTCATATTTCTATTAGAATTTATTCCTGAATGTAGATATGTCGACTCGCCGATATTAGAAGAAACAACATCATCAGTATAATAAGGAAACATTTTGAAGAAGTTATGCGTCTGATAATCTACTTCTTTTACGAGTCGTGTCCCTTCGGCTCGAAAATGGCTCTATACAATTTCCTATCTTTTGTAGCTCTTAAACCTATAAACTGCAAAAACTGTAAGTGGAAATATGTAGATGACAGTTCCAGGAATTGAAATAAAATTATGTATGGACACAAGAGGGGTATTTTACAAAAGAGCACACTCAGTTTAGGGGGAGTAATTTACTTCGGTGAAAATATATAGAAAGTGGACTATTTTTTGAGGTTTACAATATTTCATCTGTCTTAAAAAATGCAATTAAAATCGGGGATATTTTATGGCAAGAGCGTCAAAAACAAAAGCAAAAGACACTGGAACCATTATAGCGTCGGCTAAGTTTTACGTTTAAACGTATGGAATACCAGAATATTTAAATTTAAATTTACTGCCCTGCATATTCCGCATTTCATATTTAAGGCTGTATATTTTCTTTTGAAGGACAAAATGCTGTACATATTCTTTTATATTTTTTCATTCAATTACTTAGCGTGCACGCACGCATGCACAGACACACACAAACACGCACACACATACATATATATATATATATATATATATATATCAGTATATGTACTTTTGTTTGTATTTATCTGCGTGTCAGCGGATATGGAAATGAAAATGCATTAGAAAGATCTATAAGTGGTTATGAAAAAATAAATTTAGATTTGAAATGTATACTCCCTTATAAATAAGTTAGCCTAGAACAATTGGCGCCGAAATACGTCAAAATGCAAATTGAAATTCACCACTGGGATGTACGCGAACATTACGTTTCACACAACAGAAATATTCCTATGCTTTCACTTGTGTCGACATCTATACTGCATCAGTCAGTGCCTGAATAATCTTATGATCAGTTATATTATAATCTAAAAGACCAATAGAAAACTGCTGCCATATCTATGTTAGAACTACCCAGTCTTCACATTCCATTCTTGTTAGAGGCTAAAGAGTCTACGCAACTATGTGGATGATGAATTCATTTCCAGCCAACAATACTTTTTTCCATTTATGAAACGCTGCGTGTCACTCGGTCGTCTATCGTGAATTCGATGAAAAATGCTCAGACGTACTACATTCCCTAATCTCGTCAGTTCTAACCCTCACAGCAGAGAACCGCCATGCCGAACACACGTTGGTAAACGATACTCTTTCTATGCTATTCCATTAGTATTAATTTCCACTCTAATATCTTCTTATTAGGATCAGCTATTTTGTGCAAAAGACTGCGAAGTCATAACACTCACTCTTACGACTGGCACAAGAAAGTCGTACCTGTCTACCTCAAGTGGCACATGGTTCTTTTATAGGGCGAACATTAATATATATATATGTGTATATATATATATATATATATATATATATATATATATATATATATATATATATATATATATATATATATATATATATATATATATATATATATGTGTGTGTGTGTGTGTGTGTGTCAGGAAACTGCCTGGTTCTTTGTACTGCTCCAGTCAGTAACTGACATCTCGTGCTATCTTCTAACTTTATGAAGCCTAAAATGGACTAATGCTTTCATATTTGGCCAGGAGCTGATTATTACTCATTTACCAGTCTAGATATAGAACAAAAACATCTCCTCATCCTTGTGGGAGACAAAAATATTTTCTCCCCGGCAACCACCTTCTCACAAACGTCATATCACAAGTCTCTCATTACTCTAAAGCTACTACCATGGAAAGTGTTTATACTAACTATATTTCTTAGTTCCACTTGTTTTAAGCTACAAGGCTACGTGCATTGTAATGAAATACCGATATTCCCTCCGTATTCCATTAGTGTGAATGAAGTTCCACATGAACATCATCTTCCCGCGAAACACTGCTCCGTGGAATCGACTCCCAAAAGGATGTTTTCCTGATCCATGTAATCATTACCTGTTCAAATCTAGAATTTTCCACAGTGAAAGGGTGGGACTGAGATGCCGACCTAGTGGAAAGTTTAAATTCATGCAGTTTGGGAACCAGCGAAAATAGCTCGTCGGAGCAGTTACCTTGAAAATATGTGTAGAAAACACAGAGGGAAGCGTCGGCACGTCTGAGAGAGAGTCAGTGTAAACGAGATGTCAGATCAGGGCCAACCAAATTACATATCCGTCTCTGGATTTTATCGATGACACTCAGCCGAACAATGGCGGCTCCAGATAGTAATCACCCCACATATCTGCATAAAGTTTGCATCTTAATATGTAACACTCTAACACGAGTTGCACTTGTGCCTTGTACAGATTTAACCACGCTGAATAAAGATTTTGTGCGACAGAAATAAAATGTGTGAGATTATTGTTCCCTGGTTGATATTTAGGTAAACCTAACCGCGAGGAAAATCCTTCTGTGAACCAAGCAAAACGAAGTAAGTTGAAAATAGGAATACTTCCCATTTTTTGTCTATAAACATTTAGCTATGTCTGAAAATATAAGTCATTTTAAGATAGAAATGCGAAAAAAGCTATTATCATTAATTCTACTTTAATATTCACTATGATTATTTAGTAATCTCTATGGTTCATACACACACACAATCCCTCTCTCTCTCTCTCTATCTCTCTCTCTCACACACACACTCACACTTACTCGACTAAAAATCCATGCATTCACCATATATTCCGGATTTTATATTTAATTTAAACTTATATAAATATAAGTACACGTTTTCGTAAGCAGAACTTGTTAGGTAGATGAGGTCACGTGTAACATAAATGCATTTAATTGCTCTACTCGATATTTTTCGAAAAGTAAGATATATATTGATATTTCGGTTCCCTGTAAAATGAATATTTATAACATTTCAGTTTTTCCTGCAGAGATATATGAAAAACAATTTGAACAAATTCACTCATGACAATAAAAGTAATAATAAAAGATCATATTGTTACTTCTGATATTTCACAATGATATATGGTTTGAGAATTTTTGGCAATTTATCCAATGGTTAAATAATAGATAGTAATAGTCATGTAATTTTATACACGCACATAGCTCTTTACTATTCATGTAATTCATCTCTTTCTCCCTCTCACTCACACGTGTGTATATATATATATATATATATATATATATATATATATATATATATATATATATATATATATATATATATATATGTACTTTAATGCAACTTTAAAATTTTGGTTTGCGAAGAGATTTCGCCATTTTATATCATTAACTTTACTAATCTATTTTTTGTATTAATGAGTCATTGTAATATAAATTGAACTGCACCACATATTTGATTTAAAAGATCTGAACCGACGTGCAAATTTTCGGGATAGCAACTGAGACATTACTCTATTTATTGAACAATTTAGTTCATGCCATATTGTCTGATATCTTCCTACAACAGAAAAAATCACAAATTACCATATTAGTAAAAATATGTATCCCACTATCTATGGTATTCGCTAGGACTGAAATATTAATCCACGTGATAAAACAGTTCCTTCAATAATATTGTGTTTCAGTGTTTTTCCTTGGAATATTATAAACCCGAATTAAAGGTTTGGGCATGCTTTATAACAGACTCTTTCAACAGCCGTTAATCTGTATTGGGTATCATCTCTAAATTAGACTCCCATAAGGCTAGCGGTGGGGAGGGGATACCAACCATTGTCCTGATGAAGTGCTCCTGAACTAGTTTCTGTCCACTCCAAACTATGCAGCTACTGCCTCAACGACACCTGCTTTCCATCCTGTCGTACGTCTTTATCTGTTGTACCTCACTTCAAGAACTCTGGCAACACATCTGATCCATCTAACTACCCTCATATCAGTATCCTACCATACTTTAGCAACGTCTTTGAAGCTTTATTCAACGCCGAAGTGGTTAAGCACGGAGAAGCTTATGTCTTGGTTCTAGATATCTCTTAATCGTTTGATAGGGTTTGGCGTGCCTGCCTCCTTCGCAAGCTTCAGTGATACGGTATTTCAAGACGATTATTTGACAATACAATCATTCCGGTCAAACCGTGTAATGAAGGTCGTCCTTAACGGATAATCCTCCAGTTACTTTATCACTAACGTAAGTGTTCAACAGGGATTTATTCTGGGTTCCTTATTTTAATTAACGATCTCCCAATGACATCAGTTCCCAAATTGGCATCTATGCAGACGACACCACTATTTACCCCTAACTAAATATCAAATCTGGTATCACTGACAAAACCAATCTTGCCGTTGTCCTCGAAATTGACCTCCAATCGGTTGTTGACTGGGGCAGGAAATGACTGTTTAAATTTAATGCCTCAAAAACAAAACTGCTCTTTATTACACACGACAGAGAACCGTCACTCCCTACTATTAGAATGTCTGATGCTCAACTCCATGGGATCACCTCTCTCCAACTGCTTGATGTAACACTCTCCGCTGACTTGAGATGGAAAAAATACATTGAATCAATAGCATCATCTACCGCAAGGAAAGTTTGTTCTCTGTGTCGCGCCAGAATGTTTTCTCGTCCGTGTCCATCCTTCACATCTATAAATCAACTATTCGCCCTTGCATGAAACATTGCTGCCATATATGGTCTGGAGCCTCCACTGTTCTTCTTCGGGTCCTCTACAAAATCCAGATTGTTCATTTCGTTTACAGTCGCACTCTCACAGATATGCCATCGCTTCCCTCTGTCTTTTCTACAAGAAATTTACAGTAACTGCTCCGACGAGCAGTTTTCGCTTGTTCCCAAACTGCATCAATTTAAAAGTGCCACTAGGTCGGTATCTCAGTCCCACACTTTCCCTGTTGAAACGATTAAATGTAGCCGTCTCTTCTACTCCAATAGCTCCATGTCTTGCACTTCCCGTCTGTGGAACTCCCTTCCTCTTACATGCTTCCCTGAGAGCTATAATAACCAAATATTCAAATGCAATGTCAATCGACATATCCAGATGCCTTGATCTATCCTCCCTCCTTACATTCATCCTTTCCTCTTTCACGCCTATTTACTCTTTCTCCCATTTGCTGTAAACCCTTGGGTTATAGTGGGACTCCTGCCTTGCTTGGGGTGAAAAGTTTAAAAAATGTTAAATCAGCTGTTGAGGTAGATATGCGAAAGCCATATTGCTCATTTGAATGAAGGGCCTGAAAGCTGAGACGCATAACGAACTCATTGTCGCTGAGACGTACAAAGCGAATGGATCGACAATTAGAAGCATCCAAATATTTGCCTGAGTTCTTAAATCTGAAACTACAGAAGAGGAATTCCAGCAAGGATGAAAACAATAAGCAAAAAGGCATTTATTGAATATTTTAGAGAGAACAGAAGCATGTTCAGGGGAACATTTTAATTTCCATTAGAGCGATACTATAAAATTCTCGTGATTTGAGTGGATCCAGTTTAGATATGACAGGAGCAACTACAGTTAATCAATTTGAGTAGAAGTGGAAGAGAATTTACGAATAAAACTTTCTGATTTATCAGCTGATGTCGTTAACACCTCAAAATAAGTGAATAAAGGAGAGATAGAATAATTACTCTTAATTAACACTATTAATTCAGTAATTCCAGCATTCAAGATAACCACAATTGTAAGAGGCTATTCTTTCCCTCATTCCCTCAACAACGTCTTAGCCATTTTGCGCAAACTTCTATAAATATTGCAAGTAGACACGGAACGGTATCTTTTGTGGTCAGACTTATTTCGCCTGTACAAGCACAAAAGTATTTCTGCGTGCTATAGTCGAAGCACAGACACTTGTGAACAAAGAAGATTATTGAAGTTTCACCTAGTATTTCCGAGAAAGTACAAATCATTTATACCTGATTTAACCCAATGTGAAACTTTAGTCAGTTACACAATTCTCAACTATTGAAAATATTACGGAGTCGTTGACTGGGTGCCCTGTGATTGAATGAAAAACAACCAATCACAGGCTACCTTTTTAGATCTTCAGAAACCTTGACGAGAGCGGTTTTTACGAACCCTCTTTCTCTTTTGCTTGTTGGGACCTACAAAGACAAGACGTTCCCCGTCTGCACTCTCCGTCATCTAAACACCATAACATGTGAGGATTTGGACAGCAACTGAAGCACAGAAGTCAAGTCTCTATTTCTTCAACCCAGCCAAAACGACACTGGAAATGTAAATCTGTTAAAAGGACGCATCTTTCAGATAAGTTCCGCAAACCCGACTGTTTGCAAGAAACTTTCCTCTCTTTTCCTACCAATACAAGTATTTTTCAACCATTCCTACTGTGTTTGTGTTCCTTTCTTCTTGCCGGCGTCAAAATATTTTCGTTACCAAATATAATTGGGAAAATCCCAATACAACAAACAGGTTAAAATATCAATAAAAAAGACCTTTCGATAAATCCAAATCAGCAGATGGTAACAAATAGAAGTTCCTTTTTAATAGACGACTCAAAATAAATATCAACATATACTACAGTGTGAAGATGTAAGTATAAATCAAGTGCAGAAGCATGTTGATAAGAGTTATTATGGAAATTATTAGATATTTGACTGAGAGACTGAGCAAAGGAAGAACTGGTAGCAACATCAGTAATATTAAAATGGTAAAATCCTTTGTACAGAAGGTTGTTCACAGATGTATGTAAAGATAAAACCATTTCTATACTGACAGATAATTTTTAATATATTAATATATTTTATAATATCTCAGATATATTTTTAATGAGGAAAAAGTGATATCTAACAGATTGCAATAACAAAAGTCGAAAGCAAGAGAAAGAATCATCTGGGGCATCAAAAGAGCATTTCCTCGTTATTCGAAGTTTCTCCTTTATATAAACACGAGGACCAAGCATATCATGCCATTGCACATCATATTTAATTTTGTATTGATACTTTCATTTCAGCTTGATACATTTCCTTTAAAATAGTTGCAATTGATTTAATAATGATTTTTTTTCTTAACGAATATATAGTTAAATTAAGGTTTGCTGATCATCTGGAAAAAAGTGAGACGTTTTTAAAATATTATCATAGTGGTCCAATTAATATTGCACAGCACGATATATGTATATATATATATATATATATATATATGTGTGTGTGTGTGTGTGTGTGTGTGTGTGTGTGTGTGTGTGTGCGTGTGTGTGTGTCTGTATGTGTGTGTGTGTCTGTTTATGTATGTGTGTATCAGCCACACAAGCAAATATATATATGTGTGTGTTTGTTTAATTTTAATCATTATTATTATTATTATTGAAAACACACACACACACACACACACATATATATATATGTGTGTGTGTGTGTGTGTTTCTATGCATCTGTGTGTGCATTTTAAATTTAATTATTTTTAACTTGATTGCTGTACTTGAAAACATGTTAGCCAAGTTTATGTTAATATTCTCTAGATTTCAACTGACGGTAAACACTTTTTCATCCATCTCCCTATACCTGGAATAGTGAAGCACATTATTCGGCCATAGAACTAGAGATGATGGCTCGAAAAAAGCACCTAACCACATGTATGTATGTATATGTGTGCGTTTTGTGTATGTGTGTTTGTGTATATATACATATATGTATACACACACACACACACACACACACACACACACACACACACACACACACATATATATATATATATATATATATATATATATATATATATATATTCGTGGATGTATGTTTGTGTCGGTGTACGTTGAACTCCTTTAAAACGTTGTTAAAAATTCAATTGATTCATGTAAATTCATAATCACAAGTAAACTCACAATTTTTGCACAGTAGTATCATACAGAAATCACCTTAATTTTGTGTAAAATTACGAAACCACGTGCTTCAGATTCAAATTTACATATTAGCATTTATTAACCTATCAACGACTTTTTCTTTACCGTCATTCCAATTTTCAAACAGCGGACAACCATTTCTGTGTTGTATACTACAAATTTGAACGATTATGATTAACAATCTTTTCCCTCTCTTAAAATATATATTAAAATTAAGAATATATTTATTAGCCAATAAAATTACTGAGTTTAGTAAATATAACTTTTAACTTCATTTGACCCAATATTTTCTTCTAAATATCGTAACGTAATTTAATATTTTTATTCTTCAGTATTTCTTGAAGGGGCGATGTAAATTATACTGGATAATCAAACTAATTTTTCACATGTACAAACCTGAGTTGCAAGTCCCTTTTGCAAGGTCACTCTCATAAACCAGTTCGCATGGTTTACGATATGAAATAAATATGAGTTATATATATAAACAATGCGAATTTTAGCAGTAGTGATATTGCTTCATTTATTCGGCCGACACACTTACATAAAATAACGTAAATGTACTGATAAATCATCAGTTACATCCCTTTAAGATCTAGGAGGTATACAATGCAACCTGTTATCATCCCTCAGTAGAGGAGTAGTCAGAGTAAAGTGCGATAAAACTTTTGTATAAGGTTATTTAATGGTTCTATTTTTAATTTATTGCACTTTAAATGGAACTTTATATGCAGTCAGAAAATTTTACCTATGACTCAGAAAGCAAAGCAGCAAGTAAACGGTGGGCACACTCGCTCGAAACTTTTAAGAACTTCCTTGAAAACCCCAATCGGCTTATTAACAATCGTACTTTTCTGACTAACTACGTCTTCTGACCGACTATATCATTCAATCAACAATATCATTGTAGACTGTAAAACCTATGAAGAAGCGATTGAAAGATTACACACAACCTACATGAAGCTCAAAATGAACTATTTGCCCGACATATATTTACTACCTGGCGACATGAATCTAGCGAAAGACTGGACCATTTCCTAGAGACCCTTCGCCTTGGAGTTACAAGAGGAACATATTATAGACGCCTCCATAAATCACTTACACAATGCTCAGCTAAGGCAACGCCTTCTTGACAATAAGACCCTTACCTTGAAAGCTGCTTATGAACAAGCTTATATTTTCAAGTTTGCTAAACAGCACTCCACCTGGTATTTTTAACCCAATAATGTGGGTGCCGCTCTAAAACAACATGTTCCTTCTATCCCCCTTCTCTATGATTATTCGTCTTACTCCCCTGGCCAGGAAACCCACCATTAAACACCCCAGAACAAACTGACACTGCTGCATCAACCAAACGGACATATTACTACTGCGGTATAAATCAAGACTGACGAATTTCATGTCCTGCCAGAGAATCTCTTTGAAAAAAGTGTGGAAAAATAGGACATTTATCTAAGGTATGTCGTTCATTTAAAAATAACCCTTACAAAGCTAACCGTACTGTCAGTTCGTTACCATTTTCTGTAGTATTGACCATGTTCCCAGACTGTATTTCCAAAACTATTAGAAAAATTAAAACTAACGGAGTCCTCACCAACGCATTATGAGACACTGGCAGTTCGGAAAACTATATCAGAGACAGTCTAGTAAAAAATCACAAATGGTATTATGTCCCTTCCCCCAAGAGAGTGACAATCGCGAATGCAGCTTCATCATCACACGTAAGTGGATATTGTTTGGCTGACCTACATTATAAATGCAACTCATAAAAAGCTGTTGTTACTGATAATGAAAGACAATTGTTGTGAGGTAATACTGGGCCAAGATTTTTTCCAGCAACACTCTAGCATAGAACTCCTGTTCGGCGGAGATTAACCTGTATTAAAGTTTTGCGGACTGACTGCAATCAACATTCCTTACCCCTCACTATTTGAAAACCTGAAAAAGGACTGTAAGCCAATAGCTATTCATCGCATGACGAAAAACAAATTATACGGTCCGAAATAAAAAAGAAACTTCGAGAGGAAATAATTGATCCAGGTACGTTACAATAGAGGGACCAAGTATGAATAACAATTACATAAAACCAAAAAAAAAGGATGATTATCGATTAATCTCAGTGAAACGCTTCACTCGTCTGGAGTTTTTCCGTTACCGCGCATAGACGAAATTCAATATGTGGCCACAATCAGAAGGACCACAACGAAAACCTTCGACAGTTCAAGGACGTGTAATCAATTACAGCCTTACACTAAATAATGACAAATGCTCGTTTGGGCAACATAAAATCAATATTTTCGGCTATACAATAAGCAACGGGTCAATGGCGCCGGAACCAGAGCGATTAAACTTTTGCTCAGATTGCCAGTTCCAGATAACATACATGTGCTGCGACGAACTATGTGCATGTTCGCCCACTATTCACAATGGATCGCCGCTTTCTCGGAGAAGATCCGTCCATTAATACAAGTAAGATCTTTTCCCTTATCTCGTCCAGCAATAGAAGAATTGGAAAAACTCAAGCAATGCATTGCAATATCCGTAATCACAACTATAGATCCTACTGTCCCACTGGTAGTTTAAACTGATGCATCAGACATCACTTGCCGCTTCATTAATAAAGCTGACCGCCCTGCAGCCTTCTTTGCAAGGATTCTCTCTTAACCTAAACGATGGCATAGGGCGATTGAAAAAGAAAGTGGAGACACCATTTAATCGGAACTCACTTCAGATTAGTTACAAACCCAAAATCTGTTTTGTTCATGTTCAACTCAAAGGCTACCAGTAAAATAAAAAATGAAAAAAATAGAAAGGTGGAGAATATGCAGTATAACTCCAAGTACAAAAGGACTCCAGACACTACACGAGGAATTGTGCCACCCGGGCAAAACACGGATTGTTCACATGGTAAGAAGTAGGAATTTAGTCTTATTCAGTGGGGAACGTTAGGAAAGTTACGAATTCCTGCCCAAGGTGTGGAGATAAATCCTAAATTTGACTGGGGACGTAATAAATGCAAAGCAGCCATTTGAAAGACTCAGTCTGGACTTTAAAGCCTCGTTAACATCCAAAACACGAAACCGAAACATGTTAATTATTGTACACGAATATTCACGGTTTCCTTTTGCTTTTCCCTGTCCAGATATGACTGTAACAACAATTATACAATGCCTTCGTTCCGTATTTGGCGTCTTTGGAGTACCGCCCTACATACATTCAAACCGCGGATCTTCCTTCATGTCCAAGCAGCTTCGGCAATTCTTACAAGAACGCAGAGTGTCGGTAAGTCGGACAACCCTGTACAACGCCCAAGGTAATGGTCAATGCGAGAGATATAACGGCCTAAATTGGAATACAATTCAATTGGAAGCTTCGACACAAATGATCAATAAATAATTGTATGCCATCAGATCGCTATTATGTACGACCACCAATGTCACTCCACACGAAAGTTTTCTAACTTTCCAACGACGGAGTTCGGCTGGGACTTCGCTTCCCACGTGGCTCTCCCAACTAGGTACTGTTCAACATAGACGCTACATTCGCTATAACAAACATGAGCCCCCTGGTAAACGACATGGAACTAATAGAAGCAAAACCACAATACACACTCGTGAGAAGCCTGGATGGAAGGCAGACTACCTTCTCTCTCAATTCCAGACGATCCTGATGAGCGATCAATGCCCCAGAAGCGGGTACAACGAGAAACAGATTCGGAAGATACACATTCAGACTCAGAGCGTTTTCGTCCATCAAGAAAGACGACATCCTTCTATTCCCGGACTAACGGCCGAGCTCAAAATGAGAGATCTTCCACCCCGAATAGTCCAATACAAAAACTGGATACCTAAGAAATTTTCTCCCTTACGTATAAAATACGTAAAAATATAACTTTTCGTTAAACCTTTATTTTGAGATGAACTTTCTAGCATGTTTCTTGCAAAGTAAAAAAACACTCTTTATATACTCAATAATACAATTATTTAAATTTGTAGAGATGTGATTGAAGCTTATTTATTTTCTTCGATTTAATACATTTTTCCTCTAGAAGAAAATGATGACGACCGACGTTCAGAACATGCACTTACAAATATCTGTGATTGTCGATAATTCGAACAGACACATATGATGTTCGGAATATATTTAAAGATATTTGAAACCGGTCGTCGTTTCGAACACCACTACAATATTGGTTAAACCAAGCAGCCTCCCAAACACATTTACAAAATTAGTGACCGTCAACTTTTCCTACCAAGTTTGGGTTCTGATCGATATTCCTGACAACTCTACAAAATACTGATATTGGTAGTGACGTAGATCTTTCTTTCAATTTGTTTTTTAGGTAAGAATCCGCTAATAGGAGGATATCATTTTATTATCAAACATCTGACTGGAAGTAAGTTCGTCAATTTCTGCGTGACGCACTCTGGAATTCAAATTTTAATCTGCATATTTGTAATCATAAATTCTCATTCACAAATTTCAGACTTTCTTAAACACTTTCCGTATTTGAGTAATTATTTTTCAATTAACTTTTGGCATTTCATAAATCAGTATTATTTACATCCACGGTAAACTTTAGAACACATTCCTGTGTCAGCATTCGATCACAATCTTGATGTCAACATTCGTACACAAGCCTGGTCATGTTTCGAAGCCTCCCTGATATCACTCCTTTTCCTTCTAAAATAGAAGGAACAAAAAATGACAACAAAAAAGATTCACCGGGAATTCTAAACTATACTAAGTTGAATTATATCGACTGTAACCAATTTACACAATTACTTCCAGCAATAGAAGCTTATGCTTTATCAACAATCAACAAAAGGTAAATTCACACATTTTATTTTTCTCAAAAAAGTTGCAAGTTTCTCAAAACAAATATAGTACTTTCGGTTGGTAATGTTGGCTATCTTTCTATCAGGCATTTCAGTCATCTGATTGAGGGTAGATATTTCATTACATTCAGCGATAACAAAACTGTGATTTGTTAATTTCATATAGAAAGTGAAAAATATTCTCATAGAGAAATACATTATTACAGCTACTTCCATGAGATCGCTAAAAAAGAGCATAGCATGATGAAAAAACGCTAAACTTGATGAAAACAAAATTTTATCGTCAAAATGTTTACGCTATTATTAAGAGGAATGATCAATGTATGTTTGAGGTATTTTTTACATGTTTTAATCGTTCCTAGCACGTCCGAAATTTTCCTTAAACATTTTTTAGTCAGCAAAATTGACAGATAATCAATCATGTCAACAATTTTTTCCATTTTATAAAAAAATGAAAATCACAGTTTAAAATTAAATTAAAAATCAATTATACACTTTTCAAAACTTATTTTAAAAAATAAAGATTATAATGTTTGTTTAAAATATTTTCAAACAAGCATTACTTAGTTTCTGCGCCGAAAAGTAGTAGTTTAAAAATAAAACAAAACAGGTAATAACATTTCGCATCACCTGACAGGGGATGAGCGATGATTTCATCATGTATTGACAGATTATGAGAAGAATAGTTATCATAGGGGAGGACAGAAGTGATATATTTTTTTAGATTGAAGTGAACAAATTATTTACCTCCTTATTTCGAAGGAAAACTTTCAGCGCTCTAATTTTTTTGTACTTAGCTTTCACCTTTACGTTTGCGATGCTTTATGGAAAATATATTATAAACAAATTAAAATATGACTGTTCAGAGTGATATTACATTTCATAAGAAAGGTATCTAATCAATTTGTAGGTACCTTTCTTATGAAATTTTATCAGAATTGTACATAAAATTCTATGATTTTATTACATTTTTCCGTGTTATTTGTATTTCCATTCATATTATTATTAATTTTGATATTTCATTGATGGAAAAATGTCATAACTGAGATTAATATAAAAATAAGATCATTTTTATTTCATAAGATGATACTGATACTTGTAGGTACCCTTCTCAGTTGAAATTGAACAATCAAATTAACTTCTCCACACTTGTTTTGCAAAAATAAAAGCTCTAACAGCGGAGAACAATTCTTAACTCAAATAACGCGATTACATGTAATATTTTTGGTCTTCCGTAATTTTTAATTACAGCCGTTTGTAAACACAAAATTACATTTCTTAATTACTGCGGGTCTTCTGACTGGTCGAAGCGATACAAATTGCAATGCTGTAAAAAATGATCTATCTCATTATGCGATTTACGAAACTGAATGCGGCTTTAAACTAATTTTATAATATTTTAACAACTTAAATGTAAAAATCTAAAATAATTAAATCACTAACAAATAATTGTAGTAAAAATTCATTTTTCATCGAAAAAGTTTATTTGCTTTCAGAAAATATTGTCCATATTCATAAAAACAACTAAAAGCAAATAAAAGCATTTGAAATTAAATAATATCTTTCTTTTATTGAGTTTTAAATGTTAAAATTCAGAGATGATATAGCAGGGATACAATTAACAAACATATGATTTGCTTTCCTCAAAGCCCTGTACGTTTAACTAATATAATCACTAAACAGAATGCGATTGAATTTCTAGAGTTTTCATAAAATTTGTTAGGTGGGGCCGTAATAAATATAAAAAAATATTTTTGCTATGACTTTAAAAAGGAAACATATAATTTCCATCATTTGTGAATAGTTTCTGAATGTTTCATTGATATCCGACAATTATTTTTATTTTTGCCAGATTGTCCAATTTAATATCTGCCATACAAAAAAGTGCTAACAGTTGTATGTTATTTAGTAGCTCCAGTGATTCAAAGGAAAACAAGTTTATTTTAATCAAAACTTAGAATGTTCTAAAAAGAAAAAATAATTTTAAAATACTTTGGTCTTTCCTCTTCTTTATAGCATAAACATTTAGACGATAACATTTGGTTTTCGTCAAGTTTGGCGTCTTTTTCCACATACTATGCTCCTTTTGAGCGATCTCATGGAGGTACCAACGTTACTTACAGGAGGTGATGAGTAAATTATCGTCATTTGATATTTTTTATTTCGCGCATGTGTGGAGATTGTTTTTGATTTTGTCGACTGCACAATATAGAAGGACTAGTTGGGCATGGTTTGTGAGAAAAAAGAGCACTGAGACAATTCACTCAACCAGAAATGTGGAAACGGCATGCTGTACTGCTTGGCATTCGCATCGGATGCTCCAATACGAACATTTCAGAGTGTTTGGGTATCTATCTGAGGAGAGTGCAGAGTATTTGGAAAGAGTTATAGTGTAATGTTGATTACAAAACGATAGCAGCACAAAACAAACTCATTCAGATCGTTCTGATAAGAAAAGAACCCCCGAAATCTTTGATGAAGTACTCCGACTCAACTCGGAGGACTACATGATGTGCTTTAAGCTGGTAGTGCTACTCTGGGTCAAAAGTGTGTCTTTGGAAGATCCTATGTCTACAATGCATTACACCATGCCATATAAGCAGGAGAACTCAGACATGGATATCAGGAAACTTCTTCGACCACATCACCCCTTACATCTGACCACATCTCCAGACTGTTATCGACTTTTTATTATGCGTGGCGAGCAGTTGAGCGAAAGACTAAGAAAACTCCTTGAAACACCAACACTGAACTGAAGACAATGATTATAGCAGCATTCACCAACGAAACAAGGAGCCCGTCCAGAAGAGATGCTGGAGATTCCGAAGTCATCTGGTGTCCATGTTTGAAGCCAATTGCAATATTTTGGAATAAAGTTACTCTTTCGTATTTCAAGTTATTTTTGTGTAATTTTGTTAAATATATCTCTTAAAATGAGATGTCAGTGTCATTTTCAGTTTTAAGGAATTTAGAGGGCAATGCATCAGGCGCACACATTATACTATATTTCACAATTTTGATATCTTTATTTTCTCGAAAAAAAAATCTTTGGCTCACGCATTTATATATGAACGAATAATTAATATTATATAAATATTAATATGCATAATTTGGATACTGTGAATTAATGTTCTTAACAAAATTTATACAATATGCTCAGAGAACCTCGTTTTCATATTCCAGCCAACTGATGTTATGTCATCAAATCTATAATATTGATATTTATAAATAAAAAAAATAAAAATAAAAATTGTCGTATTTTACCCCATTTACCACTAATTATTACGGGTTTCAGAATAATTAAATGAACCACAGAACCGTTCGATGAAAATATAATTCTTGAAAGTCATACGTTATCCACTTACTTATCTTTACTCGTACGGACATCAGAAAGTTTAAGTTTAAGCTAATATTATTATATTATTGTGGGAAAATTCCTCAGTATAATATATGTTAACTATAACTATATCTAAGTGTTTGTATATATGACAATATGTTTGTCACTAGTATGTAGGACTTTCAGCTTTTTTTATTTCAGTTTCGTTGTGTTAATCACAGCTTAATAGAAATTAATGCTTCAAACCTATTTTCTTCTGATATAGTGAATTTGATTTTATCTTTTTCAGATTATATTAACTCGCTTATATTTGAAAATCATGAGCTTTTAGTACTTTTTCTAATACTACTAATAGTAATAATAATATTAATTATATTTTTAAGGATTATCGGTTTTCGCCGACGTCCACCGTCCAAAAACAAATAACAAGGAATAAATAAATAAAAGTTAATATTTGCTAATCCCCATTACACAACTGTAGACAGACAAGTGCATGTGTACTGGCTCCGAGACTCACACTTATAGAGAATTTAGCCGAGAGTTGTCAGAAAAATATTCGAATAGTTGTTTTTTTACAGGTGTATATGATACTGAACTACTGGCAATGTACCCAGTGCGGTGATATCAAAACATCGCTTGTAATCAACGGTCATATTTTCTCTGACTAAAGACATTGGTCTTAGTCTGAGCTGAACGGACAAAGTTTATGCCAGGTATACTTGCCAAAGACAGTCTACTCACGAATAAATAGCTCTCCAAATTATAACACAGATTCTGGAACAAGCTAGAGAAATGTCGAGTAAGCTGGTCACGTGCTCATTTGCACACAGACACTATGACCACAACCAGTCACTGAAGTGATGTTGTTGCTGATGACTTTGATTTACAGCCGACGAATTATTCGTACACCCATGAATTTTGAATATTTTTATCCATTTCTCAGAATCTAATGCCCGTAAGGTACCAAGATTTTTTATATGTTAATTATCAAAACAATACGTTATCTACAGCAAATATGACAGGCGAATTATGCAAAATAGGAAAAGACAAATTATTTGTACAAAGTGAAAAATAGAAAGAATTGAACAATTTTCATAATATTAATAGTCAATTGCATATCATCTATATAACTTCTGCGATCGCGTTCTAAAATTTTTGAGGAGATTTGAACAAGTCTTTTCTGGGATATACTTCCATTTTTCAATACTTACACATTCTAATTCTTCAAGGTATTTTGCTAACAGACGAATTACTCGAACTTTTCAATTCATGCTATTGATACTCAAGAAGATTCAAGTCAGGACTCATTGAAATCCATGCCAGAACTTTTTCTGAAACCACACAGACACTGTTTATCACGTATGTATGGGAGCATTGTTTTGCTGAAATATAAATCGCTGACCTAGATGAAGATTTTCCGCTGATAACTGTAGACTTTCATCCAGGATTTTGATATAGTCTGCAGATTTCATTATTCCACTAATTGTCTAGGCCTCCTTGAGATAAAACAACCGAAAAACACCATCGAGTCGCCTTCATGCCTTAATGTTGCCCGTATGTTTTTTTGTGAGGAAAGCCTTACCTTTCTTGCTTCGAATCCTCTCTACAGCATTATGCTCCAAAACCACACTTTTCTTCATCACTCCATAGTTCTTGTTCCTAAAATCAATTTTCTTTGTCCAAGAACCTTTTAGAAAAATTAAAGAGGGTAACGATGTGATATACTTTGTGAAGAGGGGTTCGTCTTGGTCAGATTCCATACAACCCATTTCAATTAAACAACTTTGCATTGTGCAAGTACTTACACTGATACCCAACTTATCGAAACTTTTGGGGATGTTTTTCAAACAATCATTGGGTTTTTATTAAACTCGCGACAGAGGCTTCGTGCAGTTCAGTGGCACTTTGTGTTTTCTTTGTAAATTTTCTGTCATGCCAAACTGTTTAAACGTCTTTATAACTGACTGTACTGTAGATCTAGGGATAGCTAACAGAATTGAAATAGTACTGCAACTACTTCCCGGCTTGTGAAAGTTAATAATTCTCTGTCTCAAGTCAAGCCTATGGTTTTTTGTCTTCCCCATCCTGTTGTTAAGAATGACAATGTGAAGCTCTGTGCACCATGTGATGTTCGTTGATGGAACTATCACAAATATTCTACTGAATAAGTAGTCTAGAAGGCTTCACAGATAAAATAATTATGCAAATTACTTATATTTACATGAATCAATCAATTAAAAACGATCTTTTTACTACTATACAAATAATTTTGTCTTTTACGATGCTGCATAATTCGCCTGTCGCAATTGTTGTATTTAACCTATTGTTATGACTATCATGTTTTATATTCCCCTTTTTGTTCTTAATAGAAAAGATACTGGTATCACAAGGGCATTAGAATCTGAGAAATATATTAAAATATAAAAAATTGATGGGTATACGAATAATTTCGTCGTTGACTGGATAAGATTGCTCACGAATTTAAAGAATAATTAACAATGTTTTGCTTAGATATTTTGTGTGAGATCGGGGGATAAAATGCTCTACAGCTTACTAATTTCCCACTTGAAAACAATGCGTGATTAGCAATTAGAATACGTAGATTATAATTTGAAGCAAATTAGACAGAAGACCAATTATCTTTAAATTAACCATTTTATCATTACACTTTAAAAAAAAAAGGAATATTGCTTAAATTTAATTATCGTTGATAATTAATTCATCTATCGATAAAAACATTTCTTGTTCTATCTTCTAAATCTAATCAATACACAATTGTCCCTAATCAATTAGCAACTGGTTATTGAGCCTCAGAATAATAATTTTCCTTGGCAAAATAGATAAATCAACATGTTTACAGTTTTATTTTCAAATAATAATAATAATAATAATAATAATAATAATAATAATAATAATAATATATATATATATATATATATATATATATATATATATATATATATATATATATATATATATATATATATTCAAAATTATGAAATATTCATGTTATAAGATCATTAAAATGTTGCAATTTTGTTTCGACACTTCTGGTGTCTTATTGAATGAAAAATAAACCATTTTAAGAAAGTCAACCAAACCACTCAGTAGGGGAAACATTTTTACGTAACACATGCTAACCAATTTGAATAGAAGTATAAGGTAATTTAAAATATAATGACAACATATATAAGTAGAATCTATTATTTCATTAAATTTAAGATTAGTTAAATTAGAAATATGAAAATTATATTTTAAGATAACAGTTAAATTTAAAATTAAAAATTTCAAATTTCAAATGTCAAATTCTGAAGTTAACCAACTATTATGTTTAATATAATTTAAAGATATTCAGAAATGAAACAAGGTTAAAATATATCTTATTGTTCTTAGCGAATTGCCAATCTATCAATTATTTCAACGCTAATAAAAAGTATCTCCGATCGTTACACACATTTGATACATGGAAAACGGAATTCAAATAAGGAGGTAGTCAGAAGGAAATTTTAAATGACAGATCAAAAACATTCACATAACAATACAAAAACACGTATGTACAAGTAAATATATAACGGCCCAAATACAAATAAGTATATTCATACCTGGAATAGAGAAATGAAAATAAAAAATAAAAAAAATAAAATAAGAAGAAAAATGTAGACAAACATACATATAAAAACCACGCAAAAGAAAATTATGTCAGACATATGTAATGCAGGTAAAAGCATATACAAACAATCACACACACGTATACATATACGAATAATCAGATTCACCAAAACTCAAGCATGAATTCTCTAATAAATCTAAACAAAACATACATCAATATTTTACATACGCAAATATATAGATAAAAAGCTTGTGGGACACAGAGTTTGTAGAAACTGTCCAAATTTTTTTTTATTTTTCTGTTTGATTGAGTGTGTGCGTAATGTGTATGCTTTTAATGAGTTATAGAGGTGTTTTATTTTCCGAACAATGTTAGCACATTGTGGCCTAGTTCGTAGTTAATATTATTTTTAATCTTTTTCACTAGTGTATGAGGTAATTATTTTTGTATTTCATAATATTATGTTTCGGATGTAGGTTTGTATGTGGTGTTAAATGGGTTCTAATGGGGCGCTGGTCAGATAGGTGTGAGGCAAGGCGTCTAGATAGGCATGTAGTTGTGTGACCGATGTAATTATTTATGGGTTCGGTTTGATCAGGAACATAGTTCCTGAAGGCGCATTTGAACTCATAGATAATGTTCAAATTTTAAAAAATCAAATTAATTATCTACTATAAAAAATTTAAGAGAGCTAACCTTATCCTCAAATATAACACACCAGTAAGTCAAAATTACAACGAACGAACATTAAGCTTATTAATAGCGGATTTTCTAATCAATTGTTGGATTTCCATATTAGGTGTTTTCTCTAAAAGTAGCAAATAGTAACGACGAAAATAGAAACATAAATATAACATTAATATTTTTTACAAAAATCAAATGAAGGAAAATTATAAACAAGACAAAGGTAGAATTAAGAATAAAAAATGCACAACACCAGTTGACAATTGCAAAAAAATAGACTATTTATTATAAAAATTTAAAACCTCTAACCCTATAGTTAAAAATAATAATTCACCTCTTCGAACAAAATTAAATAGGGAAAATATTATTTACGAATTTAGAATTGTAATCCTGATGAATCAAAATTCGTAAATAATTATATAGGCCACACTACAACATGTTAGATACGCAGACTCACTCTACACCTTACACTATAGCTCAATTAGATCTCATTTCTCTAAATATTCATGGAGACCTACCGTACACTGTTCGTAAAATACTTGTTGACAACACAAATATAATAGCATCATCTACATGCAAAAAAAGGCTAAAATATAATTGGAGCCGTATTAATAAAAACAAAAAAACAACACTTAATAATATCAATTATAAACATGGACACAATATCTTGACCCTGATTGAAAAATGATAACATTATATAAATACATACATGCAACAAAGTATTTCTTATTTTTAGCAGTTAAAATATTTCATCCTTGAAAATGGCTGAATGTATAGACGAAAGCGCTAGGAAAAAAGAATATTCGGAGACTCTTTATATAATTTATCATCTGAAAAGAAAAAAAAATTAGATCACATGAGAAATTGTATAAAAATCTAAATCAAATGACCATGTCTGTCGTATTCAATGACATGTGCATGAAAGAAGGATTGCTGCCTAAATACACACACACACACACACACACACACACACACACACACACACACACACACACACACAAACACATATACATATATATGGTTAGTATCAAGCTAGGACATAAGTTACTAGCTTTAATTGAAAAACACTTTCCTATTAATAGCAGACTTAGCAAGATTTTTAATAAAAAACACCTTAAAATTAAGTTACAGTTGCACTGAAAATTTAGAAATAATCATAAAAAAACATTAATACACTCCTGGAAAAACACGCATGCCAAAACAGTATGAATAAAAATCGTAAACTAAAATTAGACAAAAATAATGAAATAATTATGTGAGCCCTAACACTGAAAGGATATACATTTGGTCAACAAAGAATGGATTTAAAGTTAGATGGAGACAACACAAAGGCTCCTGCAATAATATTAGAAAGTGAAATCAGACATCTCTATCCAAATATTTTTGGCATTTAAAAGAAATGAATAAAACACCAAAAGTAAAATGGAAAATAATAAATAGAACAAGAACTTGTAAAACCTGGGATGACTCATGCCCTTTATGCATACATGAAAAACTACGCATTATTAAGTTTCTAAATAATGAAAATCTATTAAACCATAGACCTGAGTGAACGGATTTTTGCCTGCATCAACAAATTTCCGCATTAAATATTTAGCATAAAATAAAAATAAAAAAAATTCATAGTTTAATAAGAGGTTTAAAAGCTTAACACAATCATAAGATAGAAAAACCTTTTATGAATTCGTCAAAAAACAAATTGTAGTTCAGTGCGGCGCGTTTATGTACGAAACGGCCCTTGAGAAAAAAATAAATATAAATAAATAAATGAATAAAATAATATTCTCTAGACAGATAAAGACGTATTATGGTGCCAACAGCTATCTGTCGCTGTGACTGACCAGACGATGTGCATACACCCCGGCCCTCTTTCTTTTGACATCTTTCCGAAGGTGACTGATATCTTGATACAAACTAACTTGTATGCCCCTTTTCAAAATGGTCGTTTACATATTAATTTATTTTTCGAATGAACGTGCTTATAAAGATGTGTAAATGTCAAGATTGTTTTTTCCTAAATTTTCGCTTCAGGATGAAACAGGGCTTCACATATTAATTCAATTTAATTTCAATAATTATTGAACATGAGAACACATATGTAGCAAAGGAATCATATTTTTTTTTAAATAATTGTAATACATACACACACACACACACATATATATATATATATATATATATATATATATATTGGGTTGGTGCATAATTATCAGGCGGTTTTGCAGGCGAGTTATTTTTAATAAAATTGCTATTTTGTTGATTTTTTTAATAAAGATATTATTTTATTTTTAGGCTATAAAAATGCGCGTCGATAATCATACGCTGTGGATTAATCATTTAAAATGTTATAGCTGAATGATTATACTTCATTTTTCATAATAAATGTTGTTTAAAAACGCCTGATAATTATGCACCAACCCAATATATATATATATATATATATATATATATATATATATATATATATATATATATATATATCATATATATCATATATATCATATATATATATATATATGTCATATATATATATGTATATATATACATAAATATATATATATATGTATATATATACATATATATATATCTGTCTACTTTTACATCTATGACTATTCCGCGTTATTAATAGTTAGAGGCAATGATAATTATTTAAGTTATTGAGTTATTCTCCATTTTACCATAGAATTATACGCGAAATGCTCTCTAATCAACCCACGAATCACCCAATGTTACGTCAGATCGATGTATGCATATATGAAAGCATTTATATTTAAAACACCTACTGCAATATCTACCATCATTGTCACATCTACGTAAGAGATTGTAAATCCCTAGCAGGATGAAAATGTCACATGCTTATATTTGGGGATGAATCAGGTGATAGCATCACTCGAAATCGAACCGAATGCATCATGTGTGTATATATATATATATGTCGGTAGATATTTATGCTTATATAGATACATGGATGTGTGGATGCAAAAATAATTATATTCAAATATTATAGCAAAGAAAACTAGATGTTTTTGGAAATAACGTTAATATCCTAAGATTTGGAAATGTTTCATCAGATACAGCATTTTCTCCATAATAAAACTATAGAGAAATATCTTGATTATGTTAAATGTTGCTGAATATAACTTGTCAGTATGACAGATTGCCAGAACCTTTCGATAAATATCAACACATATTTACACGGTTATTCTCATGTCAGAAAATATATATTATGCGATTT
The DNA here is from genome assembly GCA_964036315.1 of Acanthosepion esculentum. Classification (NCBI taxonomy): domain Eukaryota; kingdom Metazoa; phylum Mollusca; class Cephalopoda; order Sepiida; family Sepiidae; genus Acanthosepion; species Acanthosepion esculentum. The sequence continues at coordinate 106,838,184 of OZ038478.1, forward strand.
GAAAAAAGACTGTATAAATTAAATTTAAGTGAAACGCATGAAATATGGATGCGCGAAAGTGCATATTATTGTATTTTTTTTTTTTGAATCTATGCAAAGGATTTTTGCCTGCATGTTACTGCGCGTTAATGCGAGGTTTCATGGCGCCTAGGAACATCCCTTTTACAAACAACATATATAGGTGTGTACTTTTCTGAATTTTGTCATACTTTTCTATTCGAATTCTACAAAGTTTTCCCTTAAATCAATAGTAATTTTCCTTTTTCCTTTCCTTTACGAATTATGAAAGCGCCTTTCCTCTTTTCGTCTATTTTCCAATGTTTTTTCAGAAATCCTTCCATGTTTTTTGTTAATACGTATACTTCTTCCTTTCATTTCAATCCATTTCATATTTAAGTGTTTAGCCATTTCTTCTTAAATTCAGAATGTTCAAATTTTCTTTTTGTATATCATCATTCTCTAATAATAATATTAATACTACACCGACACTTAGAAAAGAGCGCGATTTTAGAAAAAAGAGAAAAGATAGTCTTCCACAATATTCAACATTTCGACAGTATGTCTATCTTCTTCAGGTTATGTTTAAACATTATTAAGCATAACTTGAAGGAGACAGACATACAGTCGAAATATTGTCGATCATTGTCACACAATGACATTACACTTCTTTTATTTTAATCGAGCTCATCTCTAAGAGTTGAAAAATATTCGAAGGGTTACATCAGTTATTTTATTTAATAATAAAAAGAAAATCAATTAGGTATAGTGCACTCATCAACGATTCGCCCAAGAAAAGAAACCATGTAATTTTAATGTCCTCGAGAATAATTCCGGTATAAATTACTCTGGAACATTGAAATTCAGAATTAATGCCAACAGGCAAAACTCATTATAACAAAGAGGACGTTAAAACAAGCGTTGTCAGGAAGTGGATGGCATTTCTTGGGGAGGGAATAAAATACATATAAAATTGAAAAACACAAATACATATAGAAATTGAATAAATGTGGAAAAAGAAGGGGATATTAATAACTTTTATTTCTGAATATATAAACCAGACCCAACAACATATCAATGCATGTTTTGCAAAAATCTCCAATGTAAGAGATTATTCAGGTGACGAATGAATGAGCTGAAATGTTCTCGGAATAATGAGAAAATATATTCCCAAAGTACCGAGTTTCTACTTGTGTGAACGCTTACTGAAATAAATACTACTATTACTATTGCTACTGCTTCAACCACTACTACTATTGCTATTACTACTACTTTTGCTATTAATAATAATAATAATAATAATAATAATAAGGATAATAATAACAACAACATTAAATGCCTTGATGCTAAATCAGATACATCATGGTTTCTTAGGTTATCGGTGTTATTAACATGTATATGATTTGGAATATTCCCTAAATGCTTGTGCACGGTTCATCACTATTTATGGGCGGTAGTTGTGAGGAGGCATCATGATGGTGTCAGAAGGGATTCATTTTAATTTTCAAGTATGAGGTTGCCAGCGTCGTTATTGAGTCACAGCTGTATACCTAGGAACACCCTCAATAGGGGGCATGGATTGATAACAATATGCTGCTGTCAGGTCTTCTGTTGCCTTTTCTCAAAATCTGTCACTACATCGTACAAGTTTGCCAGTTATGTCTATCATAGCCTTCTCAACTTTAAAGATTTATTGTGTTTTGTCTATTTGTATAAAAACGTCATTTTATTTGCATGTTGTTCTCTCACACAGTGGTAATATTAACATGGTGTTCCCCACATTAACATGAACAGCTATGCACAGTGCGTCAGCCTCGAGGAGATATCATCTTTTTATGGGGAAGAATCTAGCAAGTATTTAGTACTGGACGGCATATTAACTGTCTTAATTCACATCAACATTTCGATTAAGCTTAGAACCCAGTAGTGACATGGCCGTTGAAGCTTCAGCATTATTATTATTATTAATATTAATCTGCCTTACGTATTAGTATTCGTGCTGATTTATGTTACACTACGATTTGAATCCAGAGTTGTAAATATATTTTTTCTTTAAATATCGCCACACATGTGCAGAGTCTTATGACACTTATTTTAGATACAAGTTATAAATTTATCTCTACGATTCGACCTTTCGCTGAACTATAATTATCGTTTATGTGTTGAATATTAGGTATCATATACTAACGTTGGATTTGCATTAGCTTCCCATTGCTCTGTCATTTCTATTGCACAATAAACTATAGTATAACATTTATGTAAGTATTATTCACAAATTATCTATTATTCAAAGTTTTCCGTGCATGTAGAAATTTCGAGTATCCTTGTTAGCCTAGGAACTTACACAAAGTTACACGAAATACAAAAGCACCATCACATAATTTTGTTTACTTTTAACAATATATAATATTTAGAGTAAAATAAATATTTATAAATGCGGGAATATAATCTTGCTGCCATGGTGAAATGCCACAAAAGTACAGAGATGAAATCTAATAATTTTGGTAGTTATTTTTCTGATCAGCATAAATGTGCACATACATTAACATATGTACGCTCATATAAACACAATAATATATGTGACTGTCCTTTTTGTTTTTGTGTGTTAGTCAGATTTTTTTCAAAATTATTCAATCCGATTTGAAAAAAAAATCATCATGTGTGGCCGTGCCTTTCAAGAAATTAAATAGTTTAACAACGTTACTTTTTTGAATATATTCTTTTAATTTTTCTAAGTTTTTAAGTTTTTCTAAGTTTTTAACTCCCTTGTATTTTCTTCTAAAATGTACCTATGTCTCTATATAATATTTGTGGGATATTTTGTGGTTTAGATATTTTTGTATCTCACAGTTCATTTTCGTTTTGCGTGAAATTTTAATCCATGTTTTTCAAGTTTTAAATTACGATCATGCTTCTTTTCCTGAATTAGATTTGCGCTGCACCATTTTCATACTTTACATTTCAAAACCGAGGTTGACTAAGGTAATATAATTAAATGCTTTTATCTCTATATGAATTCACTTTTGTATGTGCGGAAAGGTTGCGTTTAAAAGGATTTAACTTTAATTTTTTGAGATAAACTGCATATTACATGATTAACAGATTTTTTAAGATATAATTTTAGTGGAACTAGGCTAAATTTAACTTAAAATTATGTAGCTGTATCAACTCACATCTGAATTAAAATAAGAACGACACATGTCTTTTTTGTGAAATATATTAATTTACGCAAAAATTTGTTTCAAATATCAAACAAAACAAATAAGATATATAGGGTTAAAACTAACTTCATAATTTTGTTGAAAATCATCTGCATGTTTATTATTAAAGGCCTGCGACATCTACAATACCAAAAAGGATAAGACTACTACTACTACTACTACTACTACTACTACTACTACTACTACTACTACTACTACTACTACTAATAATAATAATAATAATAATAATAATAATAATAATGATAATAATAATAATATACTACTACTAATAATAATGGCATTTTGGATAAGCTTTTGATAGTGTTCCATACTCTGGGATGCTTAAAATTTAAAAATGTACGAAGTATCTACAATGATAGTAAATTATATATTATATTACCTTAGTCAACCTCGGTAACAAAGGGTAAAGTATGAAACACAGCAAGGGAATGTGGAAAACCACGTTATACCTAAATCGCACGAGAGGCACTGCCATCTCCAAACAACTAAATATCCGATGAGGAAACTTTCCAGGAGACTCTCTGTAACCCCTTCCTTCTGATTTGTATGTTCTTAATCCCTCTTGCGCATGAACTAAACAATAATATCTATGGTTACAAAGTAAACAAGAAAGTACTCAAATACCTACCCTACATTGATTATCTCAAACATTTGCCAATGACGACAATGAGTTGAAGGATCTCCTCAGTAGTGTAAAATGTTTCGACATAAATAGGAATTTCGGATTAGATAAAAGGAACATTCAAGAAAGGGAGAATTACAGAAACACACTCAGTATATTTATATTTGGGCACAAAGATTAGCGAATGGAGAAGTCTATAGGTATCTAGGAATGAGCAAAGGAGATGGAATACCACATACCCAATGGAAGGAGAATATAAGAAAAGTGTACTTCAGGGATCAGTAACAATTTAATGGGACTTTACGATACACACGGACTGAACAATCAATGTTAATTGACCAGACATCGAGATCAAACACAAAACAGAATATACTTTTTTATTGGCAGGGCAGATTGTCGTCTTTGAAGATCTTTAAAAAAAAATGAAAAAAATTCAAGGGTCGTGGAGTTGAAATATAAAAAATGAGGTACATGAGGACATCAATAATTAAAGTTTTATTTAAAGAGCACGGATTGATAGGTAAATATTCCAATTGACTCATTTAAGAGATTCCTGCTAGCCCACGCTTTAAATTTATAGTCACAAGAACAGCTCACACATTGCGAAAACCTTTCTCTTTGTAAAATGTGTGTTTTCATATTTTTGACAAAAATGATCACTGGATAATATCATTAAGCCATTTCCGATCTTAGATCTAGGGTGGGATCGCAGTAGAGAATGTACAAACACAAAATCCAAAGAAAATAATAATAATAATAATAATGATGATAATAATAATAATAATAATAATAATAATAATAATAATAATAATAATAATAATAATAATAGCCGTTTCTCTTTGGATGTCATTCTGATGCAATACATTTCAACATCCTTAACTGGACCATAGCTGACATTAAGTAAATGTATGTAAAAATGCGCAAACATCTCACTTTTTGCCGCATGCATCATTCTAAGGATTCCTTTTTTGATGAGACAGCTTCTGTGTAAACCGCTCTACATATTATGCCAAGTATCCTATTGTGAAACCTTACCTTTCATAAATGACGAGTTGTAGATTATAAATCTGGCATACAATAATGCGATTTAATAATGAACTTTTAGAATGAATGTATTAAAAATTGTTTAAATAAATTACTGCTACCTCAATATACAGTATCCCAAACTAAATTAAGAAAAATATCAATTTGCCGAAAACTGATCCCTGCACCCACCAAAAGACTTTTAAAACATCACTTATTCACGTTCTTTTATTAAACATGGAAGTGAATCAATTCGCATCACACATATCTTGCCTGGCGATTCCAGCTAAACTTATGAATATTCATGAATGTACTTATCTCAAGAATTTTGAAAACCGAATAAAATGTTTGGTCTAGTAAAAAATACTTGAATTTGCGTTGATAAATTACCACAGAGTACGAAACGCGTCACCTAAGATAAGTTTTCCTTTTGACCTTATTACATATATATATATATATATATATATATATATATATATATATATATATATATATATATATATATATATATATATGTATGGACGGTATGTAATGCAGTTATTTTCTGCATCTATTTTTAGCTTTATTAAAGTTTGCAAACTTCAAATAAATAGAAGTCTTACCATGAAGATGTTCAAATAAAATCAGTAGATTTTCTATTTGTATAGTTTATGTTACTTTCTCCAATGATGCAGACACTCGCGAAATGATTGTATGTGAGAAAAGGATAGTTTTATATATTTAGGTATGTATGCCTTAATATTTTTATTATTATTATTTTTTGTTGTTGTTGCTGTTCATTTATTTTTTATTTTTTTTTTATTTTAACATGATTTTACATAATTTTACACATTTTTTGTACTCCAGAGAACAAAACACCGATGAAGCTACTCAGAAATCGCCATATATAAGCGGCAATTTTCTCTGTGTTTTTTTTTAATCAAGACTAGTGAACCAAGATGGATGAAACTTTGCATATATTTAAAACTACCATCTATTTCTTATTAAGTATTTTTTTAATAAAAATCTATGCATTGGGACCGATATGGCGTTTAGATCACAGTTCCCCGCGCTGTTTACATGTGCTTAAGCAAGGGAGATAATTGACCTCATCTATATATATATATATATATATATATATATATATATATATATATATATATATATATATATATATATATATATGAATAGCAATTTCTATCTGATTGTCTGACTAAAGTTGACGCCTAAACTGGTGAACCTATATTGATGAAACTTTGCATATATTTTTAACTAACATTCCATCTGGTACTAGGCTAATAAGCATTTTATAATAATCTCTAAGGGGACTGCTAGGATCCCTAGATCGCAGAGAAATAATTGGTTTTGCAAAGTATTTAGAAATTATGTTTCACGTGTTACGAAATAATATCTATCATATAGCTTAAAATTCCAGACAGATATGGATCATTGTTCACTTTTTTTAAATATAGGGTACAGCATCTGAACGATTCACAAGTTATGATTTCTACATGAAATCTTTATTTAACACAGTAATTCCGCATAATCTTTCTTTGAATATGTTCTCCGCGAAGTGTTTACATTGCAAAAATAAATAAGTCGTTTGCATTGCAAAAATATGAATTCGTTTCAAATTTCGCCATGTGCATCATTAAATTCATCACGTTCAAATTTATTAAATACAAAGCAGTTAGCTCGATCCATTCGGTCATTTGTACGTAAAATAACATTTAAATTTGAGGGGGAAATTATCGCAAATGTGACATACAACGGAATGACCAAGAAATTAAAGATGTATGTTTAAAAAACACGGAAAATTTATATGGAACTGACTGGATGCAGAAATTTGATCTCTGGGATTTACCGATAAATATGTTCTGTCAAAAAGTGGAAATTGAAGGAGAAATTAAAGGAGAGTTTCCCCGACGTATTTTCAGCCGGCATCGGGAGGTGTAAAAAATAACGGCCAAAATCGAACTAAAACCATTTTTAAGAAGTAAATAAATGTACCTTTCGCAATATTAGAAAAGATAGACGAAGAGTTGGATAGACTCGTGAAAACCGTTATATTGACAAAGGTGGAATATAATCAATGGGCCGCACTTAGGGTTTATATGAAAAAGAAATGGGGTGAGATACGAGTATGCGCTGATTTCTAGACGGGATTGAATGCAGCGATTAAGGATTATCACTATCCTCTCCCTAGTCCAGCAGAAGTTTTCACAAAGTTGAACGTAGGAAATTTTTTCTCAAAGATAGACTTGAGCGAAGAATACCTACAAGTACCAGTAGATGAGGAAAGGTCGAGGTTGTTGTGCATAAGCACGCATAAAGAGTTATATAAGTTCCAGAGATTACCATTCGGGATCAAGGTCGCGCCGGCGATATTTCAGCAAATAATGGACACAATGCTAGGCGGACTGCATTTCACGATCGCATACATTGATGACATCCTGATAAATAGCAAATATATTGAACAACACTGGGAACACGTTCAAGAGGTTTTTAGGCAGATACAAAACTACGGTTCTAAGGTAAAGGAAATATATGTGACTTCTTTATGAAGGAGATAAAATATCTGGGCCATATTATTAACGAAGGAGGAAGAAGACCAGACCCATAAAGGGTCACGTCAATAAAATTTGCCGGATCCAAAAAAAATAGCCGAATTATAAAGCTTCTTGGGCTTAGTAAATTATTATCAAGAATTTATTCCTAACATGCACAAAAAAGTTTGGGAATGGTCATATGAATGTCAGAAAAATTTCGACAAATCATTAAGATTTTAACAGCAGATTTATTTTTAGCGCGTTATGACCCAAAATTGGAAATAATAGTCGCGATTGACGCGAGTATTTCGTGTTGGGGCATGTATACTTCATAAAATTGCGGATGGGACACTAAAGCCCATCGCGTATGCGTCAATAACGTTACTACCAGCCAAACAATTTTACTCGCAAATGGAAAAAGAAGTGTTGGGAATTATTTTTGCGGTACGAGATTCCACAGATATATTTACGGTAGATTTTTCATCTTACAGACAGACCACAAGCCGTTATTGACAATATTTGGATCAAAGAAGAGTCTACCTGTCTAACTGTCTACACTGCTAATAGATTGTTAAGATGGGGAACTATTTTATTAATCTCTAACTTTAAATTGGAGTATCTTCCATCAAACAAAATCGGGCATGCAGATGGCCTTTCGAGACTAATACCAAAGAAAACGGCACCATTAGAAGATTCCAGAATTGCAGCTCTACGATATGAGGAAGATATTAGAACATCATTATGTAGTACAATTCGAACCCCACCCCAGTCACATTACAGGAAATAAGAAACGAAGCAGTGGATGACGAATTTATTAAGGAAACGAAAACAAAAATTGCAGGAAAAGATAAGCATATATCAGACTGTTTTTCGTCATGTGATAATGTTCTACTATATAATCAAAAATTAGTAAATCCGAAAACGCTAAAAAGGCGAAACATCAAGAATTTTCGCAGGGGCCACCCAGGAAAGAACAGGATGAAATCTTTAATGCGAAGTTACGTGTACTGGCCAAACATGGAACAATGAAGAGGAGTGATTATATTGACTCCGTTTGTAGGTCTACTGCTAAGAAATTTTCTTTCATTATGTGCATCAAAATTTCTCCTAAGAATCAATCAGGTACATTGTGTTTTTGTTCTTTCTCGTCTCTAAATTTTCATCATTCACTTTCTCATATAGTAAAACGTTGCGTTTGACGAGCATATATAAGTAGTCGATCCAAAACACAATGCACATGATACGAATAGCACCGATGAGTGTTGACCACAATGTCCACTTTTATATTCGCATTCATTCTATCCCTGATATTGAGCACTTTGACCAGTAAATATAGAATATATCATTGAAACTCTATTTTTATGGTATACACACACACACACATTGGGACAGTTTGTATGGTGTTTGGTTGACAACCTAAATGTCAGGGTTTCAATTCCCGGTAGTGGATGCGCACTGCTGATGTGTCCCAAGTATAGGACGAAACGGCCGTCCAGTGCTTTCTGCATTCTGTAGAGGTTTCAGACTCGATGAATCACTTAATATAATTATCAATTTCTCCTAATAATTTCAATATATATATATATATATATATATATATATATATATATATATATATATATATATATATAGATAGATAGATAGATAGATAGATAGATAGAGAGAACACTATGTAAATATATGTTATTTATATAATACAAAAATTTACGCAAACGGATCCATATTTACTTCAAATACGTAAACATGAAGTAAACAATGTGCGTACCGAAACTCCCATACACACGGACACATACACGTTAATATGTAGATTACGTTTCTTGTTGTTTTGTTTTTACTTCTCTCATGCATTTTCCACTGCAGGAAACAGGCCTTTCTACAGTTCCATCTTGCTTGTGGTCAATGTTGGAAATTGTTTGCATTCAGAGTTCCCATTATAGAATGATTTCATTGATATTTGATAAATGATCAGTCTACTATAATACATCCGTGATGCGAAACAACCAAGGCGAACTTAGAACTTTGTTTACCGATGGCTTTTCCGATAATCATAACATTTTACAGCATTCCAGCGATCAAACTGTCTCCCTTTCTCGCTCTCTCTTTCACAAATGATAATGTCAATGGTAATATTAACAGTTTCTATACAAGAAAATATTTGAGATTCATACACACATCAGCTAGCACTACTTTCTTTTGAAATTCATGAAATCTTACTTAAAACATTTTTCCAGGACAATAGTTTCTAAAGTCCATTAGTTGCCATCGCTCTTTCCAGTATTGACTGGGGTTTAATTCCACACTATTTATTTCAAATACAATGTCAACATATCGATAATATCATTATTTTCTCTTCGAATTAGGCTCTGTGACTTGAGAGACTATTGGGCCTCAAACTCAATTCTAATCTCAAATGGATCTCGCATATTCTTCTATCGCTACTTCCATGGAATATGCTCGGACCAACTGCATTCCTTGTTTCTATTATTTCTAAGACAGCTTCTGCCACTCAAAATGGAACCAACCACACACATTCCATTCGTATTACGCTGGTGAAAAGTAAGTTCCATTCGAACAGCACCTTCGCGAGAAAAAACTACTTTGCGGAACCGACATCCAAGAGGATGTTTCCTCGCTACAATCTTAACCTTTTCAACTCTAGTTGTAACCATTATCTTCCCTAACTATCCGTATAATTTGCTTATTACTGTAAACCTCTAACTCGAGAATCATCTATGTCATGTACAGGATCAATCCCACTGTAGAAGAAATATTACATTTGTCAAAAAAGATGCATTCGACGAGGTATTTGAAGTGTTTAATATTTACTACTCCAAATTCCTGAAATTTTCTTTCATTCCAATTCCAGATCATCGTTTCTGTTACGCACGAACACACACACACACACAAACACACACACACACGCACGCACACACACACACACACACACACACACACACACACACACACACACACACACATATATATATATATATATATATATATATAGTTTAGGAAAAACTAGGTAATCCGTATGGGAAGACCCAATGAGGATAGAATCCAGAGAGCTCAATGTAAATCAGAGCTAATAACTTAAATATAAATCAGAGCTAATAATTTAAATAAAAACAGATTACCTTAAGGTTCCATATAATAAATTATTTCACCACTGCCCTTCCAAAGGACAGTGGATCATCAGATTTATTTGGAAATAAATCTGATGATCCACTGTCCTTTGGAAGGGCTGTGTTGAAATAATTTATAATATGGAACCTTAAGGTAATCTGTTTTTATTTAATATATATATATATATATATATATATATATATATATATATATATATATATATATATATATCCCTCTATTATACAAGTTTTATTAGAAAAGACTGAAAACTTACTGCGGTTACGATTTTTATTTAATTTTTCTTGTATTCTTATAATTTTCTTCTGGAAATGTATCATGTAGAAATTGTACAAATTTTTTTGTATATCCGACCACGTTTGAACATTATCAAGGATGATTTTATTTTTAATTTTATCTGAATGCATGGAGTGTTTTATTTGTGTATCTAGAGTTAATGAATGTTTTATTTTACAAACATGGTCAACACATTGTGGTCGTGTTGATAGTTGATATTTTGAGCGTTGTATATTTTCTTTTTATTAATAATGCTTCCATTATTTTTAGTATTTTTTACATGTAGATGAGACTATTATATTTCAACGAGAATGTTCTTGATAGATTTTAATGAGCTGATTGTGTTATGGTCAGTGAGATGTAACGTGACTCTTCTTATTAGTCATCTTGTAGCATATCTAATGTAATTATTTAGGAATTCGGATTGATCAGGAAAACAGTACGTTACAGGACACACACACACACACACACACACACACACACACACACACACACACACACACACACACATATATATATATATATATATATATTTATATGTGTGTATGTGTGTGTGCGTGTCTGTGTGTGTGTGTACACAGGTGTTAGACAAAACAATTGGAACTGGTCCAAATTCCACTCCTCTATTTCAAAGACCTATTATATTAAGCACTTTAACTAAAACTTCGTAATTGCAGGTTATATCTATTGTAAATACGTTTATTTATCTAATTTACTGTATTTGCCTTATTTATTTTTAGAATTTAGTAAAATTTAAGCAAAATGCGTGATCTCTCTGAGTTCGAAAATGGGCATATTGTTGGAGCTAGGGTGACAGGAGCCTCGATCACTAAGTTTGCTGAACTGTTTGTTTTTCAAGAACTACCATATCAAGGACCATGACACAATTCAAGAAACAGGGTAAAACCTCTAGCCTCTAGCAAGCATAGCAATTCGGGCCGGACTTGCAAACTTACTGAGAGGAACCGATGTGCATTGAAATGCAATGTGACGAAAAATTATCGGACTACTGCGGCCGAATTGACTGCTGAGTTGAATAATCATCTGAATAATCCAGTTTCTACTAAAACTGTTCGTCGTGAGCTCCATAAGTTTGGATATCATGGAAGATCTGCCATAAGAAAACCACTTCTCTCCAGTTGCAACATTCAGAAGTGTTTGAAGTGGTGCAGAGATCACAATGCCTGGTCTGCAGACCAATGGGTGCAAGTCATATTTTCAGACGAGTCCAGTTTTTTATCTTGCGTATACACATGTAAAGGCGAAGAGAAAATAATATACTACAAAAATATATTAAATTCAATATTTAATTCCCAACTTCAGGGCAAGTTTATGTGTGGAGGCAGTCCAAAGAAGCTTACAACCCTGATTGCCTTCTTCCAAGAGTGAAGCATGGAGGTGCATCAGTGATAGTTTGGGCCGCTATATGATGGGAATGTCTCGACCCAATAGTTTCACTGCGTGGTAGAATCAACAGCTAAGATTACCCGAACATTTTGGGTGATCATGTTCATCCAATGGCCTAGACTTTATACGCTGATGGTGAATGCATCTTCCAAGAAGATAATGCTCAAATACATAGTGAAGAATTAGTATGAAGAGCATGAAAGTGATCTAGAATATATAGAGTGGCCTCCCCAATCTCCAGATATCAATATTATTAAAAATGTTTGGTGCATTTCGGAGCTACAAGTTACGATCCTCTATCCCCCATAGTTGTAAAGAGTTGGAGAAGGTGTTAATGGAAGAATGATTGAAAATTTATCTGGCTGAAGTCAGGAAGCTGTATGATTCCATTCCTAGAAGTATTAAAGCTGTCTGTTAGGCTAAAGGAGGAACAACTCCATATTAATGAATTTTATTATTATTATTCTTTCAATTATTTTGTCTAACCCCTGTATATATATATATATATATATATATATATATATATATATATATATATATATATATATATATATATATAGTCCGACTAATGTAAATACTGTACATAATACCTCATCTCAGAAATTTAGACAGACTCTGAATGATCGGTACGGACCCGATATACCAAAAATATGGAGAAAAATTGAAACTGGCACGAATATCGAACCATCTGACATTCCTACACCGATGCAGAGACGTACAACTCATCACTTCAGGCTTGGCACCAAGACTTCACATCAGTTCAAGGAGAGCTCGTCGGGTCGCTGAGAAAGCGGGACATGCCCTTGTCCGAGAGAGAATCCAGTACAATCGTTGGATAAAACATCGACTACAAGCTCATATCTCCCAGACGCACAAGGACTTCTTCAACAGAATTACTAATGAAGAAGACCAGAGAAGGATCCAAAGTGACTTGGATAAATCCTTCAGACATGAATTTGATGTGGTCAAGGCTCGCCAAGTGCAAAAATTAAATAAATTGAAAGATCAGAAGGTGACGTACGAGGTCCATCACCCACCAGTGAAAGCAGTAGTCAACACCAGCCAATATCAGCTGAGTGCCTCTGAAGAGTCAGTATTGAATAAGGGTCTCAACTTCGCCACAACCATCAAGCGGGTGCCATACTTGGACATCATTGCCATAGTCGAGGAGGTGGCCTTGAACATCCCTCAGACAGACCTTGGAGAGAGCCAAGCTGCCCAGGTCTAACATAACAAAACTGGAGAGACTGGCGATTGGATCCCTACAGAGGAACGAAAACATCATCATACTACCGGCTGACAAAGGTAATGCGACTGTAGTGATGGACAAATCAGAGTATACAAGAAAACTGGAAGACCTCATTAGCAATGGTAGCTACAGCAAAGTGAAAAAGGATCCTACTATGAAAACGGAACGCAAGCTGTCACAGATCCTAATCAAGAACAAGGATCACTTCACACCCAAAATGTATAGGCAGTTATCGCAGCGTTACACCAAGCTACCTCACATATACGGTCTCCCTAAGATTCACAAAGACGGTATTCCGCTCAGGCCGATTGTAAGTTGACAAGGCTCGGTGTGCCACTCTCTGAGTCGCTTCCTTGTAGATATAATTGACCCATTGATCGGAAAGTCTCCTTCATATGTCCGAAACTCTGCCCACTTCGTGGAAATAATGAAAGATGCTCCCATCCAATACAACCAGATGGTGAGCTTGGACGTGGTGAGTTTGTTCACCAAGGTACCCACGGAGGAAGCACTCTCGGTAGTTAGAGATAGATTGACCGCTGACTCTTCCCTAGAAGAACGGACCAGTATTCCAATAGATAATCTGATGGAGATGTTGACTTTCTGTACACAAACAACACACTTCGGAATGGGATCACACATATATCGACAGGATGAGGGCTTAGCAATGGGCTCGCCATTATCACCAGCAATGGCGAATATATACATGGAATACTTTGAAGAAATGGCATTAGAATCAATATCTCTAAAGCCAACTATATGGTTAAGGTACGTAGATGACACCTTCATACTCTGGCCACCCCCAGGAAGATGCCCAGGTTCTACTGGACCATGTGAACTCAATAAGACCATCGATACAGTTCACAATGGAGAAAGAGAGTAACAACACACTCCCATTCCTGGATGTACTAATATCTCGAACAGAGCATGGGTTCAAGACATCCGTATACCGTAAACCAACATTCACCGGACAGTACCTCAATTTCAACTCCCACCATCCATACAGCGTAAAGAAAGGGATCGTCCGTTGCTTAGAACACCGAGCAAAAGTCATAAGTGGCGACCCAGAGACATTAGATAAGGAATTAGTCAGTATAAGTAGTACCCTACAACGTAACAACTACCCTGGGTACATGGCAGCAGCCCCCCAAAACTGGGATAGGCGGGTACAAGAGGAGGAGAAGGAGGAGGAGGAGGAGGAGGAGGACAACAACACTCAGAAAACAGTCTGCCTGCCTTATGTGAAGGGGTTATCAGAGAAAATACAAAGGATCTGCGGTCCATATAACATCAAGACAACCTTAAAAAGCGTGACAACACTTCGCAGATATCTCTCCCGAGTGAGACACCCCATAGAGGAGAACACGACTAAAGTCTGTGTGTACGCTATCCCGTGCAGCTGCGGAAAGGAATATAAAGGATAAACAGGCCGCCCCCTCAAGGTAAGGCTTCAAGAACACCAGAAGGCTGTAATGCGAGGGGAAGTAGAAAA
>OZ038478.1:106858139-106938139 GCA_964036315.1 Acanthosepion esculentum
ATTATTATTATTATTATTATTATTATTATTATTATTATTATTATTATTATTATTATTATTATTATTATTATTATTATTATTATTATTATTATTATTATTATTATTATTATTATTATTATTATTATTATTATTATTATTATTATTATTATTATTATTATTATTATTATTATTATTATTATTATTATTATTATTATTATTATTATTATTATTATTATTATTATTATTATTATTATTATTATTATTATTATTATTATTATTATTATTATTATTATTATTATTATTATTATTATTATTATTATTATTATTATTATTATTATTATTATTATTATTATTATTATTATTATTATTATTATTATTATTATTATTATTATTATTATTATTATTATTATTATTATTATTATTATTATTATTATTATTATTATTATTATTATTATTATTATTATTATTATTATTATTATTATTATTATTATTATTATTATTATTATTATTATTATTATTATTATTATTATTATTATTATTATTATTATTATTATTATTATTATTATTATTATTATTATTATTATTATTATTATTATTATTATTATTATTATTATTATTATTATTATTATTATTATTATTATTATTATTATTATTATTATTATTATTATTATTATTATTATTATTATTATTATTATTATTATTATTATTATTATTATTATTATTATTATTATTATTATTATTATTATTATTATTATTATTATTATTATTATTATTATTATTATTATTATTATTATTATTATTATTATTATTATTATTATTATTATTATTATTATTATTATTATTATTATTATTATTATTATTATTATTATTATTATTATTATTATTATTATTATTATTATTATTATTATTATTATTATTATTATTATTATTATTATTATTATTATTATTATTATTATTATTATTATTATTATTATTATTATTATTATTATTATTATTATTATTATTATTATTATTATTATTATTATTATTATTATTATTATTATTATTATTATTATTATTATTATTATTATTATTATTATTATTATTATTATTATTATTATTATTATTATTATTATTATTATTATTATTATTATTATTATTATTATTATTATTATTATTATTATTATTATTATTATTATTATTATTATTATTATTATTATTATTATTATTATTATTATTATTATTATTATTATTATTATTATTATTATTATTATTATTATTATTATTATTATTATTATTATTATTATTATTATTATTATTATTATTATTATTATTATTATTATTATTATTATTATTATTATTATTATTATTATTATTATTATTATTATTATTATTATTATTATTATTATTATTATTATTATTATTATTATTATTATTATTATTATTATTATTATTATTATTATTATTATTATTATTATTATTATTATTATTATTATTATTATTATTATTATTATTATTATTATTATTATTATTATTATTATTATTATTATTATTATTATTATTATTATTATTATTATTATTATTATTATTATTATTATTATTATTATTATTATTATTATTATTATTATTATTATTATTATTATTATTATTATTATTATTATTATTATTATTATTATTATTATTATTATTATTATTATTATTATTATTATTATTATTATTATTATTATTATTATTATTATTATTATTATTATTATTATTATTATTATTATTATTATTATTATTATTATTATTATTATTATTATTATTATTATTATTATTATTATTATTATTATTATTATTATTATTATTATTATTATTATTATTATTATTATTATTATTATTATTATTATTATTATTATTATTATTATTATTATTATTATTATTATTATTATTATTATTATTATTATTATTATTATTATTATTATTATTATTATTATTATTATTTGTTTTTGTATAGTTATTAGTACTACTAGCAGTAGTAATAGTAGTATCTCTGGATGTCACAGTGCTTGTGTTAAAATAATATCAACGCAGAACTAGTTTCCACTTTATACGAAATTTTGGCAAATCCATCTAGAATACTGAAAACCCAGCAAAAACATTTCTAAGGAAAGAAAAAAATATAATTAGAAACATGTAAAAATGTGGATATTTCAACAACCTGATTCAGGCAAAAAAATGATTGTATGACTCATAAACATTACCGGAGATCCATTCTAAAAACCGTTTCCGGAAGCTAAAACAGCATTGTCAAACAAAACTAACACAACTACAAATAATGTGGTCGCTAAAAAATGAAATCGAAAGTCAAAGCTATGCAGATGAACGTGATCTCAGAAATATCTATGCTAGAACTAACAAATATTTGAAGGAGCAGCTGGATCCATTATAGCAGCTGAAAATACTAACATACAGAACGCTCCACAAGATATAGTTCTACGATGGAAAGAAAATGTTTCACCCCTCCTAAATAGAAACTCGACCACTGCTGAGGATTGCATGAGAAACTTTCCAAATGCTCCGCTTCATCCATCGATGAATTCAAGGCCTGAGTATTAAGAATTCAAGCAAGCTATGATACAAATAAGACAAAGGAAATCACCAGAGCCGGTCAACATTCAATTCGAACTGATCAAGCATGGAGGCTTACCATTGCAAACATCCATTTTCACCCACATTGTGAACATATTGGAATTCCAGTAAGTTCAAAAAGAAGTGAAAGATAGACTTATCATAACGATGTTCAGGAAGGTGACCGAAAAGTATGTGGGAACAATAATAATATCACTACTCTCAATCAATGCACAAATCCTTGCCAGTAACCTTTTAATCTGTTCCAAATCATCGCCGAAAAGATAATGCTTATATCTAAATATGAATTGCGTGCCTCTCGTGGTACAATCTACATGATTTTCTGTACAAGCTAACTCCAATAGTAAAACAGGGAACAACAAAATTCACATTTCCTTGTTTTCTGTGAACTAGAAAATGCTTTGATAGCGTTCCATGGGCTGCTATGTAAACGTTCTTCATCATGTGTATCCCCTGATAATTTTATCACTTTGGTTGATATGGTTCAATGCATGATAATATGTCTGGATATGTATTCCACAAAATCATGCTGTCAGAATGATTTTCAATCACATGCGGACGAAAAGAAGGGTGCATCTTGACACCTATGTTATTCTCCTTGTAGTCAATTGCAATTCTTCACAAACTTACTCCATACAATCCAGGAGTTAACATCAGATATCTATACAATGGAGAACTTTCAACCTTAGTAGACTTCGATCTAAACGTTTAACCCACACGCAAAATATGTCAGAACTTAAATATGCTGATGGCAACGCTACATCCAGTCTTACAAAAGAAACTCTCAAAATCTGTGAACAACTTTGCTATGGCCTACCATTAATTTTGTTTTAGATTTAAACATCAAGAATGTTAAGGTGCTTGAATAGCCAACCTCAAATACCATCTAACCATAACACAGAACTGGAGACGTACATCATGCATTTGGGAAGCTAATCTAACGCGTCTTCAAAAATAAATATCTGACCATAATAAGTAAAATTATGATTGTGTCATTTCAACTATATGGCTGCGAAACCTGGATTTTATATCGTCACGACATCCGCAGAGTTGAATGCGTTAATCAGCAAAAGCTTTGTTCAATCTTGAATATCAAAATCGAAATACTATGTGACAAACACCAAAGTCCTGGAAAGATCCAACAGTCAAAACATCTGACCCCCGTCTTCGATGGTCAAGTCATGCAGCAAAAATGTTTTGTTGAATGAGCTCACTTCATGGAAAAGAACACGGGGCAGACGTCATCAAAGATACAAAGACCAAATCAAAGAAAATATTGATTTCATTGGAATTAAGCCTGAATCCTCTGAAAATAAAATTGACACCACACCACATGACACCACATATAGCAGACCAAGAATATTTAGACACACATAGCTCCCTGTTCCATTCAGTATCTTGGCATCTCCGGGTTTTCAACGAACATTTCGTTAATTATATATCATTCAAGCATATATCTGAAGTAACATATAATTTGAAAGGAATTTTTAAACTACTCCAATTTGTTAATTTCAAATTAGTCTACGATAACCTAAGCAATACTTAAAATGTGTATAATAGTTTTCTGGGAAAAAATGAATATAATACACTCGAGATATCTGCGTATTTATTAACATAGTTTCACTATTTACAGCAACATTTTCTCTAAACGTACTTCACAAGATTTAAGATTTATATCTAAATATTGCGATTAGTAATTCCATGCAAAAAATATTCAATAATTTCCGTGTTGACATGATGGATATCTACATGAAGTTTTAAATTTTTAATATACTGCTGACCAAAAATTAAGGTCAATAAATATAAATGAAAAATATACCCTTTGCGTTGTTAAATTCATCTACTTGAAAATAGCTTCGAAAAATGAAAGAAGAAAAAGATAAATGTAAAATGAAATTACAATTTAATAGGGGAAATTTGAATACTGACTGAGTTTAACAACACAAAAGGTATATTTTTTCTTTATTTTCATTCGCCTTACGATTTTAGCCAGAAGTGTATATGATCTATAAGATCAATTTCCACGACTGTAATAATGCAAAAAAAATGGGATAAAATAATGTTGGATAATAAATTGTACTATGTTATTGAGATGCATATATATACAAAGTTTCTTGTTTGAATTGAGAACCTTCGTATATGTTATGCAACGTCATCTTTAGTTTTATTAAATATATTTGTTTCATAATAAAATCGCAAAAAGTAATGGATGTTCAAAATTGGATCTTTCAAATCTGTAACTGGATATGTTTTAATGAAACTAATTTTAAGTTATCTAGCGCAACTAAAAATCTCAAATATTTAAGTATTCATTATATTAAAAATCTCAAATATTTAAGTATTCATTATATAAGTAATTTAAGTATTCAAATCTATAAGTAATTCATCAAAGAATTAGCAAATTTAATGAACATATACTTCATGAGTCAGCTGAACTTAAGTTTATGTTTATTCACAGGGATCCCTTATAAAGTATAGTATTGAACAGATCCGTTTTGATATATACGACTTCAATAAAATTTATAACAGCGAAAGCATTTTCAGCAATCAGTTTCCATTTTATAATAAGTTGAAGGAAGACATTCAATCCACACAAACGAACGATGGCAAGTTAACCATATTTATTATCATTTCCGAATTATTCTCATATGGAATGATGTATATTATTTCTTGAATTATAAAAGCAATATTCCCATACTTTGCCGGTTTAATTATGGCAGATTCATTGTGTTTGAAGTTGTAGTTAAGAAAGGGCAACCGTTATTAAACGATATTTCAACACGATTCTCTCACGATGTTCATCTTAGAAATAATGGGAACTTACAGAATTTAACCTCTAATAAATATTCAGGATAAAGAACGGTATTATACAATATATGCTTCAGGTTCGTTAATCATATACTGCATAGAATGGGCATAAAATACGCTTCTCGTACTGAAAAGAGACGCCATGGAGAAAAAGAATGCTCTTTCAGATAGTAAATAAGTGAATCATTTTATTATTGAATGTAGATAAATGAGTAGAATACCTATTAGAATTAAACACAGTGAAAGTGTCAGATATATGCTACAAAGATAAATACATATAAACTAATTTCTACACTCGATAACCTCATATATAAAATATAACAACCAACAAAACAAACATTTTCCAAAGTTTCATAACAACTTAGGGAAGACAATGTAAAAACTTTACAAAGTAGCAAAAATCAATATGAAATAATTCGGCGAAATTACATTATTTAATGAAATAAAATGCACAAAGGTAACATATGCACGTACTAGATGAATATTGAATGAAATGTATATCTTAAAATCAAGGTTTTATATACATTTTTCCTAGGGCAAATGTTGACCAAAGGTATCTTGCAAATTGAAGGTTTCTCTAACTACCTGTCCATGGTAATTATAGGATTCATCAAAGAGAGATTGGCATTCTCTCTCTAACAAGATAATCAACAAAAGTAGTAGGTTCGAAGAAGGTCGAAGAAGAATTGGTTACCTAAAATCTAAGGATAGTCTGTCATGAACTTAGAACCAACCGTAATTATTAGACGGTGTAACCGATGAAGACGCCCATCTTAGAAGTGATATGTTCGCTAGCGGTTTGTAATATTGATTTATTTTTTGTATAGTTGGCTGACCACTGAAATTTGCTTGTTACTTATAGATAGCTGTCGGAATTCATCTACAAAATCCAAGATTATTTGATCACATTCCATCGAACAAAGCGTGCGGAAATCAATATTTATGGAAATGATATGATGAGAAGTTAACGGGTTCTTAATTTGCTGCCAGCATATCTAAACCGATTACGAAAGACTAATTTATTTATTCGATTTTCTGATTCAAAAGTAAAGCTTCTTTTGGGAGACAATTTTGAAAACTAAAATCTGTAACATGATATGCGTTTGCATTTCAATGAGAGTGGTTTAAATTCGTAACTAATTTTAGGCTCTCCTCTTATGCATCTTGGAAAATGTGCATCGAGTTGCTCAATTTAATAACCATAAGTTAATTTCATATAATTGACCTCATTTGACAGGATACGCAATATGAGTTAGATAACATTTATTATACGATTGGAAAATCATTAGGTACAACAGATGTTTAATACTTACATATATATATATATATATATATATATATATATATATATATATATATATATATATATATATATATACATACATATATATATATATATATATATATATATATATATATATATATATATATAATTATTATTTTTATGTTTAAATCTTAAGATAAACTAGAAAGAATTACTATTTTTTAGTAATTAATATTTTAATTGTTGCCTAATTTCATTTTTTCATCACTCACAACAGAAATTATATCTAAATATCGGGAAAAATTATATTTATACCTGGTGTGATTTTTGATACTGTAAATTTCCTCTTTAAAGTAGCTGCTATATATATGAGTGAAACGATATTTATTGAATATATCTCAGAAGAATTTTGTCGTGTTATTTTTTTTTAATTTGGTAAGTTTAATTATTGTCAAAAATCTAGCAACCGATTCATAATTGTTGTCATGTTGCTATGACTAGTTCCTTGCATAGTATATTTTTCTCTGGTTCTTATTTCATTGTAGTCAGTTGGAAGGAATAAAATGCAATAAAGATAAAATTAATAAGGGCATATATTATTATAATTCTATCATTCGGGAATTTAGTTCAAAATATATATTTATTCACACACACAAACGCTTATATATATATATATATATATATATATATATATATATATATATATATATATATATATATATAATATAATAATATTTTTAGTTTTTAAAAATATGATTCCTCCGCTACATAAGAGTTCTCATGTTTCAAAAGCGAAAGCCGAGACCCCTAACATAATTTTTTAAGTTATGAAGAGTTGAGGCGTCTGGACCCGCTTCCTTGTCAAGCGAGAATTTGGGAATAAGCTATCTTTTGGTTAGCTGGTGTTTATAACTACGGTATCATTGGAACATTTGTTGCTATGGAAACGGCTAGTTTCGGCCGTTGAAGTTTGGTGGTTTAAGGGGCTAAGAATTAAGAATTAATTTTTATCTACAGGCCAGTCCCTTTCTAAAAAAGCGTATCAAGTTACAATGGTGATTCTATGTCCAGAGTGGTTTTGGCTTATGCTAGTCAGACGGCGTCTTTTTTATTTATGGGTTTGCCTTGAGTCGTTGAGTGACTAGAAGGTTATGTTTCATTATTATCTATTTGATCTGTTTGTTTATTTGTTTATTTACATGGCTTTTTTTATCAAAGGGTTTTTCTCAATAATTATTGGGCTGAGTTTTTTAAGGCTTTTAAATTATGGACTTAATTTGTTTAAATCTATTTATTAATTATTTAATGCGAAAATCATTTGATGACGACAGAACACCGTTAATTCATGTCTATGGTTTAGTAAGTTTTCACTATTTAGACATCTAATTATGTGCAGTTTTTCGTGTAGGCACAGAGGGCATGGGTCATCCCAGGTTTTACATGTTTCTCACAGAAACTACATCAGTAGAGAAAAGAATAAGCATGAACTCTGCAAATAAGGAAATATTCCAAGCACATAGTAAGTTTTATAACACGGCCTTGAAAAATAGCGGATACAGAAACGCTGACATAAGCTATACAAACAATAGCACTAATAGTAAGAAGAATAGGAAAAGAAATGTCATATGGTATACACCTCCGTTCAACCAAATGGTCAGCACTAAACTTGGCCATAAGTTCCTAGCTTTAATAGGTAAACACTTCCCCAAAAATAGCAAACTAAGACAAATCTTTAATAAGAATAGCCTAAAGTTAAGTTACAGCTGCACTGAAAACCTAGAAAGAATAATAAAAAGGCATAATAGTAAAATCTTAGGAAAACACCCATGCCAAAACAGTGCCAATAAAACTCCTAAACTGCAACTAGACAGAAAAAATGAAAAATCATGTGATTGTAGAAACCCTAATGACTGCCCGTTAGAAAACAGATGCCTTACTAAATCCGTGGTATACCAATGTACCATCTCATCTACGGAGAATCCTAACACTGAAAAATTATACATAGGGTCAACTAAGAATAATTTTAAAATTAGATGGAGAAAACACAAAAGCTCCTTCAACAACATCCAAAATAGAAGTCAGACATCTCTATCTCAATACTACTGGCATTTAAAGGAAACGAACAAAACACCGAAAGTAAAATGGAAAATAATAAATAGAACTAGAACATGTAAAACCTGGGATGACCCATGCGCTCTGTGCCTACACGAAAAACTGCACATAATTAGATGTCTAAATAGTGAAAAGTTACTAAACCATAGACATGAGTTAACGGTGTTCTGTCGTCATCAAATGATTTTCGCATTAAATAATTAATAAATAGATTTAAACAAATTAAGTCCATAATTTAAAAGCCTTAAAAAACTCAGCCCAATAATTATTGAGAAAAACCCTTTGATAAAAAAAGCCATGTAAATAAACAAATAAACAAACAGATCAAATAGATAATAATGAAACATAACCTTCTAGTCACTCAACGACTCAAGGCAAACCCATAAATAAAAAAGACGCCGTCTGACTAGCATAAGCCAAAACCACTCTGGACATAGAATCACCATTGTAACTTGATACGCTTTTTTAGAAAGGGACTGGCCTGTAGATAAAAATTAATTCTTAATTCTTAGCCCCTTAAACCACCAAACTTCAACGGCCGAAACTAGCCGTTTCCATAGCAACAAATGTTCCAATGATACCGTAGTTATAAACACCAGCTAACCAAAAGATAGCTTATTCCCAAATTCTCGCTTGACAAGGAAGCGGGTCCAGACGCCTTAACTCTTCATAATTTAAAAAATTATTTTAGGGGTCTCGGCTCTCGCTTTTGAAACATGAGAACTCTTATGTAGCGGAGGAATCATATTTTTAAAAACTAAAAATATTATTATAATATAAGCTCTACTTCTGTATGGAGCACTGTCCTTTTGAAAATAAAGCTAAATATTAAGGAACACCGTATTATCTACCTAACGTGTTCTTTCCTCTTTCACTGCACACCTGCATACATATATATATATATATATATATATATATATATATATATATATATTCTCATATATTACAACTTTATTTTATGAAGCATTAAGTCGATAAAATTTTAATGGAACACTAAATATATCTCGCTATATGCAAAAGCAATTAATTAATTAAACTCTTCAAAAATATTTACAGTTTGCCGATTGATGTATCGTAAGGTGCTTTTCCTGCTGTGGAACGTATCTGAGCACATCTAAACTGTAGGTTGTTTTCCAAATTAAAGACATACTTAAGATGAATATGGCTGGCAGACTAAATTTATGCTGTATAAACAGTATACCTGCTCGGATATTAGTATCTATTATATATAAATGTTATAATAAAAAAATAAAAAAATAATAATAATAATAATAATAATAATAATAATAATAATAATAACAACAACAACAACAACAACAAACATATATGTGTATGTGTAGGCGCACGTTCGGGTAATATCAGAATTAAGTTTCATTTGATACATTGATTTTTGCCAGCTAGTCAAACATAAGAAATTGTAAAGAACCTGTAAGACCGAATGTGAAAATAGTGAAGAAACAAGGTGGTTTAACATCTGGATAAATCTCTCGAGTTTTGAAAAATTCTTAAAGTTTTAGTCAGATGCCAACTCTTTCTTCGAATAAAAGAGAAAATATGTCAGAAAAACAGGCAAAAGAAAACATTATATTCATTGAGAGTTTGTTAATTGAGAATATTGCAGGAAATTAAATGAAGACATTCGTGTAGCGGATCTTCTCAGATCCATGCTATGCAGTGATTCTAGAATCATCTATTAAGAAATGTACTAAATACTTCAAGGAAAATACTCCAATAATTGTCGTATCAGTGTTTACACGCCAGTATCTAAGGACTTCATATATTTGGCGGCATTTCTTGTGAGTTTTGGAAATATTTTATCTATTTCTTAGGCAAGAATATGAAAACGAAAGCACATATTGTAAATCTGAATATAGCTAGTGTTAATTCATTTAGGAAATATTCGACGCAATGTGCAATTAGAGGTCATTAGTTCAATCGCCTACACTAATTTATTGTCAATCTTAATCTAAACAATAATCTATATTTTAATCTTGATTTAATAACAGTTAATAAGTTTGATCGTGTAAAAATATATTGATACTTGGTAATAGTTGACGTAAATTGATTTTTAATGTGAACTTAAACAGTACAATTTACTCTTTAAATCATGAGAGACATCGAACAATTTTTCCAAATATTCTTTCACTTATTAAGTATCTTATATTTCCACATTGATACCAGCACATCGGCAGTTATTTTTGTCGTTTTTTCCGACATCTTGCATAAACTGTTTTCTAGTGTGTATTAGAAAATATTTTCCATTAAAAGATGAAATTTGACCAACCTTGAGAATATTTTTCTCGTTAGATACTAAAATATATTTAACGCAAATTTCTCATAGGTATCATGTACTAGAAAAATGCTTATTATTTTGGGGAAGAGATTGTATAACATTTTTAAAAATATTAATTTTTAAAACTGAATTCGCTCAGTTCTGACTCATCATTAGTGCAATTTTTGTTGTTGAAGGTTTTAAGCAATTTTTATTATTGTTATCCTATTTGGTCACAAGTGCGTAAGTTAATCGAATTTTGCTCATATTTGAACAGAAAACTATTCTGCGATCCTTGCCCATAATATCGTATATTTTTATACCTGACACTTTTGAAATAACTGAAGTTATAGATTGTGCATCTTTGTAGAACTAGTGTTGAAATATCTTAAAAGGTAATAGTTCTTCTACTTCTACGACTTCTAGGCAAATGATTATCTAAAAAAAAATATTTCACTATCCAAGGCGACAGGCTGAAATATTTGAAGCAGTTTGGTTAGCAGATTTGAAAAAATTATAATCATACAATTGTAATCAAAAGTTTGAGATTCGAACTGTCGTAGTATAATTCTAACAATAGACGAGATCTAGACATCTACATGAAAATGTCAATTTAAAGTTGTCAGAGATTTCTCAAATGCATCTCACAAATAGACAGGCACAGACACTTAATCTTAATTTTTCTCCTGCATTACCTAAGTTAGATTTCCCCATTTTCATCGGAAATTTCTATGAAAATAAATATTTACACTTAATATCTTATTTCGTAATTTAAATATAGGTGTCATTTTGTTTCCATTTTCTCTCAATGTTTGTCATTTCTCACACATTTGGTCCATGATATCCTCAGATTTCGTCGATAGAGTTATCCTTCCGTTGCTTCAAATATCTTCATATATGTGGAGAATGTCCAGCATTCATTGCCATATAGCAGTTTCAAAACTGATTCATAGGTATCAAATCGAAATCTCTACGGCTACAATAGTTAAAATGGTATTTGTGTGATAATACCAACCCACTTTTTCAGAAATTAATTGAAATTATGCAGACACACTCCAAAATCTGAAGTATGATTTTTAATGGAATTTTTAAGCAAATGTGGGAGATTATGTTCATATTTAATTCAGATCTCGTAGCATTTAAAGAAAGTTTAAGATCAAAAGAGATTTACAAAAATTTAAAGTTATTTTCAATTCAAAATTTTGGAAGAAATCGTTCCAGGTAAGAAATACATAAATTTACTATTATTCTAATTTAACTGGAAGTGCAATAAATGCGATATTTAAGTTTATATAATGTAATGAACCCTCTTTAAAACAATATGTCGATAACTGGCGATATGGAATTCTTTATAATAATAATTTTTAAGCAATTAAGGTGATAACTAAACAAACTAGATATTACTGGAAACACAAGGGAAGTAAAATGTGGTAAAAATATAAATGTGGTATAAATATATATATATATATATATATAGCTGCTACATTTTTGAGAATTTTCATACAAAGAAAGAAAGATGTATTTTTAGACTAATGGACATTCCGCATACTTTAGCAAAAATATACTTCTTCCGATGAAATCATTGCTAAGTGAAATACACTTGATACATAACTCTACCAGACTTAATGATGATACTTGGGATTTCTTCGGGAAGATACAAATGTAAAATTTGCATGTTCAAATCTCCCGTTAGATCTCGTTGCCCTTCAATTAAAGATCACTTGATATTAATATGTGTAACTTGTAAAGGAAAATCCCAACGTATTGATTCTCATACAGAATATATCATTCCGAATAAACAAATAATTCTCATTTTCACGAAGTCAAATATAATGTTCAGCCTAATGCAGGAAAATTAAAATATAAGAAACAGCCGTTGAATGGTTGTGTCCTCGAGAAGATACTTTAATTGGAATTCATAAATACAATCCATCGCTACTAAAGATGAAGGTCGGCTTCCATTAACGCACCACTAGGTATCCTACTCGTCAGGTATCCTCTACCTTTACAAAACACAGATCAGGTTGAAAAAGGAGTATATTGTCATATTTGCGCTGGAGCTCCCTAGTCTTCACTTTCCAGTCCTTGTGGTTGACGATTTTTTTCCAATCTCCGTCTCTCTATCATAGTCTCTCACTGCTCTATCTCTATTAAGTTGAAAGTGCTCAGACGAACTACATTCCTAGGTCCAGTCATGTCTAATATTCACAGCTAGGAACCAAAATGCCAGTTACATTGTAACAAACTAAGCATATTCCATACGTAATCCATCGATGTGAAGTAAGTTACTCTCGAACAGCTTCTTCCCGCGAACCACTTTCCAGATGATGAATATGTATAGATATTTAAGGCTTTCAAAATTTAAATACGCTTTTCCTTCGGGTCTTGGGGAAAATAGATCAATTGGTAGCGAGATAGTCATCGAAAATGTTTTATTCTGCAATCAGCCGTCTCTTAGACTGAAAAAGAGCATAGTGGGAAAAAATAATACGATTTCTCAACCAGAGAAAATTCTCTCGGGGTTTGCAAAAGAATGCCTGATTCAGTAAGACCGTGATTGCTTCTTACAACAAGACATAAAATTATTCATCAAAATAACGAATATTTATGCATAAGACAAATTATTCCGTTCACTGCAAACCTAAATTAAGAATGACAAGAAATTACTTAAGCCGACGGGTACATCAGAAACGATTTATGCGAGAATTGTGGTAGGATCTGTGCCAAACTTGAAAAAAATATTTGAAGTTATATAAATACCAATATTTTAGAACACCAATAATTGGGAAAATTTATAGATTTTTATATGTGCTGCAAATTCTGTGGATGCGGGTATGAGAATGATTTTCATTTATTTTGAAATAAGTCAAATAATGTCTAAGAATAAGAAATGTTTTAATACAAAAATTGACTAATAAAACAGTTTTAATGGTTTTAACAAACTTTCGGAATTACAGTAAATGTCCGTTAATTCACTCAGTTTATGTTAATGTTAACCGTACATTTAATATTAATATATACTTTCATATTGATTTAATGAGCTATTAAGATTGAGTAAATAAAATGTATTGACCAACTGAAATATTCTTTTAAAATCTGATTTTAATTTGAACGCTAAAAATATAGTTTTCATTTCAAATTATATTAAAAGTTGAGTCATTTATTGATTTTGCTTTTTCTTCTAATTGTCCTATTTTTCACATTGTTAACACCTTTCGAATATAGTCATTGTTTTTATTATTTCGATAGTGCATATATATATATATATATATATATATATATATATATATATATATATATATGTGTGTGTGTGTGTGTGTGTGTGTGTGTGTGTGTGTGTGTGTGTGTGTATTTAGAGAGAGAATAAAAATGAATAAAATATTTTCCACTTAGCTGACTGATGTTACAATCAGCATCTCGAGTCCAGATTCGAAGACGATAAATACATATATATACACACACACACACACACACACACACACATATATATATATATATATATATATATATATATATATATATATATATATATATATATATATACAAAGATAGAGAGAGAGAAAGAGAGAGTGCGAGATATGCGTGGATAAAACGAAGAAACACAAACTTGAATTAATTTTTATTAGTGAGTATTAATTTTTATCAAAATTGAAAGAAATGAGTGGCAAAGATTCTTTGCGAAACAACTTCACAGAAAAAGGTCTTTGTTTGTCTTTCTTTACAATACGATCGTATCAATTGTGCTAGTATATAAAAAATAGAATGCGTCTACATATGAAAATGAACGCGTCATGTATTGACGTATTTTTATGTATGCGTGTAATTTCCTAGAAGCAACATTTGGCACATAGCAGGCAATCTACATTAGTAAAAAGCTGTCTTTGTACTAATATCTACGTTTGTAAAGAAATTAAGCCCGTACTTTTTTGTGTTTCTTAATTCAACAAGCCTTTTTTAATATAGTATACTCGGAGAAATATTCGAAAAATGTGATTAATTAATGAAGGTGTGAGAATGTCAACTTGTATAACTAGGGACGAACAAAAAACAATGGTTAAGGTGTACCTGGAAAACTAATTTCTGGGGACTAAAACGATCGTTTTTATAACCGCGAAATTGGATCCGAAAAGACGAAACTTAGATTTTATTAAATTCATAAGTTTATTGGTTAATAAATATTTTCCCAATTTGTAAATATCTCTTTTAAGAAGTGAAAATATTGTCGATAATCTTTTGCAGTCCGCTTTCAAATATTCATAGCAACGTTAAAAAATGTTGTTCGCAAATTCAAAGACTACAGCGAGTTACATATTACGAATATAGAAATTAAAATCTTGAGGCTAAGAAATGCACAAAAATGAGTCGATATTTGTGAGAACAAAAACATGTTTAAAGCACTATACAATAGCTATTTAAAAATTAAATTCTTAAATTAGTGTAATTTTACTCCATCTTTCTTTCTCACATTTGTGTGTATGTATATATTTATTTATTTATATATATATATATATATATATATATATATATATATATATATATATGTGTGTGTGTGTGTGTGTGTGTGTGTGTGTGTGTGTGTGTGTGTGTGAAGGGCCTTGCTTTCTTTTTGATTGGATGACTAACATGAATGTAAATAAAATAAGAGGAAGGAGAATGTCATTCATTTGTTTTTGCGTGTGTTTTTATGTATAGAGAACACAAAATCTTCATTTACTACTTCTAGACGACCATTTCGCCATGTTCCTGACTACATCGAAACCATTAGTGCATTTGAATTTGCATACATTTTTACGGAAGTGCCTAGGTTATTGTTAATTCGGAAGTTATTTGTGTATGGAAATAAACTGCCAAGAGCAGTAGCAGAGTGTGTTAAAAAATAGAAAAATTGTAGCTGACGGTGGGCATATAAATTGATATCCGATCAGTATCGGCTGGATCACGTTGGAGAAGGGGAATAATGTTGAAAGACCCGAAAACCCAAATGAACCTCGGCTAAAAAATATCACTGATGATGTGTGTCAAAGCAGGAAACTGATTTAATGTCTCCAAAGCAAAACTGCTCTTCTTTACCCACGACAGAGAACCCTTCCTGTTTCTATCAGTATGGCCGATTCCCAACTCCTTGAGAGCGCCTCGTTACACCTGCTTGGCCTCATGCTGCCCACTGACATGAGGTGGAATAAATACATTGAATCATTAGCTTCAGCTACCGCTAGGAAATTCTGTTCTCTGTAACGCGCCAGAAAGTTTTTCTCGTCTGAGTCCATCCTTCATATCTATAAATCCGTCCTTGCATGGAATATTGCTGTCATATATGGTCTGGTGCTCCCACTGTACGTCTCGAGGTCCTTGACAAAATCCAGAGACGAATATGCAAATATGATAGGCCATGATCTGGCATCATGTCTACAATTGCTATCCGGTCTCACTCTGTCTCTTCTACAAATATTTTCACGACAACTGTTCTGACGAGCGATTTGGGCTGGTTTCCTGACTACATAAATTTAAACGTTCTACAGGCTTCTCGGTCCCACCCTTTCACTGTCAAAACCGTTAAATGTAATCGTCTCTTCTCAAACAGCTTCTTCTCCCGCACTTCCCGTCTGTGGAACTCCCTTCGCTTTACTCGCTTCTCCGATGACTATAATCTTCAAATATTCAAGTGTAATGTCAATCGACATCTGACTCCCAGAGCTTGTTCCTCGTACTTCTCTGTATCTATTCCGCAAACATGTCCCTTTATTCTGGTTCTCAATCATCTGAAACCCCTTGCGTGCTAGTGGCACTCTTAGATTGCTTGAGCTGAATTGCCTGAAAAATGTTTGAGAGAGAGAGACAGAGACAGAGAGAGAGAGACAGAGAGAGAGAGACAGAGAGAGACAGACAGACAGACAGACAGACAGAGACAGACAGACGAAGTAAAAAACAGTTGTATAAATTTCTGGATAGGGAGAGGAAGTATTTCTTTGGGAGTTTCTTGATATTTTAAGACAATTTTTAATGGTCATATAGTTAGTTTTTGGGGTGCACTGTTGTTTCTGTATACAAAGATAGATAGATAAAGAGATAGACATATATTATGAATCAGATTATCACATTATATAAATATCTAATATCGATACATTTAGGAGTTTCTTGTAAGTTCTTCAGGAAGCTGACTCCGTTCTAAAAGTTAAAATATGCAAAGATTGCTCCATTTTAACTCGAAACATTTAAATACATTTTCAACTCCATGCGATATATAATAAAATGTAAACTTGTTATCATTTCGTGTTGTTTATTTTGTCGACTGCACAGTATAGTAGGTTTAGTTGGGCATAGTCTGTGAGAAAAAGAACGCAATAACGTAATTCACCCTGCCAAAATTTTGAAACGGTATGATGTTCTGTTTAGCATTCGCGCCGGAAGCTCCAATAGGAATATTTCAGAGCGTTCGAATATCAATCTGAAGACAGTTCAGAGAGACCCTGTGCTGGAAGACCCTGTTTCTGGCTACAGCGACCTGCACCATGCCACAAAAGTAGGAGAACGCAGTCAAGGCTGTCAGACAATTTCTAGCATCTTATCTCACCAGACTGGAACACACTTGATTATTATGTGTGGGTCACAATTGAGCTACAGACAAACAAAACTCCTTGTGAGGTGAACTGAACTCAAGTATTATGGCAGCATTCACCGATTTAAACTAAGATACTCTCTTGGTAGGTTGCAGGAGATTCCGAAGTCGGCTGGAGGCCTTGGTTGAAGCCAATTGCTATTTTATTGAAGACATTTATTTTTCAGTATTTCAATAGATTTTTTTATATAATTTTTAGTAAATATAACTGTTAAAATGAGATGTCAGTGTTATTTTCATTTTTCATAATTTCGACTACAGTTTATCTAACGCACTTTTTATATATATATATATATATATATATATTTTTAGTCTAGCTTACCTTTTTGTATTCAACAGGTTTATAGTTAATATATTTAATATTTACATTACTGAGTAGAATTTCTTTGCCAGAAATTAATTCTTTCAAATGTTCATACCCTAGAATAAATTTGCATGTTTAATCATATAACAAAATTTCAAGCTGAAAAACAGAGGGAGGTTATATTTGGAGTACGTCTTCCTCACAACATTATTGGGGATTCTTGTCACGGTTATATAAATAATAAAAAAATTAAAACCGATTATTTTATGTGAATTTAAATTCTCTCTTAGACTCATATTAAAAACCCATTAATAGTCTTCTATAAAAGGGCGTTCCAAATGAGCTTAGAAAAGTAATTTTGAGTATAGTGTTCTGATTATTTCACATCTCTCCAATGATCCCTCAGCAAAATTACTATCAACAGTATTGTCCAATTTAGTGCTTGACCAATATCCTAATGCAACCCGAATTTCCTATTGAATATTCCTTGCTCCTTTAAGTAAATGTGATCGAACAGTATCCCTTATTTTTACGTTCACTTCAATTTTCATCCTCAGAGGACAGTGACGACTCACATTGCAAGAGAATAAAATATACACGCTTAATTCAGTGAAATTTTCTAGGAAGACTCGATCAAGTTTCACGATTAGAAATACGGACAAATTAATGTTAAGTCTCAGGTTAACTTAATCGTGTCAAATTCACTGCACGACAGACTTTTAGGACTTGGAGGGGCAATTACATTTCAGCATAGTATGGACTTATTGCTATATACTCAGCGAAAGTGACACTGTTAATTTTTCTGATCATATAAAAAGCGATAGTAATTTAGTGGCCGGCGATTTTGCTGATTTAACGTTACAATTCCGTGTACAATATCTGCCTTGCTAAAGCGATTAAGAAGGGGGAAGAGAAATATCTAAAAGCGAGAAATGAACAAGAGTCGTTTTTATTTGTTTTTCATTTACCTAGCTAAATCTGAAATAGTGGAAAATAATGAAGGCCCCAAAAATCTGAGTGAGGAAACATTTGTTCAAATCGATATCACGTAAACATATTACATGGTGGATTGATATATATTCCTTAATATGTCACATGTTGATATATGTGCAGCAATATAGAAGGAATCTAGCAAAATGCACAAAATAATATGATTTTGGAAACTGATTTGTTAACTTATGCTTTAGAGCAAGGTTTACCAACCTGGGAGATAGCAATCACTGGTTGGTGATTTTCAACTCTTGAAGCTTTTGAAAATTTTGGTGAGCAGTATAGCATTTTGAGTATTAAAAATATATTTCCATTTATGCTACCCGAAAGAAATACTCTAATATGATACGGGAACTGGCATAAAAATAACAAAAATTATGAGGTAAAATGGGAATAACTGGGTCATATTGCTAGATAAGATATAAATATCTCCATAATCAAAGGATATTTTGGTATATTCTATAGTTTTCAGAAAGTCATTAAAATTCAAATAATTTACCAGGCAAAAACAGATGTTTTTGAGTATAAATCAGATAAAGGAAGACCAAGAACAACACACATATATTGGCTGTTTTTATTGGTTTCTAGTAGTTTTAATTCTATAATTATGAACAAACATTGTCTTTGTCAAAATATGCATTAGCCGCCTTATAAGTCAGCATTTTCCATATGAAAATGGATGATGGTGCACTAAAGTTTGGGAAAACCTTGCTCTAGATAAAGTGCTACATATGTCTATCTTGGTATTCCATAATTTAGAATCCTTTGGGATTTCCCCACAGAAGCTTTGAATAATGTGCAATTACTAGCTGAGCCACTGAACTAACAGGTTCTGTGAAGGGGAGAAATATATACATACATATATATATATATATATATATATATATATATATATATATATATATATATATATATATAAATGACAGTAATGTGCTTGGCTCACTAGGATAGATGAGATGCTACTCATTCTTACATCATCTATCTCGTCATGACTTATTCTTGTCTCTAAATTCAATTATATGTTAATTTAGAAGCAAAAGAACCAACAACTAAACTGAATGTAAGTTACAATTAAGTAAGCAAAAATCAACAGAAACTTACATCAAACTGGATGATCATCAATGATCACCTATGGAGACAAATAATCCCGATGAAGGGAGAGTTTTTTAGGTAAGAGGAAATACTGAAAAAATAAAGCAAACACTAAGAGAAGGAATGGGGATAAACTAATGGACAAAAACGAAATATGCTATAGATTGGTTTAAATGTAAAATATACGATTTTATACAATTCGACATCAATCCTTTCAATACATCTATCACAGAAGAAAATTCATAAGGCATTGCATATAGCGAAAGTTCGTATGCAGACAGGAAATATGTACAGATCATAATCATTGTGAAAATTAACTTAAATATTTCTATCAGTTATTATGACGAGATTCAAAATATATATTGCTTGACATATACATATTTAAAGAATTACAAATAATAGAGGAAAATTATTTGGCCTCGACATAGATGATTAATAATTAGACAATATTATTAATAGTTATTTCAGATAAATAAAGGAACGTGATAATTATTATTTTAAATTATAGGATCCAAAATTGATATAGAAACATAAATTAAAAGTAGATCTTTAGAAATAATATATCTAGTGAAAATCAATGCAAACATGTTAAATGAAAATCTCTCATACATATATATATATGTGTGTGTGTGTGTGTTTGTGCGTGTGTATGTGTGTGTGTGTGTAAACACTGTCTTTAATAAGAAATATAACACGAATAATACTTAGAATTACAAACAAACTTTCCGATGAAAGAATCTTACATAAAATAAAATAGTATAAATAGCATTATATAATAGTGAATTCAAAACGGCGGAAGTCTGTTTCATGCTTCAACACAATCTACATGACCTGATTATTGTATTGAAGCATCAAAGCTTTTTGATTTTGACATCAGTGTCCATTTATATGTTTACTTACGCACTATCGCAGAGTTAGCGCGTAATTTTATCCATAAATATAGCATCCCTTAAAATATAAGTGTCTTGAAACAAGGGTACTACATGCTGCTACCCATTTCTCTATTTACTTGGCGGCAATGCTTCAGGAGATTCCAGACGACAAACCCGACATCGACTTTCTATTCTGCACCGAATATAGCGTCTTCAACATATCTCGTCCCGGTTCAGGATTCGAAAAAGAAACACACGTGTCTGTTCTCCAATAAGTCGATGACAATTGTACCAGAGACCATGAACTCGAGGACCACCACACCTCGGCGGACAACTTCTTCAGAGCCCACATGCGCAATGGATTAACCATTGACGTAGCAGGACAAAGGTTCTGCTTCAGAAACGACTGAGACATCAACCACCTAGATTCAAAATCACCATCAACGGACTAGATCTGGAGAATGTTGCGCAAATGCATCCTCGCAAAAAGACAACGATAACCGAAATAAGCCCACCCACACATCATATGGAAAGCTATTCAAAAGAGTTTTCAGCAATCCCGCGCTAATAAAAACCACCATGCTCATCGACTACCGAGGTTTTGTAATCGCGTCTCTCCTATACGCCTGTGAGAACTGGTTATTTTACCGAAGAGACATCCGCAAACTTGACAGATTCGATGTGAAATTTCGTCAAATCCTGCGAATAAGTGGCAGACCCCTATCACGAAATACGATGGAGATCGTAGTGACCATCATGACTCACCACCGACATTGATGGTCCGGAGACCTTGCCTGAATCTCAGACATACGCCTATCCCCAAACATTCTCTTTTCGGTGCTCGCATCTGTCAAGAGACAATGTGGAGCCCCGCACCGTCAACTCAAGTATCAGCTCAAAAACATAAATCGATTTGGTCATTTGGAGGAAGGAAGCTGCAGAGAGAACCCTTTAAGAAAAGAGCAGTCCACAAAACAATACTTTCGAAAACATCAGAAGACAAATAGAAAGGTCGAAGTGAAACCAAATGAAAGCTAGAGCAGTCCATCCTCTGAACCTTACTACTCTACCATGAGGTGGTTCCGGACGTCTCTTCAGATCCGCTATGAGTAGTAGTAAAAATTATGGGATATATGAACAGTACTTCAGCCTCATATCCTCCAAGTGAATTACTACGGGACTGTTAACTTCCTCGTGCATACGGCCGAGCAGATGCAGAAAACATTTTGTAATACATTATTCTACTTCTTTTGCAACATATTTGTTCAGTGAAGCAATTGTTAGAAGCCTGATAAACCAATGCATTAGACATCATCCGATCATGCTAGACACATTCTAATAAGTGTCAGTGTCGTTGAGTGATGTTGTGGAATATCTACAGTAACATGTTTAGTAGAGGAGGAATTGAAACGGCGGTTAGTATTCTGATGAAATTGTACATCTTCTTACTAATTCTAGAACAAGTACAGAACGAGTTTTTAATATTATTGACACACATTGAACTCTTCAAGGTTGTCTCCCCAAATAAGTGGAATCTGGGATACAAGTTTAAAATCCCACATGTGTTGTTGGCCAATTCTTGAATAGAAATATTGTCACAATATATATATGGGTTAAATAACATGGCAGATGGAAATTGATTTGGCACTAAGTCAAAGAAATGGAATACGACGAAGAGAAAAATAGAGAATTTAATATAAAATCACTCCCTTTTTCTTAACAATACTTGGCAAGTCACAGACAATATATAAACGAATCTACGAGGACCTTTGATTCCCATCGCCATGAAATTATATGGCAATATAAGAAAGGAGGAAAATTTACCATCGTCCGCGTATCATGAAATTGCCATTCACCGTTACTTCCTAAGTGTAAACATCGTATTTATCTAAATATACTCTCGTACAATAAGTTAAATGTGAAATTTTAACAAATAATTCAATAATGTTAGAAATAAAAATGAACGTAAGTCGGTGATGTATCCGCATGAAAAACAGTCATGGTAAATTGTACAATTCAGCCTCTACATGAAACATTAATCTCTATCTGAAGTTTACATCTCTCATTGCTTCTTCGGATTCCATTAGCATACATATATCTGAAATGAAAAGAAAGTATCAGTTCGTATATGAAGATATTACTAAAGTCAAATGGAAACCAATTATTTCTGATCAAAGAATAGTAAATATGTAATTATATATTAACGTTAAACATTAAACGATATTAGCATTAAAAAGAGAATGATTTATCTATTGTCAGAAATAATAAAAAGGGAAGGAAGAAAGTCATTAAAAGTATAAAGAGTAGTAACAAATTTAAAAATATTTGTAATATTTTGTTTGTCACTTTTGCTATGTCAAGCGAACACTCGTTATCACTTCCAAAAATGCTCGTTCTATTCGAGACTTCGTAGACGCCGGTACTAGTAGTAATGCTTTCCAGTAATATCCGCACTAGTAATACTTGTTTAAGTAGTAATCGTCAAATAGTATAATGGTCAGAAGAGAATCGTAATTCGTACAATAGTAGAGTAGAGAGTGTGAACGTATAGCAGTAGTGGATAGACATGGAGAGTGAACAGTAACCTGTATAGTGATAGAGGAGAAATAGACTTGTGGCACAAGGCCGGGTTAGTGGTTATTAACTATCACAGTTCTAGTTAATCAAATTCGCGACACATTCATTCATTACAATTTTCTCATTCACCAAAAGAATTAATCCATACACACCTCAATCATTCATACACTAAAATATCGCATATACACGGGGGACCTACAAAACTCCCCATGAGTTAAAAATTTGATGAGAGTCCAAAATGTATTTTTCCCTCTTTTTTGTTTATTTTCCAAAAATATATAAAACTTTCATGGTTCATGAAATGATGGGGAGGGGAAAACCCCAGAAAACAAACTAAAATGTAACACAAATATAAAATCAAAACAAATGTTAGTAGGACCCATCCCTCCCTCAAAATACTAAGATAAACCGCTGTATTGTGCCGATAGACAGAATCAAGAAGCCCACTAATGGAATGGGGAGAGTAAGAATAAATAACATAATAGGGAAAAAATAAAGGCTGACCCAGTGGAGATATAAACAGGTGAGAAAAAGTAACTGGAGGAGTGAGAATCTCGACATGGATCATAACAAAAGAGAGAGCCGGGAACAGGCCGGGAACAGCCCGGGGACAACACTAGGAAAACAAAATAGAGCTAACTTAACCAGGGGAGGGTTCACAGAAAACCACCCCGTTGCATTAAGGGCCCTTAAAAGAGAAAATCATGGCTAGACCCGTTCACACGTATCAGGGTCGCCTCACCCACCTACCTATCGCTGAAATCTGTCGAAATCAAACGCTTTCTATCAGATCTAACTTTTAACCCAAGCTGATGCTTAAGGAAAACAGCCAGATCCTGATGTGAATATTGTTAATCTCGCAAGATTCCCTCCCTTTGCGACGTCCACAGCACCATTCTAGCAACGATCAGCAACATAAAAAACACCATCCCTCTTACCCCAGAGAACAAGGGCGACATATTGTCACACGCATACGCAAGAGCAATGGATATGAGCTGCTCAGGAGCGATACGAACCGTCAACTCCCCGACATAATTCCAGAATGGGTGAACCTGATGACGATGTTAGAAGGCGTGCGAAGACGTTTATTCTAAGCGTATCTCACACTGATGACAATAAGGCCAATCTGCCATTTCCCATCTGAAGTGCATGTCATTGAGAGGTAACAAGTTCCGAATCAATCGCCAGCTAAGCGAAAACTCGCCGCTGGCAACCAAGACCACATAAAGACCAACTCTCATACCGACAATTTGAGCCGCTCACACAGAGGATACTTCGCTACCCAATCCACTAACTTGAGGATACAATAGCCTCCGAGGGCGAGAAAGATCAGTGTACCGAGGAATGACCTTCACAGCCTATCGACACTCGCTGAATAATCTTGACAACGCTCCACAACGACTGTGATTTCCCCAATAAATGGGAGGAGTGATGGGAAAATATCCTTAATACTCCGCACCAAAATCAAGTCCTCCGTTAAAACGCGGAGTAGGAAAGCCAAAATGGAGAATATGGCCATGATTCGACAGATTTGACAATCACAGACCCCGTCCCCATGACACGGACGCTGGTAACAGGCTTCTTTACGGATCCATTGTTTGTGACCACCACACAAGAGGGTGAACAACAAACACTCGATCGCATCTATACGGTTCCTGCAAAGTGTAATTACAACCAAACTGTAAAGGATGACGGACATGACGTAAGTGGCACACGCCTCAGCCTTACCCTTTAATGACAACCTCCTTCGCAGCCAAGTCTGGACTGACGCTCCGACCTTAGACTGTACTTCTGACCATTATTTCTTCAGCTGGAGTCCGGACCGAAACCACACACCAAGAATGCGGACGAATCCATCAATCAAACCAAAGGGCCCCGGAAGCGCGACTACTTCCAGGCAACTAGCCGCATTCCGGAAGGTTTGTTACGGTTAAACTTGGCCCATGTCAAGCGCACATTTCAAGCGCCTTCTTCACCAGCTTAATGCCGCGACGGCACGACAGGAAAATAGATATGTCATTGGCGTACACAGAAAGTCTAGGTAGAGCTCTACCAGGGAAAACAGCGATTCAGTGTAGGGCCGGACTGCAGGGGCTCCAACGCCAAAGCATAAAGTAAGAGCGACAGTGGACAATCCTGTCGGACCGACAGATACAGCGCAAAAGGACTCGACCACTTGCCGTTCATCTGTACCACAGCACTGGAAGAGCGATACAGGAGGCTGACCCACTTGCAGAACTCGGGTTCAATTGCGTCACCATGCAGGATTCGAGCCAGGTACTGATGATCAACCCTTTTAAATGCCGATTTATTCTGGCATTTGTCGGCAGATTTCCCCGCCCTGCTTCGGCCAGACTTTTTCTCCTTTTTGGTAATCTTCTCCTCCTCTTTCTCCTCCTCATTCCGCACCCTTTTCAATGATGAGGACAGTGACGGCAGAATCTCTTCTGTTTCCAGGTCAAGATCCCCGAGTGGCAACTTCGTCTGCTGTTGTTGCTGATGCTGATTGTTTTTAGGCTGTTGATTCAGTCGCTGCTACTGCTGTTGCCGGTCCTTATGAGACAGCTCCTGCTGATGTGGCTGCTTTTGAGCTTTTGCTGCTGCAGCTGTTGCTGTAGCTGATAATTCTGAGACTGCTCCTGCTGCCGTGGCTGGTCTTTGAGTTTTCCATTCAGTCGCTGCTGCTCCTGCTGTTGCTGCAGAGTTTTACCCACGTCCAACTGCTTCCGTGAATTTTTGCGGAACATCTTTCTGGCGTGTGTGATGAGGGGCAGTAACTTTCGACCCCTTTTTCGTCAATGCCCTTCATTCTACAGGGCCGTCTGGAACTACGCGGGGCTTATCTTTTGCCGCTATTTAGGGATCCTTGAAAGTACTCTCTAAAAGCCTCACATATGCCCGAGTCAGTAGTCACGGTTCGGTTATCCGGTAATGTGACGGACGCTATATGTCGCTGAGATGTATTCCAAGTTTTCTCTGCATGCAATTCAGCAGCCATATCAGTTGTTCGGAGAACATTCTTTTTAACCTTGCCCTAAATACCAGAGCTCGAACGATAAGCGAGAAGGCCCACTCTACCCCAGCTATATCTACGTCCCCACTATCACGGGGTTTTATCGCTCGATCTGCTTTTTTCTCATAAGCCATTTGTCCCGCTAATCTATCTAGATTGAGCTGAGGACTATAATCAGCAGCACATGTTATAATTTTGAATTTTAAATTATCCCATCAGGCATTCCCAAACACAACCCCCGTATTATTAGTAGCAACTGGTTCCAGAAAACTTGCTCACCACATAATGATGAGTTCAACATCCAGTAACCAGACATCTTAACCTAAGTTTATACAGACCCGGGCACGCCTATGATCCGAATAAACTATATAATCGAGACTTGGACACCGTAAGAGCCCTACATCAACTCGGTCGACTTAACTAGAACGCAACTCAGTACCCGAGCCGCCACTATTAGTCCAAGTCCATACTATCTTCCGAGGGTGTTTATATCGGTACTTTTCGACAAAATCATACTTGTCGATAAAGTCCCGAAATGGTACCACGTTCCGGCTGTTAGTACCCGAATTTGGCCCTATACGATCTATGTCGTGTTAAAGGAAGGCATTCCAATCCCCCACTTAAACTAACCGACGAGATATCGTCCCAAACCGCACGATCTGCCGGAATAAAGCAGGCTCAGAATTAACTCAGGGCGCATAAACCCCAATGAGACGAAGTATTATGGTAACATCTACCACACAAAGTCTGCCCGCCGGATCTGCGAAGACAAGAGCACACACATCCTTGAAAGACTAGCTCACAATTCAAGAGACACCCCTCGATCGTCCATCAAAACTTGTTGAATAGAGGGAAATTTCCCTAGACAGAATTTATTCATAAACAAAACAATAATTACAACAAATAAAATGTATGGCGGAAGTTTACAGAAAATGAAAACAGAAAAAATCTATTCAAGAAATAACTATAAAATAATAGAAAATGAAAAATAAATAATCAAAAAATAGGAGCAAAATGGGATAAAAAAAAAATTGGGGTGGGTATAAATGAAACAAAAATCAAACTTTTGCATAAAACAGCCAGGAAAAAACGTAAGAAAATGTAAATGAAATCAACTTAACCTAACCGAAGAGATGTATGTTCAAAAAACAGTTGACAGTATGGCAGATTGTCTGTTGACAATAACCGGTCGCACAAGGTCTGATAAAAGACGAATCTCTCCCTACAAGAGGAGGAATAGTGACCCCTTTGTCTTACGTTACTTCCTATTTATTCATGTCCTTTAAGTTCAGGTGAACTAAATACTAATGGAATCGCGCGTGCTACTCACTGGCGATCTAGTTTCAAACCACAATGTCGGCAGCGACACTTACTCATATACAGCATTTTGCAAAGTTGCATTATTGAAATTTGTTGCTTTCGTTTTCATGATATTTTTAAATTGTTACAAAAGGAATTATACATAATTAATATTGGCCACATGCTGGTTTGATCAAATAAATATTCGAAAGCAAGCAAATGTAAGAGAAAATTACTCAAAAATTTACTTTTACTATTTCTTGGCATAGTTCTTGCCTCTGATACTTTAGAAGAATAAGAGTATAAAATCAGTAATAATATAAATAAGCATAGAAGAAAAAACTAAAATAACATGATACCAGTTCCGGAATCAACATTAAGAATG
Source organism: Acanthosepion esculentum (assembly GCA_964036315.1). Classification (NCBI taxonomy): domain Eukaryota; kingdom Metazoa; phylum Mollusca; class Cephalopoda; order Sepiida; family Sepiidae; genus Acanthosepion; species Acanthosepion esculentum. Next base: position 106,886,333 of record OZ038478.1, read on the forward strand.
ACATTTCATGAAAAAATTCGAATTAACAGAACGATATAGAAAACGTCGTGATTAGAAATGCTAATATTATTATTACCATTAACAACACTGGCAATATTAGTCTACATATAATATTAATCACAGTAATAATTTTTATCCGAATTACTGAAGTTTTTTTTTGTTTGAAACGAGGACATTACGGAGATTTCCTTGATTTACTATGAAAAATTAGAAGGACAATAAATTGAGTAAATATATTACTAATTTGCCGAAAAAATACATACTTATTTTTAGATGTTAGGTCGATCCAGAGCATAGCCGATATTGTATCTTTACAGATTTAATTTATTTTATTATCGGTACATTGTAATGGCATCTTGGAAAAACATGTGGAAATTTCCCATTGCTTTCAAAAACGTTATGAACTTAGACATTTCCCTATTTTAGATTGGCTTCTACGAACGGCTATATTGTTTATACCAATTAAGTCATAGTTGTAGGCTGCTGGATGTTTTAAAGGCCGTAATGCCAAGTGAATATAAAAGACGGAAAGTAAAACTTGAACTCGGCTCACCGAAACCAAAATCTCTCCCAATACATCTACTCACTTTTGTCTATAAATTAAAAATTCTAACATCTACACATACAGATGGTGCGCAAAGGGCACCCCGAGGCGGTGTAATGGTTAACAAGCTTGTCTCGCTAGAACAATTACAACTGAGTAGTGAGGTCGATCCTCACTGGGTGTCGCATACTTTCGGCCTTGTGCCACATCCAAGCTACACGTGGAAAATAGCTACAGATGGTGCGCAAAATACCAACAAATGTAGCAAAATTTTAATGATATTTATGTATGAAGTCCTCAATTTGAATCGCAGCCCAAATAAAAACACACGAGTTAAATCATATATATATATATATCGTAATTCATCGAGTTTAGAAGAATCCTCAACAGAGTGCAGAAAGCACTGGATGGTCGTTTCGTCGTATTTTTGGATTCCCCAGCAGTGCGCGTCCACTACAGAGATTCTAACCCGGACTGTTTCGAGACAACGCAAACGTCATACCAACGGATATTCGTTGACGAAGAAAAAACTGCTGCTACTCACAAATCCTGTGGTGTTACTCATCCAAGCATTCAACACATAACGGATTTTGCCTCAAGAGACACAACTTTCCTTTCGCCCGAACCATCCCATCGCATAGTATTAACTGGGACAAGCAAGGATATACAAGAAATAGAATTTTTGTGACTTGGTCAAATCATTATAGCAATTCATCGGGTGCGAATGTCGGTAGTGGATGCATTATTGATGTTGATCAAAATAGGAAGAAACAGCCATACAGTGATTTCTGCATTCTGCTGCGGATTCTTGTAGATTCGATGAATTACTACAATGATTTGCTCCAATCCGCCAAATTCTATCATATATATATATATATATATATATGTATATATATATATATATATATATATATATATATATATATATATATATATATGTATATATATATATATATATATATGTATATATATATATATATATATATATATATATATGTATGTATATATATACATATATATATATATATACACACACACACAGACACACACACACATATATATATATATATATATATATATATATATATATATGCGCACGCATGCAGACTCCGCACATGTGTATGTGCGTGTGTGTGTGTGTGTGTGTGTGTGTGTGTGTGTGTGCGCGCGCACACACACAAACACATATGTACGGAGGAGTAATTACCAGATTTAGTTGCAATTTTTATTGCAAACTTACTAATATTATTCTTAAACTTATGCCGTCTATTAATGTTTCATTGAAAACGACTGTCAAGGTGTTTCGGTTGATTTGTTTACATAATTTCTCATTTATTCTTTTTTTTTTCAGCACAAAAATTATATAAAAATTGTCAAAATGTTTTCCAAGAGCTTTCGGCTATAATTATAGATATTATCAAGGATGGATATTATTTATTTGTAACTGGATATATAGATTGTTTTATGCATGTAACTAGGGTTATAGAAATGTTTCGTTTCCAGTCACGGTCGGTACATTTTATTGATATTATTGAGTGTTGGCCTTTCTTTTTTTTATTAATAATGCTTCTACTATTTTTATCCTTTTTGTACATGCGGAGGATGCTATTACATGGTAACCAAAAAACTTCTGTCCGTTCTTAAAGAAACGCTTTACAGTATGTGTAACTTTTATTTAGTCTTCGAAGTAATCGCCATCAGCATCCCGCACCTTCTGCCAACGTGTCTTCAGCTGTTCAATGCCCTTGCGGTAGAACTTGGGGGGGGGGGGGGTGATGCAAAGAAATCCGTGAGGGCTTTGCGCAAATCTGCTTTATTGGTGAAGGGAGTGGAAGAGGTGGTAATCGGATGACGCCAGGTCAGGTGAATAAGGTGGATGTCACAAAGTCTCCCACCCAAGTTGCTGTATGGTTTCTGTTACACCGGCCTTTCTAACACAAGGGAATTACACCGGTTCTCACTATATATAGTGCCAGTAATACCTACCCGGGGTGTAAGCAGCGACAGTCCTTTTTGGACGTCTCAGCTATTCGGTCGAACTCTCTGCCTCTGAGGCAGAGGGGAACTCTCTGCCTTTGGGCAGAGAGGAACTCGGACGAGGCTCCGCCGAAGGGCAGAGCCTCGTTCGAGGTGGTTGACCACCCCGATCCCGTTGATACGGGTTCTACGGGCAATTTTTGCCCGAGCCTACGGGCTCGGAAAGCCCACATTAAACCGGCCTTGTGCCACATTCGACACACGTGGGCGTGTTGTTAAACATCGTAAGCAGCGACAGTCCTTTTTGGACGTCTCAGCTGTTCGGTCGAACTCTCTGCCTCTGAGGCAGAGGGGAACTCTCTGCCTTTGGGCGGAGAGGAACCCGGACGAGGTTCCGCCGAAGGGCAGAACCTCGTTCGGGGTGGTTGACCGCCCCGATCCCGTTTATACGGGTTCTACGGGCAATTTTTGCCCGAGCCTACGGGCTCGGAAAGCCCACATTAAACCGGCCTTGTGCCACATTCGACACACGTGGGCGTGTTGTTAAACATCGTAAGCAGCGACAGTCCTTTTTGGACGTCTCAGCTGTTCGGTCGAACTCTCTGCCTCTGAGACAGAGGGGAACTCTCTGCCTTTGGGCAGAGAGGAACTCGGACGAGGCTCCGCCGAAGGGCAGAGCCTCGTTCGAGGTGGTTGACCACCCCGATCCCGTTTATACGGGTTCTACGGGCAATTTTTGCCCGAGCCTACGGGCTCGGAAAGCCCACATTAAACCGGCCTTGTGCCACATTCGACACACGTGGGCGTGTTGTTAAACATCGTAAGCAGCGACAGTCCTTTTTGGACGTCTCAGCTGTTCGGTCGAACTCTCTGCCTCTGAGACAGAGGGGAACTCTCTGCCTTTGGGCAGAGAGGAACTCGGACGAGGCTCCGCCGAAGGGCAGAGCCTCGTTCGAGGTGGTTGACCACCCCGATCCCGTTTATACGGGTTCTACGGGCAATTTTTGCCCGAGCCTACGGGCTCGGAAAGCCCACATTAAACCGGCCTTGTGCCACATTCGACACACGTGGGCGTGTTGTTAAACATCGTAAGCAGCGACAGTCCTTTTTGGACGTCTCAGCTGTTCGGTCGAACTCTCTGCCTCTGAGGCAGAGGGGAACTCTCTGCCTTTGGGTAGAGAGGAACTCGGACGAGGCTCCGCCGAAGGGCAGAGCCTCGTTCGAGGTGGTTGACCACCCCGATCCCGTTTATACGGGTTCTACGGGCAATTTTTGCCCGAGCCTACGGGCTCGGAAAGCCCACATTAAACCGGCCTTGTGCCACATTCGACACACGTGGGCGTGTTGTTAAACATTGTAAGCAGCGACAGTCCTTTTTGGACGTCTCAGCTGTTCGGTCGAACTCTCTGCCTCTGAGGCAGAGGGGAACTCTCTGCCTTTGGGTAGAGAGGAACTCGGACGAGGCTCCGCCGAAGGGCAGAGCCTCGTTCGAGGTGGTTGACCACCCCGATCCCGTTTATACGGGTTCTACGGGCAATTTTTGCCCGAGCCTACGGGCTCGGAAAGCCCACATTAAACCGGCCTTGTGCCACATTCGACACACGTGGGCGTGTTGTTAAACATTGTAAGCAGCGACAGTCCTTTTTGGACGTCTCAGCTGTTCGGTCGAACTCTCTGCCTCTGAGGCAGAGGGGAACTCTCTGCCTTTGGGTAGAGAGGAACTCGGACGAGGCTCCGCCGAAGGGCAGAGCCTCGTTCGAGGTGGTTGACCACCCCGATCCCGTTTATACGGGTTCTACGGGCAATTTTTGCCCGAGCCTACGGGCTCGGAAAGCCCACATTAAACCGGCCTTGTGCCACATTCGACACACGTGGGCGTGTTGTTAAACATCGTAAGCAGCGACAGTCCTTTTTGGACGTCTCAGCTGTTCGGTCGAACTCTCTGCCTCTGAGGCAGAGGGGAACTCTCTGCCTTTGGGCGGAGAGGAACCCGGACGAGGTTCCGCCGAAGGGTAGAGCCTCGTTCGGGGTGGTTGACCGCCCCGATCCCGTTTATACGGGCTCTACGGGCAATTTTTGCCCGAGCCTACGGGCTCGGAAAGCCCACATTAAACCGGCCTTGTGCCACATTCGACACACGTGGGCGTGTTGTTAAACATCGTAAGCAGCGACAGTCCTTTTTGGACGTCTCAGCTATTCGGTCGAACTCTCTGCCTCTGAGGCAGAGGGGAACTCTCTGCCTTTGGGCGGAGAGGAACCCGGACGAGGTTCCGCCGAAGGGCAGAGCCTCGTTCGGGGTGGTTGACCGCCCCGATCCCGTTTATACGGGCTCTACGGGCAATTTTTGCCCGAGCCTACGGGCTCGGAAAGCCCACATTAAACCGGCCTTGTGCCACATTCGACACACGTGGGCGTGTTGTTAAACATCGTAAGCAGCGACAGTCCTTTTTGGACGTCTCAGCTATTCGGTCGAACTCTCTGCCTCTGAGGCAGAGGGGAACTCTCTGCCTTTGGGCGGAGAGGAACTCGGACGAGGCTCCGCCGAAGGGCAGAGCCTCGTTCGAGGTGGTTGACCACCCCGATCCCGTTTATACGGATTCTACGGGCAATTTTTGCCCGAGCCTACGGGCTCGGATAGCCCACATTAAACCGGCCTTGTGCCACATTCGACACACGTGGGCGTGTTGTTAAACATCGTAAGCAGCGACAGTCCTTTTTGGACGTCTCAGCTGTTCGGTCGAACTCTCTGCCTCTGAGGCAGAGGGGAACTCTCTGCCTTTGGGCAGAGAGGAACTCGGACGAGGCTCCGCCGAAGGGCAGAGCCTCGTTCGAGGTGGTTGACCACCCCGATCCCGTTTATACGGATTCTACGGGCAATTTTTGCCCGAGCCTACGGGCTCGGAAAGCCCACATTAAACCGGCCTTGTGCCACATTCGACACACGTGGGCGTGTTGTTAAACATCGTAAGCAGCGACAGTCCTTTTTGGACGTCTCAGCTAACCGGTCGAACTCTCTGCCTCTGAGGCAGAGGGGAACTCTCTGCCTTTGGGCGGAGAGGAACCCGGACGAGGTTCCGCCGAAGGGCAGAACCTCGTTCGGGGTGGTTGACCGCCCCGATCCCGTTTATACGGGTTCTACGGGCAATTTTTGCCCGAGCCTACGGGCTCGGAAAGCCCACATTAAACCGGCCTTGTGCCACATTCGACACACGTGGGCGTGTTGTTAAACATCGTAAGCAGCGACAGTACTACAACTGCCTAGCTGAGTAGTACCCGTTTCCTACCTTTGTATCTGTGATGTTAAATACACTTGTTCCTTAAACCAACCTCGACTTGATTTTCTTCTTTTTACTATTGTGCCACGGCACAACAGTTTCCCTGACCACTCGCGCGACATGCTGCCTGTTGTTGTCATGGAGGAAAAGCACACCTTTGCGATTCACCAGTGCTGGCTCCTTCTCGGCGCAATACCTGTTGCCCACGTTTCAATTGCTATGAGTATCGGTCTCCAGTAACCGTTTGGCCTGTTGGTAGCAGTTCATAATGAACCACTTGACGACCTGTCCACCAGACACAAAGCATAATCTTGCGTGGGTGCATAGGCGGTCTTGCTGTGTGAGTGACAGCATCCTGAGGAGACACCCAATGTCTGTAACGCTTGGGAGTTTCATACAGAACCCACTTTTCATCACCGGTAAGCACTCGATTGAATAATGATGCGGCACGGTGGCTAGAAAGCAGCGATACGCAGGCTGCCACTCGTTGTCCCTTGTGGACCTCCAACAGCGTTTGCGGAACCCACTTGCTCAGTTAGTACGTCTTACCTAGGCGGTGCAGGTGAAGTCTAACTGTTTCATCGGATACGTTGAACTATCTTGCAAGTTCACCACACGTTAGACTACTGTCTTCTTCAATGGCCGACTTCAGGACTCCATCATTCAAGTGGTCGTCCACTGCGAGGTTCATCATGGAGAGACAAATCTCCCGACTTGAATTTTCGAACCCAACGCCTTGCAGTACGTCCATCCACAGCACTCTCCCCAAACGCTTGACATATGCGGCGACTTGATGCAGCTGCTGATAAGCCTACTTTGAAATCGTAAATCAAACAGCTCGAAACGAGATCTCTAGACACTTCCATCCTTCTCACATCTGTCCGGATTATAACTGATGACCGGGAACGATGCGCGTGTTTTTTATAACGTTTCATGTTTCTTCTTCCGGCTGTCCGAATTTGAAAACAATTGCTACACGCATTTCGTATATATTTCAATTTCATTCAATAACTAATCAAAAAACCGACAGAACTTTTTTGCTTACCTTGTATATTTGTGTTATCTGCTGACCATGTTCGCCATAATCTATGAATATAGAATGCAGCACAGTACGTAATCTGGTCAATGAAACAACGTTAAAGATTAACACTCACGAGTCAGACACTCTACTGAATCTGACTATATCGACAATACCACATGCAGCTCTTCCGTAATTCTTCAGTCTTCGATATCAAAGGCTGGCTATGCATATTCCGGAAAAAATCATGGCCGCCTTTACACACGTAGCATTGAATATTGGTTAATTCTGATTGGTTAATTCTTCTATTGGTGAACTATAAAATGAGTCAGCTCATTTTGGCTGGCTCACTAGTATACCAAAGTACCCAAAAGCATTAGTATATTATGGATAGAGTTTGGTAGTTCTCAATATGTATTTAAATGCGGCCTAATTGAGCTATGGTCAGAGTGATATAATTAGAGTGTTCTTGTTAAACATGTAGTATATAAATTATAATTATTTAAGAATTTGGGTTTTTTCAGGAGTACAGTTCCGTATGGGATATGTAGATCCGTGGAAAATATTGAACCTCTTTGATTTGGATTGTGCAGGTGTATTAATAATTTTGATTATGTGTTTAGCAGCTTTCATTTTTTTGGTAATAATATCGACCTCATGTCCCGCCCGGTCGTCCAAATGTCTAATACCCACAGCTGATCATTAAGGCTATCGCTTCGATACAAGCCTTGCCTTATCCCACGTTGTGATTAGTTTTGATCATAAGGTCGGCAACGATCAAATCGTAGTCAGATATCTTCGTAATGAAATGATCCAAATGCAATGAAAATGCAAGAAACTGAAATAACTTGGATAAAAACGATAATGTTTTTATATATGTTCATTTGTACAACTGTTGCTTAGTTCGTTGTCTAAACCTAGCAGTTCGTATGCGGACGTTTTTCGGCCCAACCAACTTCTTAAGTTATACGTGACAATATGGCTGTCCTGGTGAAGTTTGTCACAAGGCTGATGTCGGAGTTTCTCTTCAGGCAGACAGACATGTGAGGCGTTTCTCGTCCTGTATTTGGAACAATCTTTGTCGCTTCGACACCTTCGTATTTATTGCCATTCAACTAAAACCGGTGTGGGGGCATGACGCGGTTGGGTAATTCGGTATTTCCCCGAACTTCCCACAAAGCCCTCTTTTCTGTTATTTCGGTTTTGAAAATTAAGTACTTCCCAACTTAGGAGATACACCTATATTATTTTAGCGGTCACCGGCATCGATCCGCCCCACAAATTCTTTCTCCTATTAGCATCTCCCACTAACACTTTCCAGTAGAGATCCCCACCTTCCTCTGTGTCTCATCTGTGCCTGCCCCCTTCGCTACTGCACGATCAATGGCTCTCGACTGCATAGAGTGGCTTAATCCCAAAATCTTTAATCAGAAGTATTATCATTTCAAATTGTCGCATACGCAGTATACCTATACACTGGGCTTTTCCTTTCTGTTCAGCTTTAGACACTGACCACATTGATTGTCGCCCTCAGCTCGTCAGGATTATTTCACCAAAATTTTATCTTGGAATTTTGGTTATAAATCAAATGTCCCCCGTTTCTAATACTTGCGTTTTGGGTAATCAGTACTTTTAGGGACGATCACCAATCAATTGTCAGAATATCACCGCATGACCTTTTAGTTAAAATATTTATTTACACAATTTTTCCGATTTCTTAATATTTGGGCTTTTTTTTTTAGAAAAATAAAGTCTTCAGTCTTTCTCAGGGTCTGTTTACTGTTATATCTATCGTTCTATCCATTAACCCTTCTTAATATTTATCAGTGGTCTCTAGGTATATCCATCTTCATTAACCCTTCTTTTCATTTACCAGCGCTAAATAGTGTCACAATAAATAATTATTTTAATTTTCTTGTTTTTGTCAACTGCATTTGTGTATTTCGTTATGAGGTTTCTAAATGAAGATTTCTTTTGCTTGTAGTTACTGTGCATTGGATTTTAGTAGAAAATCTTAATGTTAGAAATGAAAGGTTGAAACTTGCATAAAGGGATTGCTGCCCAAATACACAATTTACACACACACGCGCGCGCCCGCGCACACACACACACACACACACACACACACACACACACACACACACACACACATATATATATATATATATATATATATATATATATATATGTGCATCAACCAATACAATCTCATACAGAAGTCAGAAATTTTGTATGATATATAATCATTACTATGGCAAATGCCGTTTAAATCGTTAAAATAATTGACGGGCGTAGTTTTAGACCGACCACTTTTTATTTTTGAATGGTTTAGAAAATGATGCTAACTGCCTTCACCACGCTCGCATATTTGAGAATAAGATATTCGCGAGTCATGGCGAATTTTTCTTATAACGAAGGGAAACCTTGGATTCACGAAATATCACACCTCTACATGAATTTACATGCTGGATACATTTCACGGGTATAAAAATACAATCATACTGCTTCTCAGATTTCAACACAATTCCGAAGGCCAGTGTGATCCACGGAGACAGCAGAAGATAGATAATATCTCACCCACTCCTTTTTCTCTCTAACAACTTAATTCCATAAGCCTGCAATCGCCAACTAAATCCTTGTCCATACACACACACACACACACACACACACACACAGAGGGAGAGAGAGAGAGAGAGAGAGAGAGAGAGAGAGAAACATCCGGTTAAACATCATGATATAAATCTGACGCACACAGAACTACGTTCAAGTACTAATTTATAAACTCATTCTCGTCAATACAAGAAAGAAATTTGTTTAATTTTTATTAATTTTTTTCTATTTTATCCATAATCCCAATTTTATTAAAAATTAAAAAATTGTATCAGATTTAATTTTGTTTTCTTTAAGTACATTTCATTAAACATATAAAACTAAAACTAATCAAACAAAGAATAAAATGTGGACGCAGAATTGTAAAAGAAATGACCAATTTCTGTCCCTGTGGCACTATATGGGGCACATAACCGTGGCTGTATGAGAACCAGATTCAAGACCTATCCTTTTTTTCTTCCAAAATGTTACGCAGTTGCACGAAGTTCCGCTGCTCTCTTGACACAAGCTCGGCCATTGCTATCAGGTTATAGATGACTGGGGCTAGTAACTGCCAGAGCAACTCTCAATATTTTGTGCAAAATAAAATAATATATTTTCCTGTGAATTAATGGAAGAAGAGAAAACATCAGCGCTCTCTTACCCAATGTTAAAAAAGGTGCACACAAGTAAGACTCAACTACTGCGCGAAATTTAAAATAATAAAAAATAATTACCGAATATATTAAATGAATAATACAAATCCAATATTTTACAAGATTGGCTGTCAAAAAAATCTTTCAGTGCTCATTATTTTCTATATAAACAGGATAATATTTCAAGAAATATACACTTGATTTTAAAATAATCTTCGAGAAATGAAAACGTCATGTAAATTTTGGATTTGACAGAAAATACGTTTAAAAATAGAGTACTACCGATCTAATAGAAGGAAGAAAAATATCACAAAATGAAGAGAGCTAAGATTAATTCGGACTACCAATGTTTACTGTCACATTTTTAATTATTTTCCTTCATATAATCCAGTTATAATAGCAGGTTTAGTCCCTTTTTGAGTATACTCCTCAGGAGACATTATTCTGCCTTCTGGATTAATTTTTGTTTTATTTGAAATATTTGGTTCTTGTTCGAAGGGTTGATCTACTTTGAAATTGGAAAGCTTCTTCAGTTCTCAGCAGACTGCGTCACTTTGTATTATTACAACTTCCTTAAGCTAACCACCTTCCGCTCTGAAATGTTATTATGTTCCAATGCTAATCTACTAGCCCTTCTCTTTCTGTGAGAAATGATGGTGCTTCAAACAGACATTAACTTCAAATTTGCCAGTATGTAAGGTCATGTTTTTGATTGAACAATAAATAGAACGTGTATATCTTTTTTTTATAAATACGACAATGAATTTGAAACAATCCAACTTGTCAGAAATTCTTTTTGGTGTTTCCTTAACCGCCAATTGTAAAAATAAGAATTTTCACAAGAATATTACACTGTCTGGATTTCTTTAAAATACAGTTCTCTAAGAAAATGCGAGTCGCAGTGAAATTTATTTAGACATTTTTATTAATTATTAATTTTAATTATTTTGTATTATTATCTAATATGCTATTTTATATTACCTAAGTAATATAGCCGAGGATAGACAGGGACTTCTTTAACAAGAATTAGTAATAAGATATTATTTCACCTATGATACATTCGTAGACGAGCATCCTCAGAAACAAATCTTTTTTTTTATATTTGGAAATTAATTATATTTACATAGTACAAGATTTTGTGATTCCTTATTCTTTTTCCAAAAGCTTTCGAAAAGTTCTTTACAGCAACCTGAGCTGGTATCCAGGTGTATTTTAGCATAACCATAAGATGTATTAATCTTGATTATTTTGGGAGGACCACCATAATTATAATTTAATTTATAATTTAATTATATATGTATTGCGTGAATATTACACATTGTGTTGAATAGCTTCTAAATATAAAAATAATCCGATAGGATTTCGAAAACTCGACAATGTCTAAAGACCAGTATGTCATTAGTAATATTTGTAATTTTCCACATATTTATCAAAATACGCTTCCTGCTTGATAACAGATTCTTGTATAGTGTAAGTTTTTCTTTTGAATACTTTAAAAAAATTCAGAATTATTTTTATCTTCTGTTGAAATTTAGAAGTATCTGTTTTTTTTTACTTTAATATTGAGTCATAACGTGGGAAATGTGAATATTCACGAAGCACTCATACGTGTTTGACTAACATACGACAAAGTGGGCGAGTAGGAAATCAATTTGATGTATTTATATTATTATATTTTTTGATGCAATCTTGCAATATTTAATAATACACCTACTACTGATACAACTACTGAGGCTTTGTAGTACAGATACATAACTGAGAAAAGAAAATGAGTGATATCAATGCTGAAAAGTAAAAGAGCAATATCAACGCCAATAAAATAATTAAAAAAAAAACTAAATTCCTATCAAAAACATTAGTCATAATATTGAGTATAAACATAAGAATAGTGAATTACAGCCTCCAAAAATTAGTTCTAACAACCAGTTGGAAAACAAAAAGTTAAAACATTATTGGCAAAAGGCGTGAAATGTAATGAAAAGAAATAACTTTAAGATTGCCGAATCCATGAATCGAACAACTTAAGAGAAAAACAATTATCCGCAAAAGCAGTGTATGAATTATACATTTTTGCAATTCATACAATTTTAAAATACCAAATTGCATAGAAATTCCTTTTAAATGCGGACGTTACAGATTATATTGGGAATCGGAATTTAATTGAATTTGAGGTCAGTCGACTCCATTGAAGATTCCATTACAAAATAAATAATTGCACTCATCGAAAATAAAAAGAATTCAAAACCGACTAAAATATTTGAGGTTTGCTCATATTTTAAGAAGTGATATTAATCGAGGACTTTTCATAAACTTCGTTTATCTATATCTGTAAAACAGAAGATATCTTTGTGCCTGTGTATCTGTGTTTGTGTGTATGTTACTTATGCACGTCCACGCCTCTCGACTAATTTCAATGAAATTTTACAAGTATGTTGAAAATTTAGTATATAGTTAAATACCAAATATTCAATCTTCAGGCCAAAAGTGTTTGGCAGAAAAATCGATTAAACTTAAGGCGTGTGAGACTTTTTGCAAAAACCAAGAACAAGTTACACGCGGAATTTTTTTTTTACTGGATAAATTAATGTTATTTGCACTGAATGCAAAAAAATAGTTCATGTGAAGCTATCTATGCAGACAGCTTGATAGTTTTCCTGAACATTGGTTTGACATAAAAAAATTGCAAACAACTGAAAAAATCGTGATTCTCGTATGTCTTAAAATAGAAACTTGAATAACGTCCTTATTTATTATTCGAATTTCTTCAAACATGTCGCAAAAGAATTTCCATCAGGCACGGAATAAGCTAGTGTGGTTTTATTCATATTCGCTTCCACGCATATAACGAAAAACCAAGAAAAACTGTTTAAAAAGCAATTTGTCGGCTATAACTCCCTGGTTTTCATTTGATGCTTTCCGAATTTGTTATCTAAATTACATAGGACGCACAATTTGTCGTGCGTGAATGTTTGGTTTAGATTATTCCAGTTAAGTGGACGAAATCTGCCACAATGTAGGTCCAAAATCGGCTTTTGGCATTTAGCCAAGAGTTTCTTCATATAATTCCATTCTAAATTGGCATTCGAACAAAGTTTGTTGCAGAGATTATTTGAGTAGTATTATTGAAGCGTTAAAATGGAAAAAAATGCCAAAGAACCACTCATTAACTCCAGTTTTAGAGTAAACCTGCGGAGAAGGATGGTATTTTCATGCGTTTGCACTTGTTGTTGAATGATGCTCTGATATTTCATCCCTGTTTTTATTCCATTATTAGATTTGCGAAAAATGCCACATTATTTGAAAGTTAATACGACCATATTAAATGTACTGAATATCTAAAACATTGAAATAATCTAGCCCCGAGCAACGACCACACAAGAAGATTTTATCGACGGAATACCTTTATTAACAACAATCAAACACTTGCGAAGGACATACTGTAAAATGATGAGTGGTGATTAGATTAGTAGACCAACGGATGATATATGCAAGCGGCGACAGGAGTTGAGGGTATTCAGTGGGTTCGGCTATACAATTGCAGTCATGTACACCCGGACAACGCAGGGTACCTCGGATAGTATTAAAAATAAATCCGTTTTGGTTTTATCAAAAAGTTGGACATGAAATACCCATGTGGATAGTATCAATTGAAAGAACTTACTCAGTACATATGCACATATACATACATATACGTGTTTCTCCCCCCCCCCTCTCTCTCTCTCTCTCTCTCTCTCTCTCTATATATATATATATATATATATATATATATATATATATATATATATATATGAGTATGAAATGGAGAATTTAGAAACCTATAAGAAACCTTTAGAAACGATTAATTTTATTTCACAAAATTGATACTACGGTTTCGTCTCATCCGATCAAACGGTTTAGAAATTAAATGGATGAAAAAATATATATTTCCCAGGCACTGGAGAAAAAAAACAAATGTTTAAGCATAAAATATGCTTTAAAATAAATAAAGATGTAAAATCTCCTCACATTTTTCTTTTTCTTTCTCTTGTTTTTATACTTTCCTTTCATTTTCATTTGCTCTCTTTCTTTTGTCTCTTTCCTCTGTTTTGAGGATATATTTTGACTCCCCTTCTTCTCAAATCTGGTGAAAATAGGTCAGTCTATCTGCTCTCATTCAAAACAATTTCATTTCTATATTACTCCTCTATATCTCCCTAGAATTCCATATCTCCCTGTCGTTCTCCCCTTTCTCTTTCTCTCTTTGTTCCCTTTCTCACATATTGAATCTTTATTTTAAAGCATATTTCATGTGTAAATGTTTCTTTTTTTGCCTGCTCTTGGAAAAAAATCATTTTTTGTTGACATCGTTTAGGCTGATGAGACGAAACTGTGATATCGTTTTTCGGAATAAAATATTGCCATCGGTTTATATATATATATAATATATATATATATATATATATATATATATATATATATATATATATATATATATATATATGTATATATATGTATATATATATACATATAGCAGAATATGTGTGTATATTAATATTATGGAAAATCTCTCTTTACTGTATACTTAGTTTATATTGTAACACGCTTGTATAGAAATGCCTACATTATCATATTCCAAAACATTTCCATTATTTGGCTTATATATTCTTTGCGCTTTCTGTAAAATATGAGAGTACTTACTGTTGATTTAACGATAAAAATGTCTCACTCTATCGCAGATTTAACAATTTTCCCTTTGCGTTGCAAATGAGATGATATAACTCGATTAAACAAGCATCGATTAGACAGAAATGTCTGGGATTCGTTCGCGTCTTTATTTTGTTTTGTATCTTTTCTTTTTTTCTTCAGGCAGTTGGGTTTATCATGATTGTGTCACTATTTACTATCCCGAGAGGAGACTAAATTAAACAAATTAAGTCATGAAAGAAAATGTTATATGTTTTAAATAGACATATATCCTGCAAATAGAACTTACGTGGAAATTGTGAAAAATGTTTCTGATGTGCGCAGTTATGTCTTATTTTCAGACATTGATTATTTGTCATACACTGATTTCAAACCCAATTCTGGTGGTCTATGAAACAAATGATTTTTGAGGCAGCATTTCAGTTTTAAAATTATGATGATTTCTTAGAGTCAGAAGCCAGTTTGCCCAATTCAGATCACATAAATATGAAGATTTCCACTTAGTAATTTTTGATCTGGTTGCATGCATAATTGTCCAGGTTCATATTTAGAGGGTGTGAAATAAAAATAACTCGCATCACCTACTGCATTCAAATTCGGAGGGCTGAGGAAGAAAAAAATGTGAATGGAATTCCTAAGTGTATGTGAAATTTTCTTTGCACCAATGGAAACCTTGCCTTCACAAAATTAGTTTTTCAGCCTAAAGATGGAAATATGTTGCGTGCATATGCCAAACTATTTTTCATATAAGATGAAGAGAAAAATTAAATTACAAAGGTAAGTGTGTCTGACGTCATGTGATAAGATTTGTTTCAATTCCTATCAACCTAATTTGAAGTACTTGTGTGTGTAAAATTATTTACCAATTATATTATCGTCCTAACCCTTATTCTAAACAAACACGCGGCACATCAAAGAATTTTCTTTTATTATCCAAGAAAGTTAATCTAGTCATTTTTATGCAAATCAGATATCCCTTCGATGAGCAAAACACTCCGTTATCTTTGTCTTCTCAATTTTTTAATATTATTTCGTGTCAGATCATTTAATCTCTTGTATGGACAATTTATCTTCATAACTCTTATGGTTAAGTTTCCGTGTAGCACGGAGATGGTCCAAGGTAGAACAATGAAGAATAACTCGAACACAGGTAGAGAATAACACAAATATATTACAAATAGAATATGTACAAAAGAAGTAGAACTGTTAGAAATAACAATCAGGTTAGGTTAGAGAGAACTATGTTGTATCGACCAGTACCACTATTCCAATGTCTTACAGTAATCGTCTGACGCGACTCTGTCTCTGACTGACTCTGTGACTGACTCACTGCCTGACTCACTCACTGACTCTCATTTCTGCTTCCTCTTGAGGTGCAGTATTTATGGTGTACGGAATAGCCCATTACTATTATGGGTAAGTCTTTTGCATCTTTCTTCACACTGATGCATCCCTGGCAGTTTTCGACTAGCTTTTGAAGTGTCAAATCCTGTTCACTCTCCAATTTAGTTAGGATTCTGCGCCTCATTTCCGGATCTTTGGTTGGGACCTGGCCTTGGACGTAAATTAAACATTTGAACTTGTCCGCGCTGAATTCTGATAATTTGACGTCGTCACAATATTTGTTGACAATGGACGCGAAAGTTATGTAATCTTCGTTGTCTTTTTTGTAAGGTTCATGCATTTTCACCTTTTGTGGAATAGTGAAGTATTATGGCTGAAAAGTTCTGTTAGCAGTTTAATGGCTTCTCTGAACGTTAACTCACTTCTTCTTCTTTGAAGGATATAATCTACAAATTTGGTATATTCGCATGTGCCTAATTTTCTTAGTAATAGACGTACTTTGCATGCGTCTGACCAATCTTTGCAGTCAAATTCATATAGATCTCCGTACCTTCGGAAGTAGTTTGCAAAAGTTTTATCTTCGTCGGGTGCGTGCTTGAAATCTTCGATAGTTCTCCAAATAGCGTATTGTGAGAGAACTGTTTCGTTCTCGGATTTTTGCTGCTAATTTGACATTACACATAGCAATATTTCTTGCAATTCGAAATATTTCTGTTCGTTTTTTTGCTGTTGTTGAAATTTGATTTTGATAAGTTTTACAATGGTTGACTTAAAATCTTCCATATTGAAGTATATTTGTGTAATCTGATATTCTGTGACCTGTGTACGCCAAGAAAAATTCTTTTGCTCCCAGTGAAATTGAATATCCAAAAATATGTTTTTTTGTGTTCGCGTAGAATTAGTTTTTTTTAGAATCACGCGTAGAACTTCTTTTTTTATAGTTTACTTGTCGCCACTGTTATGTGCGACGGATAGCAAAAAAGGTATGTCCTCCGCGTAGGGAATTTGTTTTGCTTTTGGGCTTTTCCAGGTCGCCACTTGTTATGTGTGACAAGATAGCAAAAATGTATGTCCTCTGCGTATAGATTTTGTTAGTCCTTTGGTTTACCTCGTCACCACAGTTATGTGCGACGTATAGCAAAAATGTATGTCCACCGCGTATAGAGTTCGTATTTCCTTGGGGGTTTCCTCGTCGCCACTCTTATGGTCCAGGTTCCTTGTACCACGGTGATGGTCCAAGGTAGAACAATGAAGAATAACCCGAACACAGGTAGGGAATAACACAGACATATTACAAGTAGAATATGTACAAAAGAGGTAGAAGTTTTAGTAATAAAAAGTAGGTTAGGTTAGGGAGAACTATGTTGTCTCGACCAGTATCACTATTCCAATGTCTTACAGTAATCGTCTGACGCGACTCTGTCTCTGACTGACTCTGTGACTGACTCACTCAATGACTCTCACTACTGCTTCCTCTTGAGGCGCAGTATTTATGGTGTACGGAATAGTCCATTACTATTATGGGTAAGTTCCCATAACAATAACAATACATTAACACTACAAACTTTAAGAATTCTGATTTATTTTCGAAAAACGAGTCACTGACACTACATCAAGCGGGAAAATTCATAAAGAAATTCCTAATCTTGTTTTATTGAATTTTCACCTCGTCATTATAATCCACCATTAATCTTCTTGGCGTGCGTAAATAAATTGTTCCGTCAAACATCTAAGCCTCACGCAACTAGATATAATAGATTCTTGTTTGGTATTCAGTAAGTAGCATTTTCTACTACCGCACTTATCGCATGTGGAACACACTTCAGCCTTCTTGGTTCCCAGTCTATTTTGATCTTCAAGAAATTAAATACAATATCGATCGCTCTTGTCTGTCTTCTTAATACTTGTTCTTTTATAGTTCACTGAACTTAATAGATTTTTTCTTATATACTGTAACACTCAGTAACTCTTGCATCTAAATGTTTATATTGACTTACTTGTTGTGAAATGATTAAAAAGGACAAATTAAAAATCTGAATAGATTGATTAAATTAGGTACCTCCAATAATTTTCTAAAAAAACAGTATAGCATAATGCTAAAAGGTCCCAAACTTAATAAAAACAAAGATTCATCGTTAAAATGTTTATGCTATTATTATGAGAAAAGAACAAATTATTTTAAAAACTTATTTTGAACAAAATATTTTTAATTTAAAAAAAATTTTTTTTAGTTTTCCTTCTTTCTAACACGTTCTAAATTTGGGTAAAAATCATGCGTTCTTTTTGTTAACTTTGTAATACTTGTGGTAATGGTCACCTTAGTGTAGCAGTTTCAGGGGGACCATTAACTTGACAATTCTTACAAAAATCGAATAATTCTCTGATTTTAATGAAACATCCGCGACTTATTAAAAAATGAATGAATTTATTTTTGGAATTTATATTTTTAGAAGATCTTGGTAAAAATATTGTTTTTTTACTTCTGTTACCCTCATCATAAATTAATTTTATGAAATTTTCTAGAATTCCAAAGAGTACGCAAATTGTTATAAGCAGGACTCTTTGGAGAATTTAAATCATCATTTTTTTTTCACAACTACTGTTGACTTTTTAGAAATCTGCTCCAAATAGTAAAATAAAAACTGCAATAAACTATCTAATTATCAAATTAGATAGGCTTTTTTTAATTTTATAAGTAATATAGATTAAGGGCATTATTATGCGAAGAAAAAAATCGATGAATAAGGATTTGTACAAGAATTGTTTGCATTTTTCATTTAGTTTTTTCACCTTTCTTTAATTAAAACAAAAACGTTTTAAAATTCATCCAAGCAGAGTGTGGGTTCGATTATTAAGTTTTTAAATGAAGACTATATTTACTAAGGGAAAATTAAAAGCTTAATACAAATAATACTACCATAACATTTTACCATAATGAAAAATATTCTTTTTGTGCGTCAAAATGTTATCTTTTTTTAGTATGATATCTCATAAGTGACATTATGTTTTAAAGGTCACGCGTGTCAAATCTTGTCTCCTCCTTAGAGAAAGCCCTTTGACATGTAAAGGTTTATCTCACTCTCAATCATTAAATTAAAATTAAATTGAGATAAAAAATTTCTCTTATTTACCAATGTAAACAATTAATAACTCAGTGAGATATTATATTTATTAATATGATAATTATTTTATTAGTTATTTTCTCAGTTATTAAATTAAAAATGTAATAACTTAATATAATATTAATAAATAATAAAATTATTTATCATTATCTTAACTATTGAATAATGAAAGAGATGGAGGTAACTCAATAATGTAAGAAATTTTTATAGTATTTTAAATTAATATACGAAACAAAAAAAAAGATATGTCGCTTTTGATGCACCGTACTAAACCTGTCAACACATTCAGCCATCAAATTGTCGATGGAGACGTGAAAGTAACAAAACCCCAATTTCAAAAAATGTATGTTTAGAAATATTTATGCTATAAGTAAGTGATATTTGTTTCAGGACAGATTAATTTGACTTTAAATTTGCTAATTGTATGAAAGTAACTTTTCAGAAATGTGTATCTTATTTTAGCGGGATTTTCAAAACGAAGAATATGTTCGTTTACATTTCTCTAAAAGAAGTTAAAAATGGCCGTTCCGATTGGTTTCTCGAAAGCATCGAGTAGAAATCATTTAAATTTCTATTTGAAATATTTCACAGTATTTTTTCTGGAATTAGAATATTTAATCCTTTAGCTTTCAGTTTAAGCCATTGGAATGCTTCTAAAAGGATTTTTCCTTTATGCAAAATACATTTAAACGTTAGGTATACGAATTTTTGGTGGTGCCTAGTTTACATAGTGTACATATTTAAAATTTTACTCTTTTGTTGCTGAGTGTTATTTAGTTACACTTCGAGAGTTTCTGTATATTTAAAGTTATACTGCATGCAAATAGACGTCCCAGAGATGAATAACCTCAACGTCATATAACTTTAAAAGCATAGGCAATCGTCCGATTACTCAAGTTAAGATGAACATTGTGAGTATTTAAAAGTGCAACTGACCTTACATATTACACCACACAACTCAGTGGAATGGATAACGGCAGGGAATGTACAATGGTTGAATTGAGTTTGAATTTCAGTAGGGTTCATTATATTCACTTACACCCAGTTATCATCGGGAAAGGTATTGAACCGTCTCTTTACTTTCCAGCTATAGATTGAATAGCACAACAAAATGGGACCTATAGCCATAGTTGGCATCCGAACAACCGCAGAATGAAATGTAGCTTACAGATGGAAATTATCTGTCTAGTTAATTATGAATAGAAAGAGACATCATCGCCCAAACATTTATCACAAATGGCACATGATCTGAACGGGATACAGTTGTATGCAAATGATTAGTGGCTTCGAAACACAATTCGAGTCACAGAAAACTGTATCCCTAATCAATGCCAAATTTGCACAGTGGCGGAATATTCCCTTTGATGCCAAGTTAATCGCTCAGTAGGACACTCCTAAAATACTTAATAAATAATAAACTATTCATCATATTGATCGAGGGAAAAAGAACAGATTTTGGTCATTTTCCGGTTATTCCTAAACAAAATTATCTATCCACTTTATTTTTCAACTTACCAAAAGTTATTACGAAATAGATATCAAAATATATGCCATTATATGAAGGGTCACAGCGATCCGGCTTGGGCGTTAATTTATTTTGCATCTATACTTTAGTAGACAAAATGCTTTCTTTTTTCATGTGCATATTACCGATAGTAAGGATCTTATTTTCCATTAGATTAATGACATTATTTTCTTTTTTACCGAAAACTAATTTTGACACCACTATAAGTTACTTCACTAATTCCTTTTTGAAGATTAGTTGATGGAAGCTGCATACCAAAGATATCCTTCATACAAAGTACCCAATCGTCTTATGCGGATGCTCAAAGATGAATCTTATGACGGTGGAGATAATTTTATTTAGTCAGATGAAGATGGTGAGCTTGATGATGTTAAAGATGTTGCTGAGATGTCACATGACGAAGACGATGGTTTTGTGAATCGCGTAGATTTAGATCAAGACCGTGTTTCGGTTCCTGAAAGTGACTATTAAACAAGATCTGCGAGAAAGTGGTCCAGTCTTCCAAATGCTTCGTAAAAAAACGCGTGGTGTAAATGTTTTTAGTGGCAATAAAGGATTTACATCGACAGTGAAAACAAATCAAGAATCTTTGGATCTTTTTAGACTTCTGGAATCATAGCGATGATTCTATAATGGACAAATAATTACGGAAATTTCAAGAAAATTGACTGACTATCATATGACAGAACTTTACACATATCAAGGTATTTTATATGATGCCGGAATGTCGAAAGGATATCATGAAAACATCAGCGAGATTTGGAATGATTGACCTGTTTCAATGCCATTTTTTCTGGAACAATTTCAAGGAGATAGTTTGAAGAAATTACTCAGAAGATGGAATGTGATTAATTTGTTCAATTCAATTTCATATAGCAAAACGATCTCTAATCTCTAATCTTTCTATGTGAATCGACGAAAACCTCATTCCGTTCAGAGGGACATGCCCATTCATGCAATGTCTACCTTCAAAGCAATATAAATATTGCATTCAATTTTTCCCCCTAGTGGACTGTAGCACTGAATATATATCTGATGGAATGTCATATACAGGTAAACGAGCTGATGGAAAATCTATAGTCGGACTGGCTTCCAAATTAGTTAGGTAAGTTCATGGAAGCGGGATAAATATCACTTCTGATAATTACTTTACAAATTTTGGCCTAGTTGAAGAATTTTATAGAAATTGGTTGACCTGTGTTGGAGCAGTTCGAAAAAATAAACGAAACATTCCAGAAGGCTTCACCAATGCTAAATACCATCGTGATGTAAGTTGCTGCTTCACATTTGATTAAATGTGATAATTGGTTTCATTCATTCTAAACAAAACCAAATGTTTTATTCTTCTTTCAACCATGCATATCGATGCTAGGGCTGACGATGCTTACTAGAAAACCTGACATAATAATTTTCTATAATATTACCAAAGGAGGAGTGGATATCCTATCAACTTGCACACAATTAGTGCAACATAAAACAAAGCATAGGCCTTTTGCTTATTTCATGAATGTTCTTAACCTTTCAGCTATTAACGCTTATATTGCATTCTTGCAGTGCCAAAATTGGAAGAAAAGGTATCATTTGCAAGGAGACTGTGTCTCCAAGAGCTTGCGCTTGACTTGGTGTGACCCCACTTCCTTGCAAATCAAAAGTTCACCTTTCTATACAGATCAGAATGCGTGCATGTGGAATTGAAATTCCTCACCCAAGAGAGGATGGTGAAATAAAACGAATATAATCGAAAGTACAGTTGCATATGCTCATTGAGTCATATTGATAGAAAATCACCGCGTTGATGCCAGAAATGCAATAGACGTTTCAGTGATTCACATTCTACCAAATAGGCGACATTTGTTTGCAGTCAACCAATATGCCGAAGAAAGTAATTGGGAATATTGTGAAGAGTTATCGCCAAGTAATATTTCATTTCTGATATCCGGTGTTTGTGTTCGATATCAACAGTATGTTCATATTTAAAAGAAACAGTTTTGGGTATACTAAATGTCTTTGTATTTAATTTCGTTAGATCAGTCAGAAGATTTTTAACTTTGCAGATGCCATACAGCTCTGTAAAGTTGAGGGCGCACTTTCCCCTCAAATGTGATAATCACATTACTATCTCTAAAGTTTGTTTATTGATAGTAGTGTGCCTGAGACATTCGAGCTACCTGGGGGGCAATACAAAACTACCAATCCCAGAAGGTCCCGCAATGAACGATTACCATCGTCTTGATCATTTCCAATAGTAAGTTTCGTATCGGGTCATTACGGATATATCTCGGGCACTAATATTCGTCTAAAACCTTGAGCATCTTAGGGTTAAGAGCAATTTAAATCATCAATATTTTACGGCAAAACAGAACCGCCAGAAACCAAAGTTTTTCTCTGAATCGTAAAATGTAAATTGCAATAAAGTAAAACATTTTTATTTAGAAAAGTTTGTAATTGCTTATTGAGAATGAATTATCCGATTTATTTGCAAGAATTTGTTTGGCATTTTATTATTTTAGAAACTTTTAAATCTTTTAAAATCTGCGTAAAGAAAGATCTTACATAACATCATCATTAAAAAGTCACTTTTTTAAGGGTTGTCACTGCTTCCTAGAAAATAAAATCAGAAAATTTACATCTTCATTTATTAAATTTCCATTTATTTTTTTTATTTTTTCTATTTTCGTGTACATTTAAAATTCCTTTAAAATAATTTAAATGTTTTTTTTCTTTTAACTCCTATTTCATAAAAATAGATTGTCTATATTTCTAGTATGAGGTATAGTAATTATATAAACTATTTGCATTTTTTGTAATGCTCCTCTCATTTCTGTTGCCATATTCACGGCGTTTCGGACGTTGTAAGCTCTGGCCTTCTTCCTGGGTTTTGAATTTTGAACCAAACAGTTTATTTCGTCCACCTGTGTAGATTGTTCTGTTATATTTATATAGTTATATTTCCAGGAATTGGTAATTCCATTAGGGGTTTAAGTCGTTCGGGGTCCGGTCTCATGGCACCATTTCTGACTATGTACCCTAGTAGCTTGATGCTTTTCAAATTATATGAACACTTTTCCTTATTAAGGGTCAGGTCATATTTATTTACGGCGGCCATGAATCGTTTGAGGTTGTGGTTATGATCTTCCTCGTTATAACCGCAAATAGTGACATTGTCTATGTATGCCACAGTACCTTTCAATTTCTTCTTAGAAATGATTTCGTCCATTACCCTTTGAAAACTTGCGACCCCCTTTGTAACCCCAAATGGGATACTACGGAATTGATATAAACGCCCACAAGCTTCGAATGCCGTGTAAGGTTTTTCCTCCGGCTTGATGGGTATCTGATGGTAGGCACTCCTAAGGTCCAACGTACTGAAAATACGATAATTAGTGATATCGGAAACCATTTCGTCAGTACGGGGCAGCGGATACGCATCGAGCTGTGTATATTTGTTGATGGTTTGGGAATAATCAACAACCATCCTCTTTTTATGGTTTTCATTAGTCGTTATTAGGACCTGGGCTCTCCATGGCGATTTGCTGGGCTCTATAATATTTTCCTTAAGAAGTCTCTTCACTTCCATTGCAATAAATTCATTGTGTTTGAGCGAATGGCGTCTAGATTTTACGGCTATAGGTTTGCAGTCAGAGGTTAGATTTGAGAAGAGAGATGGATATTGGACTTTTGCAGTTGCTAATCCACATATTTGCAGTGCTGGTTTGGTACCACCGAACGGAATTGTAAGGTGAGAATGTCGGTTAAGGAAATTGTGCCCTAGAACTACTTCACAGCAGAGATTCCTCATTACAAGCAACTTGATTTTAGAATAGAAATTTTCTTTTAGCTCGAGGTTAACCATGCAAAATCCGATTACACGGCAGGATAAGGACGAAGTGGCCATCGATATTTGATTAGAACAGGAAAAGATTTTCTATTTGTTTGTTTCCACGATATGTGCATCGATAAAATTTTCAGAACTCCCCGTATCAATAAGAGCGTGGAGATTTAGTCCGTTCACTCTGGCCGGCACAATTGTTTTAGAGAGGCATTTGGGAGAGACAGTCGATATTGTAGATAGATATAGGGTCGCGGCTAAACGGGTTTTCTGTAAAGGAGCCGACCGATAAACCTTTAAAAAATGTCCCTGCTTGCCACATCCATGACATCTACTGTTTCGAGCCGGGCAGGATGAATGAGCGTGTTTACGAAGACCGCAGAAGTAGCACTTAATCTTAGCTGCAGCGATAGTAACGGGTTGTTCAATAGTATTTGAAGAATCCTTATCCTGGGGGTCACAATGTTGTTAATTTGAGATGGGAATTTGTTGAGAATGAGAATGGGCAGGAATAGTAGCCCCTGAATAATCAGGTTGCGAATAGAGATCTGATTGTCTCTGGGCTATGTCCAACGTAAGGGCTAGTTCGTAGGCGGTAACCAGATCCAAGTCCTTGTTTTCGAGCATCCTTTGTCTAATTTGATTAGACCGTACTCCACCGATGAAGGCATCTCTTATTGAGATATCTCTGGCTTGGCTTGCTGTCAAGGCAGTAAAATCACAGTTGCGACTTAATATTTTCAGGTTTTGAAGATACAGCTCTAAACTTTCTTCAGTCTCTTGACGCCGAGTAGCAAGTAAGTATCGTGCAAAATGGAGTTTTTCTTCTTAATGAACATACCATCCAGAGTGCTTATAGAAGTATCGTAATTTTGACACTCGGACAAACACTTATAAATGGGAGTGGAAACATAGTGTAATAAGAGGGTTAATTTCTGTGAACCAGTCAATGCCGACGTAGAAGAAGACTGCAGCTCCGAAAGAAATCCCTCGAACATATCCCTCCAATGTTGCCATTTGTCACTAGAGTCAGGGTCTGATGTATCGAGTTCCAGTCGATCTGGCTTGAGGTATCGTTCCATTATTTTAAGTTGAATAAATTGTAATGAATAACTCGAGGCGAATAAACTTAAGAAAGCTTTATTCAACTTAATACAATTGCTAAACGAACGAAAAAGAAAAGAATTAAGTTAGCTTATTTGTAAGCATTGGAAGTCTGTCCATACCAAACAGAGGGGGAAGCAGGTTGTAGGAATTACTCACAACAGCGTATATGATTATAAGATCCATTGTAAAAAATATAGTCATAATGATAACACTATCAGTTATTGGTGAAGCATACATTAAAAGATATATTCTATTTAAATGCATCCCCTATTATTTTCAAACACTAAACACAGACATATTTATTAATAAATTACATGCTTGAATTTTACGATAATTGTAGTACGTAAAAATCCAATAAACTAGAAAATGCAATGGCAGAAATAACAACTGCTCTTCAGTGATGGAACAAATACATCGAATTAACTTTTGAAAAAACTTACCGGCAGTGAATAGAAATATTGAAAGGCCAGAAATATTAAATTCTGAAGTGGAATCTGCATAGGCACATTTGAAAAAATGTAAAGCAGCAGGACTAAACGGAATTGTAACAGAGATAATGGCAGCCTTAGATATTTTCGGCATTGAACAAAATTAGAGACATGGTAACTGAAAAATACAACTTTCGGGATATACCCGAAGACCTGAGTACATCTATTTACACAGCACTGTCTATGAAGAAAGGAGAAAACCAATGTAAACTCCATCAGAAAATCGCACTAATGAGCCATATAACAAAACTTATAATCCGAATTTTGATGGATATTTATCGCAACAGAAGCAAACCGAAAAGAGGACGAGAATTTTGACCGTTCGTTAAAGACATTGTACCAAAGAATACAATACCTATGCTCAGAAATGACAATACAAAGACAGAATTATGTGTATATCTGCTTTATAGATTATGCTCGATAAATTATGCCAAACACTGCTGAAACTGTTAGGTATACTTGATATATTTGGGAGGGATATGAGAATAACCTAGAACCCAAATTGCCTGCATACGAATAGAATATGAGTGCAGAAAATATACAAAATATAAAGGGATGAAAGATAAATATGTGCCTTCACACCAAACTTAATCAACCTATATAGCGAGCTATTCTGAGAGAAATAGAAGTCGTAGCATGGTACGTTATTAGCAGACACTAGTTTAGCAACATAAGATATACAGAGGATATTGTTGAAATCAGGAATAGAAATAAAACTACAAGAACTCCTACAGATGGAAGGGACGGAAAGCCAGAAGAATTGTTTAAGTAACAGTTTCAAGAAGACATAATGTTGGGATGGCAAAAAAAAAATGGAACAGCCTAAGATGCAAATTAAAAATTGGAGAAACAACCATGAAAAATTAATTGAGAAGTGTTTTAATAGAGGAGGGAAAGTGAAACACTGACTTTCGAAGGTGCATTAGAATAGAGAAAGATATCTTGCAAATGATATGCAAATATTAAGACAAAGACAAAATTCATTAGAAGCAAAGAAAGGTTTACTGAACTTTTATATAATATCAGTCCTTCTATATGACGGTGATGGCTGGTCAATTCCCTCATAGATAAAGAAGAGCCTAAGAGCAACAGAAATGTGGTTCTACATAATGACGATGAGAATATCATGGATAAAACATGTGAGCAACGACGAAGTTTAACACAAATGAAAACAATAAGGAGACTTAAACCTAAAATCTGGAAGAAACTTAAAAATTCTACGACACATAACGAGGACTTTGAAAATTTTCTACTCGCACGACAGATTGAATGTAAAAGGGAATAATTGAAAGAACAAAACGAAACAGAAGTTCCGAAACACCAACTGTATCAGGAAATAGAGAAAAAGAAAAAGAAATCATTATTCTTACCTGGGTAAGACGTCTAACCTGTATCCCGTGAACACGCAGAGAGGTTTTACACAAAAAGACGGAGACAAAATAATGTGAAGTGTTTATGGAATTTTGGCAGGTGAACGAAAAGGACATAGCAATTTCAGAGAATTTTTGGAGAGCGAAGACGCTGTTGACACTTGTACAATCGGGGTCGGATATGCGAACACGGATCTTAAATTATTGCACCCAGTGTCATACATGCAAGACGCTCATATGACAAAAATGTAACAACAATCTTTGTTCAGGGTGTCTCCTCGTTTTCGTTCACCCAAACCTTTATAGGACTTTAAAGTTAATGCTTTCCAGGGATATTTGAAATCTATTTCGTGATGGCACAGTCAAGATTTAGATGGACACAGGTTCAATGGGACAGACCGTCGGTGTTCTCACGCCGACCATAGTCAATGCAGAAGAGCAACTCTAATCTGTCCGATAATGTCTCTGTGTTTGACTTGCTTGAAAGCTCGGAAAAAACTTCGGATTCTCGCAGGGCGAGACTCACTCGCGATGTTCAGCGTCTCGTGGTGAATATATCTTTTGTACAAGAGACTCGTTTTTCAATTCGCGATCGTGAATATATACTGTCCAAAAGGTTTGTCCTATATTCATCATATATTGATAGACGCTCGAGAGGAGTTTCCATGATGGTGAGCAAGAATTTGGATGCGGGGTGTATTCTTATTTTCGTAGATCGACTAGATTTAGCGGCAGACAGAAATGTCATTGACCCCAAGATAGATAACAAAAGGACAAAATCGGTTATTAACAACAGGGATGTGAAACTATTTCGTAACTTGATAGACAAGTTTGATTGTGTCGATAAGTACCGTAACGAAACCCTCGGGAGGCAGTGTGAATTTGGATGAACAGTGGGGCTTGACTTCGGATGTGTATTCTAGCTACCTCGCGTCTTAGGGCTCTTACTTTGTCCAAGTTTTCATTATATATGTTACTTGGATCAAAGTCTTGTCTGCGTTGTGTAAACTTAGATAAGCCTAAGTTAGAGCAGAATTGGTCACCTTGCTTATCAAGAAGTATCATCTTCTGGTAGGAGTAAATTAAATGAATGTATTCCAAGGCAAAGTATATGGTCACTGGCTGAGGCGGCTGGGTCTCGTCAGAGTCAGAACTATGTTGAGCGATGAAGCTGCTTGGCCGCGACTAATTTCTGGGATTTAGATGGTCTATCGTATGAACTCTACTTGAAGCAGTCGGTCGTCTTTTTTCCTATGCTGGAACTGATTTTACACAACTGGATGAATCTTCACCAGAGATTTGATCAAGGCCATACACTAGGACAAAAACGTTGTGGATGGATTACGTAAATTTCGGTCTTTAGCGATTCAAGATTTTCCCAAGACGTTATCGAGCCGTTTGCATGCTGTCCTCTCCATTCTGAAAGGCTTCGAACAGGCTGGTGATGTGAAGGGCAGGACTATTCTCGATAACCTTCATATAGTGCGCTTGATCATCGAGCCAGTCGACAGTGAAGAACGATGATCAAATTAGATAAGACCAAGGCATAGATTATGTTGGGCAATCGATTTCTGAAGGCTTTCCTTTCGACGGCCTGTTTCGCGCCGTACGTTCACACCTGAATCCGACTTCTGTATGCGTCTCCTCGTACGCTAGTGGAAGTAAATGGGGGTGATCGGAACCTTGCGCAATGTCTCGCTTCATTTGTCAAGGTTGTCTGCTTTCGACTTGCTTTACGTTCTTGGTTTGGAGCCTTTCCTTCGCAAATTAAAGACGATGCGTAAAGGGAGTTTCCCTTCTCAGGCCATTCTTCTGGTCGGATGGGCCATTCAAGATACTCGCCGTTTGATTCGACCTCTTGCAGAAAATGGATAGGTCAGAAGTGCGGAAGAATACCGAAGTCGAATTTAGTTCTTGGTCCCGAAGGAAACTTTCCTTAAGAGGGACGACAGAAGCACATCTACCCAATTCTATTTACCAACACTTCATACTTTCATTTCCGTCTACTATTCTCATTTCATTAGTAAGGGTCCTGTTTTCCTACTTTTGCGGAGCCAAAGCCCCCAATGTACCTGGGGAATCTGTTATTCCTACCATTCTGAAATCGGTTTATTATGGCTACCTTTGAGACACGCAAACATACGCTTCGCATCACGCTCGTAGATCGAATATGTCAGCAGTCTGATGAGGACGTGGAATGCTGAAAGGAAGACGGCCGTAAGAACTTCCCATCCCTGAGAAGTTTGCACTCGTGGAAGATGAGGCGCTCTTTTTTCGCTGTGGCGAATGCTCTTTCTATTGTAATTGTCAGATTGCTCTGAAACACCTTTTACATGCAACGGTTGGCCTCTCCAATGTGTAGGCGTTGTCCTGAAGTTAGATAGGTGGTCCGCGTTGTCCCGCGTTAGTTAGGAGGTTTGTTCGAAATTATCAGATAGACGAGCTCGGGCTTACGAAGCAGCGGGCTCGCTCAATATAAAATTCGACACCCGTGTTGATATCCTCAATAATGATGAAACATCACTCCCCTGGTCGGTGTTTCGTACGGCCCTCTGGGTCGACAAAAGACTTTCTACAGCGGTGTAATAAAATCCTCGGAACTACTTTCGCTGAGATGTGGCAACCGTGGATCACAACTTTTTTTTCATTTCAGGGTCAAAATCCAGATCAGAACGAAATGTCGGCGGCTCCCTTCAGCAGAATTTGTGTTGCGCGTTTGTGTCGAGAATGAGCGAACGACTTTGAGTGGCACTTTGATGCCGGTTAGACATTAACATTTTGTTCCCATTGGATTGGACATTGTCAACCCCGAACGAAATTAGGCTAGTTTACGCTTGTTTTCTTTAGCTTCCTCCTTCATAGTTAACTTAGCTTATTTCCACTTTTATTTCTGCTCCAACTTTACTGACTTCAATTCCTCTCACCAGTTAGGTGGCTAGAGACATCAGTTCTCTCGTGGATGTGAGGCGACTTGCAGTATGTTTCGGGTGCGAATTAATATTTATTTTTGTGTTTGAAGAATGTGTGATTGAGTGAATGTTTGGACGAATAAGTATTTTATATTTATAAAGTCACGCATTGATTTCGTTTAGTTTAAGTTGTTTCTTCCACATTTAATGATTGTTGGGTCTTTATTACTAATACTGCTTTATTTAGTTTCTTGTAAATAGATTGTTTCATATTGTAAATACACATGGGGATTCAATTTTACATTGTTGTTTTATTCCTCTCCCCTCACAGACAAGAATTGTGCATATGGGGACTAGTTATAGCTTCAGAGACATTCTAAGGTATTATGGTGGATGTAGTAAAATGATAAGTATGCCTTGTTTGGTGTACGTAATATTATGATATGTTTATATCAGTTATCGTGGCTTACTACGTTTAATGTTAAGATAGAAGAAAGCCTTCATTTCTCCATTCCCCATATTCACCTTGTGCCATATTTCTCTATATTTTTCATCGTATAACTATTGCTCTTCGCTATACTACCTATAGTTTATTTCTTTAAGCGCAGTACTAGATTTGCGACGAGATCTAATCAATTTACAGTTGAACTGGCTAGATATAGCCGTAACGTCTATGCTAAGAGTTACTTCTGTCTCATCTCTCGCTTATGGAACTCTTTTCCGGGTCTATGCTTTCCAGCCAACTTTAATCTGCAAAAACCTAAATGCAATATCAATGGATATCTACTCTCCACATGATTACTCTCTTCTCTTTCGATCATCATTAATATTTCTGTTCCTAATTCTTCCACCCACTATAATCTTTTTGATTTATTGACATTGCTGTTCTGCTTTTGTGTTTTCGATTAAAAAATAGATTAGAAGATTATACCCTGTTTCTTCTCCAGAAGTTTTGGTTTATTACTTTTCTGCAACAATTACTTACCAAAACCCTTTTTATTTTCTGATATTTCCAAAAGATACGTAGCTCTTTGATCTGAGAGTTATTAAGTAAGTTTTCTTGATCTGTTCGCTATAATTATTATTCATGAATGTGTTTACATCAGAAATGCAACTCCGTAAGGGGCATGTAAAATCATAAATAATGTTGGATATACAGTTTGAATCTTGCTGGTTCATTTATTGTTGGCGTTGAAGTTGAGCGTTTCATCATTTTCAGAATAAAAAAAATGACTTCTTGTCGAGTGGAGTTGTTTATTTCACAATAATATTTCTAATGCCAAATTCTACCTGCCTATAATTAACATGCATCTGATCTTTATAAAAAATGTTATTAATATTGTTTTCATTATTATTCAGGCTTACAATTGCTTACTTTAGCTAGGAATAATCTATCTTGATTATTTATAAGGTGTTTCAGCAAAATGTTATTAAACAGTGTCTGTTTAACTTTGATAAGTTATTTAAAGAATAATGGAAAAGAAGTTGAATTCTCCTGCGCTCTTCTGGGGTAATGTTTATCTGACTTTATCTTTTCTAAGTTGACATTAGCTAAAAATTAATGATGGTATGAGTTTCACTTGTGAGATCTTTATATAAGAGGATGTTGTGAATGTATTATTATTGGATTCTACAAAAAGAAGAATAGAATTTTTTTAATAATTTCGTACTTAAATTTAAGATGTTTTTTTTTCAAATGTAGTCTTATTATTTCCGATTTCTTTTTTAAGTTCATCTAAAATAAATATGTCATCTACAGTGTTGAGGTATATTTATTCATTTCAAAAATGTTCAAATACTTTATTTTAGACGTTGGGCATGTAGCAATTTAGACATTCAAAGTCTAAAGTAACATTTATATGCTATCATCATCAATTTGATTATAAATATTATCGTTATCGTTGTCGAAAGGAACTTTAGTTGTGTAGGCACGCTGTCATTTCCTGAGAATATTAGATCTGGAGAAGAATGGCAGTGGAATCGAATTATGTTTAGAAACAAAGTTCCAAATAGTTTCCTCAACTGAGATGTTTATGAATAGATATTCTACATCAATTGAGGGTAAAATATCTTGCTTTCATTTTATTTTTTAAAGTATTTGGAGAATTGATGACTAGATGTGACAATGTAGTTGATAGGTAGATACGGGACATTAACGTCATTGAGTAATTGGATAACAGATAAATAGTCATTGTGATATTTGAAATGATGGGTCATAGTGGATATCAAATTTCTTTTATTTTAACATTTCCGTAAAGGTATCTTCGTTGGTAATCTATGAGGAATTTGTTCATTTTCATGGTATATACATTAGAGAAACATTGCCCGAATAATTTATTCTTTTTTAACTTTTTGATGCGATATGCTTGTAGACAGATTTGTTTAAGGTCTCGGTTATGTGATACTATTTGTTGTTTCCGCGGTAAAATAAAGCCTAAGAATGTTTTCTTATCAATAAAAACCTTTATGTATTAAGGGACACTGAATCGAGAAGAGTTAATACCAAAAGACATGCGAATAATTGTGGATTTATTTCACACATAATGGATTTTAATTGTATGTCGAGCAGTTTGAAAAGTGACCCAGACTTAGGGGGCAATGTTGACTGACACACAGCTGAAAATGCATCCTATACAGAGAAAATTTCATTTTTCGTAACCCACAAATTCGGAGTTGATTCTCCCGGTCGAAATTTGAGTTGAAATACCAGGAGGGGATGGTTACGCCACACACGTTCACTGAGACTTAGTGAGAGGTAATAATATAAGAGAGTGAAACAAGTGAATTCCTCCAAAGTTATGACGTAAACCGAAGGGTATTCACCGAAATGCCCCAACCTCGCTATAGCCCATGCCAGTTGGGTCAAATGTCCATAAATACCAATTAAGCGAAGAGAGAAGACAGAGACAGACGGAGACGGCGACGGAGACAGGAGAGAGACGGCAGAGAGTTCGTACCAGCCACCGGTCGTGATACACCTCACGTGATTGCTTGCCGAAAACGCCCCACTTCAGAATTGCCGAAATATGCCAAAATAGAAAAGCAAAATTCACCAAGTCAACAACGATAATATCACTTCCGATTTAGATGCGGTTTGGGCTGATATTTATTTGCATGTGAAATCTGATATAACCAATTATTGTGCGAAGGACGGATATAAAAAGGTAGTATTTAATTTTGTTTAATTTATTCGAGAGTTATTTTTCCCGGTACGTATTGCTCCTGCTTGGGTTGACCAACACGAGCATATCTTCATCGATTATCCGCTGTGTTAGAAATCTTGGATGACCGGGGAGGGTGTTGTACGATTACAATATATTTTGATTTAATTCAGTAGATTTCAGTCAAAGTCATTTTTTTAGTTTTTCATTATGTTTTTGGATTTCATTGTTTAAAACTTGAATTACATTTTTGTCGCAGTTATGTGTCGTTATTTATTTATTTTATTATGAATGTTACTTTCCTTGTTGTCTGCCGGGTCATATAATTTACTAATTGTGTATTTGGTCAGCAATCCCGCTTTTATTCATGTGTCATTTAAGATGACATACAAGAGACTGCTAGAGGAACACTTTATTTTTTTTTGCATGCGTACAAGAGATTGGGGCGTGTCATAATGCGCAAATTGATCTTTGAATCCGAGTGCTTTTGTTTAATGTATTCGTTATTATTAAATTTGGGTTGATGAAAATCCAAGGAAGATTGTTGAAAAGTCACTGTTTCCACAAAGATCACTGTTTGATGTGCCTTTATTTGCAAGCGGGATCATTGGGCCGTATATCTATAAATTTGAACGACCATCTTCGTAATAGGCTTCCATACATTTAACATTTTGTTCGATTGTTAAACTTACCTTTGTTAAAATTGCCAAAAATCTGTGTGTGTGTCTTGAAAATGTGTTACTTATCTGTAATAATGTGTTATTTATCTGATTGTTGTACTTATTCAACACTTCACAATACTTGGTTGGTTCACTTGTCAAGAGTTTTCAGCAACTTATCTTAAATATAATAAATCAGAAAAAAAATAAGGCCATTTTTAATGGCCTTCTTCAGGTGATTGGAATTTCGAAATGATTCGGCCTGTTTCTGAGACATTAAATTTTAAAATCCCAAGCATAATCATATACATGGGCCAGTTGTTAAAAGCATAGGTTGAATCCAATGACTTAACCCAAATAGTTTTAAGTTCAATACCTGGCTACTGCAGTGGTGAACAAATACTTGGTGATTTGAGTTAAAGGGAGATACCTGAGACATCCAAGAGGGGCCTGGCATGTGGAACTAGGAAAATCTACCTGGATGGACGAAATAAAATTTTCAGTTCGATATTCCAATCATCTGATGAAGGCCGGGGTGAACAACGCCAGAAACATCGAGATTATGTCAAAAATATGAGGGCAACAGTCCGAAGAGTGTAAATAAAGTAAGGTAATAAAGAAATTCTTTATTCATATTGTCGTTTGACATATATCTTTCAGTTACATCTGAACTTTTACACACACATACACACACTCATATACACACACAAGTCTCTATGTGTGCGTGCGTTTTGTTTTATCTGTGGTGTGGATTCCCATCCGACAATGTATTTCTTTTGCATTAACATATATGTTCTTATTTTACATCTTTGTATGTGTCTATTTTCTACTGTTTCATTTATAAAATGTGATTGTATATTTTTCACGTTTAAATGCATCGCACAAAACCTTCTTTAATTATTCGATTAACTACTCTATTTGTTTTCGGGATTTGTTTATCCATATCTCAAAGCAACCGATGTGCCTATATATGCTTTTCACAACGTACATCCTGTTGCGATTGTAATGCTGTTTGAATGCGTATATGCTTTAGTTCTAGTGCGCTACAACTAAGATTGTCGCCAATGTTTTTAATTTTATGTCCAGACATGACGTTGGCTTATGAAAATTGTATCTTCCTGTTTATAACTATATCCAAGATCGACCTAATATAATCGCCTTAACTTTAATCTTGAAAAGTTGCATGCATTTTATAAAACTATTCAGTGACGAAATTTTGAAAATAAAAAAAAGAATATCTTTTTCGAAAACTAATAGATTCATCCTCGGCCTACGCTTATTGTGACTTATTTGTTGATTTGTTTGGGACTGAGGATTTAGCTTTCATATTTTATTTATTTATTAACAGTTTGATCTTTTGACAAGTGTGCAGAGAATTGAATACATATTTGGTTGTATTTGTTTCCGGATTTGCATTAGTTCTTTTCTATTTTCCCTCTCTGCGTAATTCGCGTTCTTAGCTTTTTTTTTATAGGCACCTCGACGAAAACGCGATACCTAACTTTAAAATGAATTTTGAAAAGTGAAAAGTCATTCTTGACGCTTTCAATTTAGATTGAAATCAAAGCTAATGGATTAAATTTACTATACCCAGTAAGCAATATACTTTGGTGTATTTCTAACAGAAATTATATTGATTAGAATATACTTGAATTTTTTCACGAAATTCGATAACTTCGGTCATGTTTTTAGATATTTGCAAACAAAAGTTTATTTTCCGTTTTAAAAACCTTGCGACAATAACATATACTTTTCAAACATAATTTGAGGAAATCTTAGAAAAAATAAAGTTTAAGTAATCAGATTTGTAACAAATATTACTTACCTTTTTTAACATAAAATCGTAGTAGGCGATAAAAAAAGCATTTTGCAAATCCGGTGAATTGTTGTTAAATTGAAAGCTTGAATTTAAGCGAAGTTATTGGAGTGATGAACAGAAGTGACATACGTTTTGAAATTCTTAAGTGAACTTTTAAATTCTATGAGATTTTTAACTAATGCTTTTAGCAATCTAATATTTTATTAATTTTCAGGTACTTCAGTTTTATACTTAAGCTGGAAGATGTTTACTGAAAACATAATTAATAAAAAATTAAAATACTATAAGAAATTATATTTAAAATTTCATAACTAAGACTTTATAAAACATACTAATAAATAAATTATCATAAAATTTCATTTTAAAGTTACCTATAATTATTATACTCTTATATTGGTTCAGAAATAAAAGATTGGGGAAATTATGAAATTTTATGGTATTTTATTTATTATTAATTTGTTTATGTTTCTACAATTACTTTTTTATTCCTTATTTTCAGTAATTAGATGGTTAGTAATAGATTAGTAATATTATTAGTAATAGTAATAGATTAGTAATATATTAGTAATATTATGGAAGTTATGAAAAGAGAAAATTATTTTATTAAATTTTTATTTAAATTTTTATATTTTACATTTTCTTGTTAATTACGTAATACACTTTTAATATTTCATTTAATCATAATCCAATACCAATAGGAATTTTAAAAGATTGCTATGTGATTGATTGAGAAAAATCGGGAATATTTTGTGGCCCTAAAAAGGAAATTTTGATGTAATATTTACCCCAATTTTTTTACGCTCGGAGTCATTGGTGCCAGTTCTGAAAAGGACAATTTGTTTCGATTATTTGCCCATAGCTAGAACATAACAGGTTCTACTACCCCCAGGTCAAGGTGAGCGTTGGAACAACAGCAATTAAGAGGTGCTTCCACGCTCCTCAAAAACTCCAACATAACGCTCGGAGTCATTGCTGCCGGATTTATGTTATTGTCTTACCCGCTGGAATTTTACAGAACTATGTCCCGAATAATATAATCAATGCTAATTTCTTATTTATCCAATTAACAGTCTTCATTTATATCATCATCATGAATGCCGTACATCTGATGATACGGATTGGAAAACATGTGTAGCCTACAAATTCTTTTGTAGATGCCACCAATTGTCCAAGTATGTTTGATGATATTGGCCAACGATATCACCAACTATGATTATGTAAATACTTTCTTCACAATGTAGTGCTTACTGCACGAATTCTGCCGTGATAGCGGAAACTGCATTAATTTGTATTTTCTTTAATCTCTTCTGGAGGTTAACTCTTTTTATTTTTTCTCCTCTCAAGTGTTTTTCTCCTAAACTCCGAACAATTTCTCTATCTATACCTTCTTATTTTGACTTTCATTGCATAATTATGCGTTGTACCAACTTGAAGCATGTTCCAAATTGCTAATTATCATCAATGAATTCCTCGACATCACTACGGTTTGCTTTTATGAGGTTGCTTATGCGAAAGACATAAGCATTACGATCTTGTTTCATTTTTACAGTATTCACTGATGATACTTCCAGCTAGCATGGTGTAATTTCTAACTGTGGATAAGACTGATTAAGTAGAAGCCTTTACTATGGTGAAGGACTTGTCATTCTTCTTGTTTAAATCTTCAATAGTGCCTTCTAAACAGCCAATTATCATCCTTTTAAAATTGTCGGTGGATCAGCATATTTTCAATATCTTTGGCTGGCAATATATTACCAAAGTCCTTTGTGTTCAACAAAATGTGCATGGTGTTCTTAATTATACCTGCAGATTTGAAATGACACCATTTACTGTCTGGATGGTGTAAATTGGATCTTTATGCTTTTTAGTCTTTTTTTTTTCTTTTTGTTTTATTCATCCAAGATCTAGGTAGCGACTTCCCTAGAATTCCCGGTGTTCGCATTTCCAGGATAGCATACGGGAGACCGGCCTGTCAAACAGTATTTTATTTTTGATATAATCTTTTTGGAACGGTCAGCAACACTTATGAGAGTAGATAATGCTCATTTTTTAGATAGGATGCGGAAATATGCTGCTTATAATCATGTGTAGTCTAATCTGGAAGACGTTTAAGAGACACAAATGATGTTGCAGTCTTAATAATATACAACTGATGTGAATCCCATCTTGTTCGGGAGCATCAAATATTGAAATGCAACTTTCTGTCTGCAAATTTTTTATTTTTAAATCCGAAAAAAAAGATATCCAGCCATTCGGTAAGTTGTGGTTGTTGAACAGATGTCAGCAGAAGCTTTCTGAAAATTGAGTTTTAAAGATGCATCGCGACATTTTAGCAACATTTGATGCAGGGACACCATTCAAAATACAGTCATAATGCAACTTCCTAATAGTGAATACTTCACGGGCCTTTACTTCAATTTCCATCTTTTTTTTCATTTTATGTTTCAGAAATAGTTTTTTTTTTCCAGATTCGTTCGTACTTGTTTCAAGTTAAATGTGTTTGAGAGGTTTTTGAGCAGTTGTATTGTGTTTGTCCATAGAAGTTCCTGGTGGTGATATGCCCGCGGAAGATCCTGCTGTGGGTGTGCCCATAGAAGATCAATGTGTGGGCCTGTCCGTGTAAGTTAATGGTGTGCCTTCTGAATTGTTTCCATGGGCCACCTTTTTACATGTATTTAAAAATGTTTCAAAATGGCTTCCAATATATCTACCTCTGTATATACTACAAGGTTTCAAAATTGTAGACAATTTAACTGGAGTAAAGCTATTTTCAGTATTCTCCAAGGAGGCCTATTCTGTTATCTTCCGTACTGACTTAATTACAGATAGTCGTTTGAAAATATGGCCATACAGAATTGGCTGACCACTTTGAATTACGCTGTACTGGTTCAAACACTTCCCAGGTTTGTTCATCTAAAAATTTCAAGATATAAGTAGACATACATATTAAATAAGTTAATTATTGTTTGTTAAAATAGATTCAAGGTCGGGGAGAAATATTAAGAACTAATTCTACTTAAATACATATGAACAATTAGCATTGGTTTTCATTTCTAGGTTATGTATTTTTTATTGAAACTAAAAAATGTATTTTTAAGTAGGACTTACTAATAAATTAAATACAAAAATTGAAAATATTCTTTACTGAAACTAAAAGATATAATGATGTATTAAATTAATTGAAGTATGACCCAGTAAAAACTAATAAATACCAAATTTCAAAATATTTTTCCTGAAATGGGAATAAAAAATACAACTAATAATGGTAATATAGACTTACAAATTCCGGTTAGTTTTGCTAATCTGGATCATTTATTCTTCTTAAATGGTTAAAAAAGGAATAACGATGTATTAAATTAATTGCATTATGACTCACTAAAAACAAAAAAAAACAAAAAATAAAACATACAGAAAAGAGACATACTTCTGAATTGATTACCACGGGCAAATATAACAAATAGCAGAACGTTAAAGAAATTGTTCAACGTTATTCAGGAATACATTTACGTGCAAGTAATCGCAAACCCTAGACGGAGTTTCAAATCGTACCGCCGATTCCACTTTCATATTATAATATAATGTATGCACAGACAAAATGCAATCCAATGTCTATGAATAATATCTTCAAATTTTACGGCGCATGTCATTTCATGATTCTCCAGATATAATTGTCTTTTGTTACCGTACCACTTTAACATTATTTATTACATCATTTCTTTAGCCAGTAGGCACCTAACTGCATCTCCTCCCTCTTCTCTTGTATCTAACATAATGAAACGATATATATATATATATATATATATATATATATATATATATATATATATATATATATATATATATATATGTATGTATATATATGTATGTATGTATATGTGTGTGTGTTTGTGGGTACTGTCCTTGAGAGTGAGCATACATTTATCGATGTGGTTTGAGATAACATATATTCAAACATTGCCCTCTTTCTCGAGATTGTTTCCTGTAAGGTTTAGTAAAAGGAAAACTTCATCCAGTTCGTAAATTAAAATATATGAAAATATATGAAAAACTTGATAGTTTGTCTTATTAGAATTTCACATTACTTGCATAAATATCGTAATTTCATATCTTTACAATTTCGTTCAAAGAACATTTTAGAATTTTTTTACAGTGCATGAGCATATATTGAAAGAGAATTACTCGTGCTGTTCTGGATTTTATCTATTACGGTGTGTATTGGGCGTATCGTGGATGGTTTCCTTTGAAGTTCGTAAGTTACGATAACACGGGAAGATAAACTGATTATTTTAGGAAAACAAATGATGTCGCTATGAAAACTTAAACTTTCACAAATTCACTTGGCATTTTATAACTAAGAAATTAATAGAGAAACTCAAAAAGTCGTTTCAATATTTAAATTTACAAATATCTATAAAAACATAAATAAGCTGATGATTTCGGATTAGACATTTCTCCAGTATAGAAAAAATCAATATAATGTTTACATTTCAGCATTAAAATATCTTGTTTGTTCATTTTATACAGGGAATTTATTTAGACGTCCTTCTCTTATGCATAAGATATAATGAAAACAATTAACGAAACACTCTACATCGTTTACTAGAAAATATGTTATTAAAAATATTTTTAAATGACACGAATTGTTAACATATTTCTCATCTAATGAGTTTGTGTCGCTCTCTCTTTCTCTCACTCTCTATTTCTCTCTCCATCTTTCGTTACTCATTGCCTCTCTTAATACACACACACACACACACACACACACACACACATATATATATATATATATATATATATATATATATAAGTAGGATAATATTAATATTGCACATACAGTTGTGTATGCGTGGGTGTTCTTGTCTGTCTGTCTGCTTGTGTGTTTAAGCTAAATTTCTCACCTGCACGTTTATAGTAAGTCATTGGTCTTAGACATTATGTAATTTATCTATTAAACATTAAATGCTGTTTTAAAATATCGAATAAAAGAAATTATATACGTAGATCAGAATAAAATGTTTAATTCTGTATATTCGAGAATATTATTTCGGCACGAGATCTTTTTTCGCATTCACATTGACACAGTATGTGAAGAGATAGCGATAAGAATATACGATGTTGTTAAAATAATTTATATAAAAGTTCCACTGACCCATGAAGGTCTCCAAAATTAAAAATCATCACCAGTGAAACTTTTATGTTAAATGGACAATACACAAATTTTACGTAATTTGCTATCACTAATATCATTTTTCGTCTTGTTGATTTAAATTTCATATTAGGGATGTATGGATGTCACAACGTCTAAGAAGGCTGTCGGGATTTCACAAAAAAACACGGTAATCATACAATATACGAGGTGCGCAGTAAAATTAGTGTCTTTGATAAAATAGCCAGACTAAATGAGGTGGAAGCGTTTCCGAAGTTAATATAATTTGTATGTCTTCGAAATTCGACAGCAGAAAAGAAATAAATTATTTAGGCCATCCTTATTAAAACCAAAGTGAAATTTACAATTGGTTAATGCAACGTTACAATGAACTGGTTTTCTTACACTTACAATGATATTATGCAGAATTGCCCACATTTAATTAAACACGTAAAAGAAACGATTTTTGATAGAAACTCATCGAACAATGCAAATAATAATAATTCAGCTGATGTTGAAAAATATGAAGTTTGAGGAAGATATAAAACATTGATGAAATAATTTGATAAAATCGAATGTATAATGAAAAGCGAAAGTTATATTAGTTTGCCCTGGTCCCATTTATTTTCTTCTATCGCAGAAGGTGATATATCCCAACATAACGGAAAAACCTAGCCTCCATATTTTATATTAGACACGAAATTAACGACAGAATTGTTTTATAATAAATTCCTCAAAATAACTGAGACAACAGTTCGTTCAAATTATACGGATTATAAAGTTTAACATTCTTAAATATATAAATAAATTTTAATAAATAGCTCCTCCGGTGGCTCATAAAATTATGTTGACAATTTTCATTATCACTTTGCATTGTTCTCTATTTTATCGATGCTAAAATTAGTATACAAAATACTGCTTCAGTGAAGAATGACATCATATATGACCTCTTCTTCTTCTTCTTCTTAGAAATATTTATTACTTCAAACAGATAAATTATTTACCATAAAATGATATACAGCCTTTCTGGGCTGTACGATTTCTATAAGCGAACAATTTAATTTCAAACTTTGGTCTTTGTTACAAAGGAAGTCATGTGTCGAATTTTTCGACATATTTTCATGATGATTTCACGAGTGGCAGATGGTCGTAATTCACTGTTGAAAACAAAAGCGGCGTTTCCTTTTCAAATACGGGCACCGACAGCAATAACGCTTGACATGTGTGAGTGTGTGAATGCGCGTTCACGCGCGCACACGAGCGTATAAATTACCGGTGAAAAGTGGTGGCAATACCATGTTAAATGGAACAGCATTAATATTTATTTTTCCTTTGAAATATTTATGCTTTTCATTTAAATATGATATGAAGCTATCTTTCTTTGCTTTTCCTGTGTAGCATACTTTCTTAGGTGTTGCTTACATTATAATATGTATATAATCAAGAAGAAAACATTAAAGATTAATTTCAGTTATAATTTATTTCGTAAATATCTATATATTCCTCTCTTCAGACCGAAATCTTTCAAGTACAAAAAATTAAATTTGACACATCAACGGATTTTTGAGCATTTGGCATCAAATATCGTAGACAAAAATGCACTGAAAATTCTCGATTTTGTAAGATTTTGCCTAAATATTTATAATAAACCAAACAAATTTCAGTATTTAAATCATGGAATGTTGTAACTTTATTTTATCAAAATGACATAAAATGAAGAAATTATAACTAAACCTCAAATTGAACATCTACCCCCCCATTATCAATGACGACATCGAAATGCTTTTTTACATCATGAATTAAGCAGTAATAGTTGAATACATTAAAAATTTGATTTTTTTTCTATTATGAATGAAAATACTTAAAAAAACAAATATGGAAAATCAAATAATAGATTCATAGGTCTTAAAATATATAGTCAAATAGCTCCATATATGAGCCCTTAGACGAAAATTGTGGTCTCAATTTATGCACAAAACTTTTGCTATTTTGTGCCTTGCTTCAAAGCCATACACAGATGGGAAGCTTCTGTTCTTAAATTGACTAACCGTTCCACGCCTTTTGAATCTGATCCCAAATCTGGCAAGTCAAGCTTAGTACCATTTAATAATGATTCCCGGAATTCATTTTCAGAAAATTCTTCTGTGAGTTGTGGTACACAAGTTCAAATTAATGACAGACCTGTTAACTGTGACTAGTGCATAGCTTTAAAATTGACAGTTGTAATTTGTTTTAATCTTTTGTTGGCTGGCTCCCCACTACTGAAAGAATATAAGAATTAATGTGAGTTATTTAAACAAATGCGCTCTGTATCATTTTGTAAACTATGCCGAATTAGAATCGGTTCGTATTTTTATGCTTGAATTTAGAAATATGACATTTGTTTCATGCCTGACAGAATGGAGATCCATCAATTTACTAATATGTATGTTCTTGCGTAAATAAATCTAGTATTAATTTTGGTATAATTCAAATAATTTGAAATATTTAATAAACTTTATTTCAATTTAAAAATTTATTATGATTTCTCAGCCACATTTATCTCGATGTTCTTGTATACCACACTCTACTTTGTTTTGCTTTATCTCATTTCCAAGTGTAACCAACTAATTTGGCCATGGTTGTAAATTTCATGTTCCCAAATATTCTCAGCTCCTTAGTCAGTTTCTGAAATGTTATAGATTTTAGCTTTTTCTAAACAATGACTCTGTGGCTTACTGA
Source organism: Acanthosepion esculentum (assembly GCA_964036315.1). Taxonomy (NCBI): domain Eukaryota; kingdom Metazoa; phylum Mollusca; class Cephalopoda; order Sepiida; family Sepiidae; genus Acanthosepion; species Acanthosepion esculentum. The sequence continues at coordinate 106,930,275 of OZ038478.1, forward strand.
TGACACCTATATCACCCAATGTACTCCCGTCTCCTTCTCCAAGATCTTTCCTGTTATAGCTTGTCGCGTGGTTGTAGGAGACAGTCAGGATATCAAGTTTCCAGAATATTCGTTTACTAATATATATATTGTTGTAGAGTTATTTCCTCAGTGGAAACTGTATTTGGACTAAATTCGTCCTAAATAGGTTCAACGTACAAAAACGTTAGGAATTTATAATAATCAGTATTACGCAGAGTAATCGAGTTGTGGTCGCTGACTACTTTTCGTATTCGACTCCTACTGACTCCTACTTATAATAGATGGGAGAGTCTATTATCTATAGACTAGGTGTCTTTCACTATAACACCCCCCTCCTAAAACTTTACTCCGTAGGAGTAAAACAGTTTTCTTAATTTTTTTATTTTATTTTATTTTTTTACAGAAAAGGAAAAAAAAACAAAAAAACTTCATTTTTTAACAACATCGTAGCGTATCTCCTACCTTTATGATCCATTAAATGATCAGTTTCCCTTCTTTTTCTCTTGGATCGGCGTACCTCAGGTAACATCGTTGCTGGCGTTGGTAGATCAAATGTATCAAAAATCACCTCCATATGTGTTTCTTCCACTGGAACGCTGTCAACCACGTCTGAAGAGCGTCGTCTGATCTGGTTAATGTGTCGTCTGCACGTGAATTCTTCACCTTTCACGTAGTACAGCACGTTGCTAATCCGCTTTTCTATTTTTCCACTCTCCCAGAATGATTTATTCTGTTTATATACCTTAAAGTATACTTTTTCACCAGGATTGTATTTCTTTACTTGAATAATTTTTTCTGTACCTGGCTTTGTCTTATTTGGTAATAATTTGTCAAAGACCGATCTTACCAGACATGCAAACATCACCTCGGCTGGCGATTGTGAGGCTGCTGTTGCGTTATTTGGGGTAAGTCTGTATACCTGTAAAAACTTTTGTAGGGCTTCATCTGCATGTATTTCTCTAGCTTTCTTTAAAGCTATTTTAAGGGTTTCCACAAATTTTTCAGCTAACCCGTTTGATCTTGGGTGATATGGAGCTGTGGTAACATGTTCGACATTGTATTCCTTGCAAAAATCTTTGAATTGTTTCGACGTAAATTGACTACCGTTGTCCGTCACAATTGTGTCTACTACGCCAAACCTTGCGAACAATTCCAGCAGGAAGTTTTTCGTACTTTGCGTCATCGGTTTTCTTATCCTTTGTATCTCAGGCCATTTTGAGAAACTATGATGTAATGGTATCCATTCAGTGGACCTGCAAAATCCACATGCAACCTAGACCATGGTAGGTCTGTTTTTGGCCAGGGATTAAATTTTACTGGGGGTGCGTTTGCAGCCAAAGCACAGCCTTTACATTTTGCCACTGCGTTCTCAATGTCCCTGTCCATATTCGGCCAATAAGCAAAACTTCGCATTAGGCTCTTCATCCTAGTGCTGCTTGGATGACCAGTATGAAAATCCTTTAATATTTGTTTTTGGAGTGTGTATGGAATCACAACACGTTCTCTATATAACAATACTGTATCGCAAAGCGAAAACACATTTGGTGTGTACTGGTCCGTCTTGGATATTTTTTCTTTTACTTTCAAGATATACTCGTGCCTGGTGGCTTCTTCTTTTATTTTTTCTAGAGTTACTAGTAGTTCCCAAACTGCATTACACACAGTAAATTTCAGGTCTTCTTCTGACTTCAGTGAGGCAATTACCGTGTCTTCTAATGGTTCGCTCCTTTCAGGAATTAACCTGGACAGCCCATCAGCATAGCCAAATTTATTCAATGGTATGTACTCCATGCTGAAGTTATAATTTAGCAATATTGTAGCAAATCTTGGTAGTCGGTTTGCTGTATGCTTCGGCAAACTCTTTTTCCGATCCAAAAATCGAAATTAGAGGCTTATGATCTGTTTGTAGCTTAAAATGTCGACCGTGGAGAAAACGGTGAAATTTCGCTACTGCAAATATTATTCCTAGCGCTTCTTTCTCTATCTGAGAGTAATTCTTCTCAGCTGGAAGTAGTGCTCTAGATGCATGAGCAATTGGTTTTACTTGACCATCTGCCATTTTGTGTAAAATACATGCTCCTATTCCATACGCACTTGCGTCGCAAGATACTATGATTTCTAAATCCGGATTTTAATGGGTTAAAAATAATTCCGAGGTTAACACTTCCCTTATCTTTTCAAATGTTTTCTGGCATTCATTAGTCCACTTCCAGGGTTTTCCTTTCTTTAATAGTTCATTTAATGATTCCCGCAGATCATACATTTTAGGGATGTATATTTGATAATAATTAGCTAATCCCAAAAAACTTTGTAATGTAGTAATATCATTCGGAGCCGGCATGTCTGTTATAGCCGCTCCTCGCTCTGGGTCTGGCCTTCTACCATTCATATCGATGAACTGTCCCAGATATTTCACTTTCTCCATAAAAAACTCGCATTTACTTTCCTTGAGTTTCAAACTTGTATTCTGGAAACTACTGCATTTACATGTTTCACGTATTCTGCTGTACTTGTACTTCTCATTAGGATGTCGTCAAGATACGCTACAGCAAAATCCAGACCACTCAACATCGAATCTATTATTGTTGGAAATGGCGAGGGCGACCTTAATCCCAAAAGGTTGTCTGTTAAATTTATACAGACCCCGATGTGTGTTAATACACAAAAGTTTAGACGTTTCTTTTTCTACTGGTATTTGCAAATATGCATCGCTGAGGTCTATCTTCGAAAATATTGTGCCTCCATTAAGCTTCGCAAATATTTCTTCTGCTGTTGGTAGAGGATAGTTATAGTCTTTGAGTGCCGCGTTTAACCCCGTTGAAAAATCTGCACAAACACGAATGTCTTTAGACTTTTTTTTCACGTATACCGTCGGAGCTGCACAATCACTATAGTCAACTTTTTTGAGTACACCGGATTTCTCTAATCTGTCTAATTCTTTATCAATCTGTTCCATTGAGGCAAACAGAACATTCCTTTGCTTTTTGAATACCGCCTGAGCGTTTTCTTTAGAAAGAATTTTTCCTCCCTCTTGGTACACGTTCCCAACCCTGGTGAAAAAACAGTAGGAAATGTTTCCTTAAGTTTCTTTATTAATTCTTTGGCTTCGGAGTTTAAACTTTCTACCTTGTAACAGAAATAATTTATCGGTAGATCCCATAATTGAAATTCTGTTATCCAATTCGTACCAAGTAAGTTCGTGATATTTTCCATGACAAATATTTTAACTTTTCGCGTTTTTTTTATTTAACGTGACGTTTGTAACAAGTTCTCCAATAAATTGTATTTTTTCTCCTGTCATTGACTTCGCGATTTTCTTTGTCCTCATTAAAGTTGGTTTCCCCAACTTCTTCCACGTATGCAAATTTATGATAGAGAGATCCGTCACGTTGCATTTTTATTTTTTTTATTCAATATTTCGACGGTAACAAATTTTCTAGTTATTCCATCGTTTACCTCGTTGGACTTTAGTTTTCTTATTTTATTGCCTTTATTTTTTGAACGGGAATGTGTGCTTCAATGCCCAACTCTTCCACAGTTGAAACATTTTTTATTCTTTAAATTGCAATATCTGTACCAGTGTAGTTCACCGCAAGCAAAACATGACTTCGGGCGTTTTTGTTTGTCTTTCTCTGGTATTTTACTTATTGCTTGATAATCTGCAATTTTATAATTCTTTTTGTTAGACTGACTTTCTTCTTTGAACCGTATTTTCCTTATATGCGAAACGCCAGACTGTTCTATCATTTTGCGTCTTTTTTTACTCTAACATATCTTGTGCAGTCTTCTGCCAATTTCTGTACCGTAATACTTGGATTGCTTTCCAATTTTTCCATTACTAATTTTCTCAACTCTTCGTCTTTTTCCGCTACCAGCCCCTGAACAAACACCAAGCACTTAAAATTGTCTGCGCTTAACTCTGCTAGCTTGAATTCTTCACAATGCTTATTCACATTGGCTGCGTACGTTATATAATCATGTTCGTCATCTTTCATCAAATTCAAACATTTCCACCTCTTGTGGAACAAAGATGTATTTTTAATAAATATTTCACTTAATATATTTACCGCCTCGGTAAATGTCAACTCGTTGGTTTGTTCGGTAAAATGTAGTTTACCAATTTGTTATGCTCAGCAGTTCCTAATTTGCTTAAAAGAAGCCTAACCTTCTTTCCTTCAGACCACAAGTGGCAGTCCTCGTTATACACGTCCGTATATTTTTTATAATATTCTTCAAAAGTTATCTCTTCATCTGGACTGTACGTGAATATTTCAATTGCATTGCATATTGTATTCTCTGGGAAAGAATCATTTTGTAGACTTTTCTCAGTTATTTCCAGAATTTTGCTTTGAAACTTCCCATGCACCTGTTCCATTTTTGTTGGAATTGCATTTGTTTATTGAAAGTTTCTTTCTGCAACTGCATCTGGAATGTTTTTTGTTGTTCTAATATTTTCGTTTGTTCTTCCATCAGGAACTTTAAAAAAACCTTGAACAGACTTTTGCCTTCCTTTATTTTTATTTTTCACCAAGTTTACACAATGCCAAAATACTGTAGAGGAAGTTCAACGAATTGGTAATTCGTGCCCTATTTTATCAAACTGTCTTATCAAGTAAAATATTTCTTTATCTCAGTTGAGAATATGACAGATTTTTTCGTCACTAAATTGACGTCTTGGCTTGCGAAAAACATTTCCAACACTTTTTTTTTAAGTGTAAATCCGAGACTTTGTCGCCCACGTTATTTGTGGCGAACAAAATTTTTCTTCCTCCGTATGAGTGCAAATACTCGCCGCCAAAGTTATATTGGCGAACGAAAATTTTTTTCTTCATCCGTATGAGTGCAAATCCTCGTCGTCAAATGTTGTTGTAGAGTTATTTCCTCAGGGGGAACTCTATTTGGACTAAATTCGTCCTAAATAGGTTCAACGTACAAAAACGTTAGGAACTTGTAATAATCAGTATTACGCAGAGTAATCGAGTTGTGGTCGCTGACTACTTTTTCGTATTCGACTCCTACTGACTCCTACTTATATTAGATGGGAGAGTCTATTATCTATAGACTAGGTGTCTTTCACCATAACACACACACACACACACACACACACACACACACACATATATATATATATATATATATATATATATATATATATATATATATATATATATATATATATATATATATATTAAAATAGTAATCGCAATGAATGAAACTAGCAACACCGCTTTATCCATGCTTTCTCGTCAGGGCAAAACTCTAAAATAACAAACATGCGCAACGACTAAAATAATGCAATCCGAGAAATATGTGATATGCAATCAATCAATTAATCAATCAATATATATATATATATATATATATATATATATATATATATATATATATTATTAAAGGTTATTTATCATTAAATCCATAAATCACTGCTACCAGAGAGATGACTGATAGGATGTTCACATTCATATTTATATTTGCATACGTTCTCTCTCTGATATTGAGCACTTTAGCCCATAAATATAGCACACCTTAAAAGTACATTTCGTCGCACACACACACACACACAAATATATATATATATATATATATATATATATATATATATATATATATATATATATATATATATATATATATATATAGCATGATGAGAAGCCACGTATATTTTCTTGACAAAACAAATGAAAATTTGCAAATTAAAAAAAAAATTGAATGTTTTTTTGTGTAAGTATTTATTTATATTTTTCATATACATATATATTTGATATTTCATATCTGCCCCGATCTTTCGTCAGAAATAAATTAAATAACTGTATTCAGAAGTTTGTTTTCAAGTAGAGTCCGCCGCGAGACGCGGACGTCACTTGATGTGAAATGCAACTGTGTTTGAATATTTCTAACGTAAATCTAACGATAATATTTTAGATGTTGTTTTAAAAGTTTTTTTTAACTATGTCTAAAAAAAAATTAACTATTGAAATAATTATACAGATTTAAAATTCCCAAGTCTTTATTCCCTAGTTCATATGTGTCTAATTTTAAAATCCAATATTTTTCTTTTTTTCTGCGTGTGTATGTGGAACTAAAATCGGAATCTATCAATAAACATTTACAGTTGTCTAATGAGTGTCTTGATTGATTAAAGTGATCAGCTATGGCGGAATAAGGATTGTTTTGACGTATGGTTAGTTTATGATTGTTGAAGCGAAATCTAAAATTATTTACAGATTCACCAATATATCCACTATTGAGATATATTGTGCAGAATAAATAGTAGATTATGTTATGGCTATTACAGGTGAGGTGAGGTGGGTGTATCTTGATATTGGTGTTGGGTACAGAAAATACACTATCGGTTATTAAGTGTTTGCAAACTAGACAACGAATTTTGTTACATTTGTAATTTCCTGATTGGTTTGTATTATTTAGATATTTGGTAGAGGTGACGATAGCTGATAGGTTAGGTGATTGTTACTTTGCATTAATGGGTGATTTAATGAAAATGTCTTTGATCTTTTTGTTTGAATGGAGGTTCTTGTAATCTTTGTTTAAATTGTGAATAAGTGTGTGGGAATATTGATTGTGGTTAAAAACCATGGGAATCCGTTTGTTGTTTTTACTTTTCTTGTATGTGAGAAGTGTGTTAAGATTTATATGGATAGTTTTATTTAGTGCTTCTTTTATTATATTTATTGGGTATTTACATTTTAGGAATTGTTTTGTTAAGTTATTAATGTTGTGTAGAAAATCTAGATGGTCTGAGCATATGCGTTTTATTCTTAGAAATGAGCTGTATACGATAGAATTTTTTAATTTAAGAAGCTGACAGCTGTTGAAGTGTAGGAATTTATGCTGGTTTGTGTGTTTGTTGTATAGACTGGTAGAAAGTGCGTGTTTGTTTAATTTTATCATAACGTCTCAGAAAGGGACGGATGTGCATGAATGCTCCATGGTAAATTTAATTGTATCGTGGAAGTTGTTGCAGAAAGTAAAAAAAGTTTTTTAATTTTTCTGATCCATGAGTCCATAATAAGTAAATGTCATCAATATATCTAAAATAATGTAATGGTTTAAATTCTGAATTGTCTAGTATCTTCCTTTCTAGAATGTGCCTAAAGATATTAGCATAGCTAGGTGCCAATTTCGTGCCCATTGCTGTGCCACTAATCTGTAAATAGTGTTTGTTGTTGAATCTAAAATTATTATGTGTTAAAATGAAATTTATTAATTGACATATATCTGTAATTTGGTTGTTGGGTAATTTTTTACTATGTAACTCACGGCAAGCTGATACTCCTTCAGCATGTGGAATGTTCGTGTAAAGGGACGAAACATCCATCGTTACTAGGATTGTATCCTGGTGGACTGAGTTAATGTTTTGTAATTTGTTGAGAAAGTCAGTCTGATATTATGGGTCTACCAGGTGGTATGATTTTAAGGGATTTTGAAATTTCATTGATGTTCTCTTCATTATTTGATTGTGTAATTTGATGTTGGTTGGATGAAAAGGTGTTAGAGTGTTTTTCTGAAAGTATTTTGTGGAGTTTATGTAGTTTTGGGATAGTGTAGAATGTTGCTGTTTTAGGGTTCTCAGGAATAAGAGATTTTATGGTATTCCTTATGTTCTGGTTCAGGTTCTGAGTGAGAGATGATAATACAGTTTTGAATGTGCTAGTTGGGTCTAGAGGTAAGGGTACATAGAATCTGTTATTTTGAAGTTAGAACTAATAAAATAACCATAAATATGCCAAAAAAATTAAAAATGATCAATCCAAATAAATAAATTAAAAAATGTCCACACTCCAAAATAACGGATTAGACTACGGCAAGCAATCTAAACATTGGAC
>OZ038478.1:106943139-106945639 GCA_964036315.1 Acanthosepion esculentum
TTTACTTATACTCGATAAGAATAAATAATTTTAAATACTGTAAGTAATCCTAATACATTTACTTGGTTTTTAACTAGGAGTATAGTATATTAAATATTAAAAATAACTTTTTAGAAAGGTGGATAAAACATTTTCTAACCTAAACAGTCCCTCAAAATCTTTAAATATACAAAAAGAAATAATACCATAAGAATTTTTGCCGTTAGAAATAAACCCAGATGACATGAATTTAGCGGATGTCAGAATTTGTTAAAAGATACATCCCTACCCATCCCTAAACATAACCCCGCTTTCAAATGTAACTATTAACTGAGACAACGAAAATTAAAAATTGAACCCTCTACCACCCCTTGTCTAGATGAATGGATTTATCGGTAACCTTGGAAACCCTCAAACTATGAATCTTTCCTGTGCCGTTAACAACCGTAAATTTTAAAAAGTAAGTTACTCCAAAATTCGCTTGATGAGGAAATTGAACTAATGTCTTTGGTTTAATAACAAAATTAAATTCAGGGGCTTTAGCTTCCATTTCTGAAACATGGTCATCACTGTGTAGCGGTAAAACCATATTTTAAATCTATTAATTTATAATATTAATGCTCTGTAAATTTAAATTTACATAGAGCACTATTGTGTAAAAATAAAAATATCTATAAGAACACCGGATTTTATACCTTACTGTTCTTTCCTTTTTATTTATATATATATATATATATATATATATATATATATATATATATATATATATATATATATATATATATATATATATATATATATATATATATACATTTATATATATATGTAAATACAAATATTCCAAATTATCGGAGAATATCATCGTTCTCATTTGTAACATGTGAGATGCAACACCGGATGTAATGGATTTAATGACTGGTGGAACAACGCGGATTCACCCACATTTGTTAACAACCTAAGGTATATTCCATATATATATATATATATATATATATATATATATATATATATATATATATCAGTTATCCGGCTTCTAATATTACCATACCAAAATAAATTATACCTGTTTAAATACCGGTTGGTTTTTTTCTACTCTAAAGTACAGAAGAAAACCTTGATAAAAAAAAAAGATGCTTAGTTTATCTTGCTTTGGTAATGAGGTCAGTAACGAAATCAGATTGTGAAACTGAAATTACTGAATGAGAATACTTACCATCTGTGTTATATGTGGTCCAGCATTAAAGAATAATAATATATTTCCGTAAGCATCGACCGATTTGTCCCAAGAAATGTCCCATCTATATGCGTGCACGTTCGATTGACGAGGTGAGTGCGAAATTTGTTAAAAAATATTCAGTTCCTCTCAAAGTCTATTATCTTTTTCCGCCAATCGACTTTTGGGATACAGCCTGTTTTTTTATGATCGACCTGACATTTCTGATGCTCTAACTCATTCTTCTTAATATTATAAAAACGAGTGGCAACTTCATGTTCCATACCAAACTTCTAGCTTTTGAAAAGTCAAGAGAGAATATGGTCATTTATTTTTTTCATATTTATTCTGTGCGAGATCCATTATCTAACAATTGACTTTATTCATGATTTCAAGTTTCAGATGCTATTTTTTTTACATTGGATTTATTTCTTTGGTTGAATCTCAGCCCCAGAACATCATAAATGTTTCATACTATAGAAATCATTATCCCTATGGGTATATCATTGGGATTTTTGAAGAAAGTTTAGTCATTTACCACCTCCGGTTAAGGATACTCCTCTCCATGGACTCATGTATATTTTGAATAATTTCTCTGTTCGTTTTCTTCCGTTTTTTCTTGTAACTTTATCGCCCCATTTTATTACTGCATTTCCTACAATTGCTTTTCTCTTCATTTGTTATGCAGGTCATACTTTTCACGTTATTATATGTAAAGAACTCATACGTGCTACTGCTTAATTTTCTTGTACATTATTATATTACTTTTCCTTTTCTGTCATGCCATCAACTAACTTTCCGAAGTGTACATATAATTGATTTTTCTTCCTCTTTTGCATTTTCGTTGTTCTATTTCTAGCATTTCTCTTCATCCGTCTGTTTAATTTTTTTGAAAATATTTTCCTCACACTGACTTGAATGAATGTTATTTGTTATCGGTATCAACGCAATCCATTTTGCTGATTGCCGATTTTCCCTTTCTTTTCTTTTAACATAAACAACAGAAATTCTCGTGAAGATGTTAAAGGATTACTGAAAATTCATCGAACTGTAGAAGAAAGCAGAAACAGAATAAGGTATTTAGTCCTTGTGTTAGAATTTTGGAAGTGGATAAGGCTGGGTATTTGCTAAATGCCATCTTATGAACACTCACATTGTAATCTGTTGTTGATATGTGTTAAATTATTAGACATTATCTCTTGTCTCGTGTCAGGAATGTATGGAATACCTTCTAGATATAGAATTCACTAAATTTTGATTGGGTCGCTTTTTTTAAATTTTTTCTTCTTATCTTTTCCTTTAATAATT
>OZ038478.1:106950639-107025639 GCA_964036315.1 Acanthosepion esculentum
CTAACAAGAATACTCACGTTACACCTCTTTTATCAGCACTCAATTAGGATTCGTTTAAACACACATGGAAACCTGTCAAACATGATCAACAAAATCAAGGTCGTCGTCGTTGGCGTAACTCATTGCCAAGTATCAGGATGCTCGTAGACATTCCTTTCTATTTTAAATGATTCTTATGTTGGATCTGCAGAGACATCCGCAAACACTGCATGGTAGGGTAGGATGGTTCAAGGGATAGAGAGCTCCGGCTTATCTTTGCATTCCCTTTGTCTCCTTTATTTGACTTATTGTGTTTTCGAAGGAAGTTGTTTTTATTTTGGTGTACTCTACTTACCAATTGATTCATTCTGAGGCTTCTATCTCTTACTTGACCGGATCATTTTCTCTCCTCACAAGGTCATTTTGAGCTGATTCTTGAATAGACGACATGAGGCACGACATGGTCTGTTTCCAGATGCGAGAACGAGAAGAGGATTTGTTTGAGTCTAGCATTCGGGTAAGGTGTCAAGCTTATCGAAGTAGGTGACGAGTTTCTACGCTCTCCATCAATCCGCGGAGAACATCGTTCTTAATGATCCGGTTCTACCACTTATTCCGCAGGATCTGACAAAAGTTTATTTGATGGAATCATTCATGATTGCGAAAGCGTAGTTTTTCTAGTGTGTGTTACCTGTCTGTTGAGTATATTCACTTTCTCCAAAATGTGGATATTAGGACTTATACTAAGTTAAAACATTTAAAACTTTATAGCTTTTTATACAATCCCTGTACATAACACTCCCTCCTATCCATAATGCATCTCCGTTTTAATCCTGGATACTTTTTCAATTGTTTTTTCTCCTGAATAGATATCTTGCCCTTTGCTCCGCCCCTGTAACCATTTACTATACTAATTTAAATGGTGGTACAGAATGCACATGCAACCACGAGCAATCCACGTTAAGAAGACTGACCTTTATTCCGATCTTGCGCAAACTACACAATGGGGTAAAAACTGACAGTTTACATTCAATGACGCGAAGACTTCTTTGCGAAATTCTCAAAGTTTTTTTACATATTTTCATGAGTACCTGGGAAAACACGCGGATCTATGTTTTATACAAGATCTTGACTCTCTAACCTGATTCTTAACATATTTTTTGGTCGCAGATCTAGTCTTATTTTAATAAGTACACAATGATGAAAGAACGAGAATAAATCAAAATTAATAAATTTCCTTGAAAAAATAATTTTATGAGGAAGGATTAATAAAATGTCTTGTTAATTGTTCGATCAATTAATATAATAATTCAAATATAAATAAAATATTTTTGTCAAAAACAAATATTTAAAGACAAAGAGAAAAAGACTTTCTTAGACATAGCGTTTCGTCCTCTGCTGGACGTTATCAAGGCTTTGATTTTGTGACAAGTCTATATAAATAAGAGCGTTCATACAAATATGTTCACCATCGGAGATACTATTTTGTTATGATGGCATAGAAGATTCTTATACGATGATAACGGTCGTTGAATAGGAGACCTTAGCAGATCTTAAGGTCAAGATGTGGTTCTATGGCGTAATACCACACAAGAAGACGAACTATTAACAACAGAACCTTATGTCTCGATGAAATGTAATGTGTTGTGAGTAGTTTGAAATGTAGTCACAACACATTACATTGCATGATTTACTAAAAATTAGCAACAGTGTTGGTAAACTTTGCACAAAAGAATCTTATGAATTATTTAAAAAACATAAGCCAAATTTCAAATTCAAACATCCTACAAGGATAATAACTCCCGTCAGATTGGAGATTGGAAGGATAAGCAAGACTATCCTTGAACGCGTTATTAAACAGATTAAAAATGACTTTAGACTTATTCAATTGATTCCACTGAAGTTAATAAATGGTTTAGAAGCATAGACAAAACACAACAACAAAAAAAGAGCTGCACCCTTATCCAGTTTGATATTGTTGATTTCTACCCTTACATATCCAAGGACATCTTTACACTGGCATTAGAATTTGCCAAAATTTATTTCAATATCTAAAGTGAAGTATTATTATGAATTGTAAGAAATCTGTCCTCATCCACAATAAAGAACCGCGGATAAAATTCTGATGGTAATTTTGATATTTCTATGGGATCATTGGATTCTGCTAGGTTTTTCTTATTTGGTTGGCTTAGATATTTTGTATAACCTTACTGTTTATGAGATCTCGCTAGATAGTATAGGTTTATATAGAAATGATGGTCCTATGGGTGTAAAAAACTATACGAAATTTCATGTTGATAAACCAAGAAAATTGATACATAGGTAATTAAACATTTAGACCTTAAGGTTGAAATTAGTGTTATAATTAAACAAGTTGATTTTCTTGATATAATGTTGAATCTTGTCTATGAAGATTTCCAGGCTTATATGAATAATATTACGAACCTATTCTATATACCTTAATTCCAGTCAGCCCCGTCTGAAATCCGACATATTCCTTCCTCAGTATAACGTAGTAACAGCAACCACTCATCGAACGAAGATTTGTTTGAGAAACATAGCAGTGTGTACAATAAAGTTCTTAAGAAGAGTGTGTGTAAGTGTACTGAAATTCAGTTTAGAGAATACGAGGGTAATTGAAAGAAAATCGAGATAGGAAGATCCTCTGGTACACACCTCCATTTAATCAATCAGTAAATACTAAGTTAGGCCATAAGTTTCTCAAATTAATTGATAAATATTTTCCGAAAACCAATACAAATATTGAATAAGAATACATTAAAACTTAGTTATAGTTGCACTGATAGTCTTAAGAAAATCATAACGTTGCACAACTATAGAACACTTAAACAAGTTAATAATTTTAGCCATAATGTAAGCACTAATGCAAATATTGTTAAGGACAGTAACCAATGTAATTGTAGGAATCATAACAAATGCCCAATCTCTAACAAATGCTTCATTGAATCACTTGCGTATCTGTGTTCTATTTCTACAATAGAATATTCGATGGCTGAAAAGATTTACTTTGGCAGTTCTAAGAAATCTTTCAAAACTCGTTGGTATCAGTACTTATCTTCTTTTACTAATGTTTCTTATAAATATAATACTTCACTTTCAAAATATGTTTGGAAGATAAAAGATCAATATAACCCCCTAAATTTTAATTGGAAAATTTTAAAACTTAATGGACATGTATATCCTTATACGAACCTTGTTTTCTGTGTTTACAGGAGAAAAATTTAAATCATCAGACTTTTAAATAGGGTGGATTTATTAAATCTAAGATTAGAATTAACTGTCAATTGTAAACACATTTTACCTTTACAGATTTTGAAATTTGAGAATTGCTTCTTCTTATATATTACAATAACCTTGTTGTAAACATATAAAGCTTATCGTTAGTCAAATATTTTGTTGTAGTTTAGTTTTTATATTCTTCTTCTAACCTTGTTAGTAATATTTAGTATAGAGGTATATGCGGTTGGCGGATATTTTTCCGTTGATTTGTTTTATTAACACCCTATATATACATTTAGTTAACAGTTGAATTCAATTGGGTAAGATTTATATTTTTTAATTATTTAATTTACTTAATCTATATGCTAAATATTTTTTGTTTAAGCCATTTATTTTAAATATTTTGTTTGACCTTTATAATTTTGTTATTTTGTTTAACTATTCTGTTTTCTTTTCCTTTTATTTTCATATTATTTATCTACTATAAAACTGTGAAATTCTAACATTTAACTATGCGATTTAGCTAGTGTAAATTACGTTTACTTTATCATAGGAAATGTCAGCTGCATCTGTTAACATTGTAGCAAACTTAAGATTTGTTTAAAAATTAAAGTTAAACCTCTGGACGAGTTTAAACCTGTCTTTCATGACCTCTTACTTAGCATAGGCCATTTTGGTTTGTTTAACTGATAATAATCATAACAAGTCCCTATGCTACAAACCTTCTATGCTTTCATACTCCTTTTTTATTCTTCCTTTTCCCGGAAAAGATATAGTAGTTTGAGTCTTGTTTCTTGCTATTTTTCTATTTACTTTCTTCGCGTGAAAAAATGTTGTATATGATTGAAATCCTAAAAAAATTGCAATAATCAGTTATTTACTAACGCCTGATGAGATGTGTAGTTACAAATCGAAACATCATTTGTGTAGCGTTTATATACGCGTTTGAATGAAATAACCTATAGTAATTATATATATATATATATATATATATATATATATATATATATATATATATATATATATATATATGTATATATTAATGTCTTTTCAGACTTCCAGCATTACAATAAATACCACGACGTAGACAAAGAAATTCAGTTTACCAAACAGACATCGCATTCATCTATATAGATGTATTTAATTAATAAAAAAAGTGATAGTTATTTTTAAATATTATTTATATATATATATATATATGTATATACAAACACACACGCACAGACACACGCATACACGCACACACACACACACACACACACACACACACACACACATATATATATATATATATATATATATATATATAGAGGCGACAGGCTGTTTCATGCTAGACGCAATCGTCTGCCTGACGTTCGCGTCTCGGATGAAACAGCCTGTCCCCTCTGAGTGTTGTCTTCAATGTTCACTTTGATATTTATATCTAAATACGCTCTATCTCTGATCTTGAGCACTTTACCCCATACATATAACACACCTTAAAAATGCATTTCTTCATATATATATATATATATATATATATATATATATATATATATATATATATATATATATATATATGTATATATATAAATGTATATATATATATATATATATATATATATAAATATATATATATATATGTATGTGTGTGTGTGTATATACAAACTCATATATATCCCTACAAAAATAAATGCATTTACATGTCTAAACATATATATATATATACATGCGTGTATATATAATACACACACACACATATATATATATATATATATATATATGTGTGTGTGTGTGTGTGTGTGTGTGTGTGTGCGTGCGTATGTCTGTGTGTGTATTATAAGCAAGATTCCTAAGATTTTGTCAAGAATTATAAATACTAATATTAAATCATTATTACCCATAAAGTTCCGTGTATGTTTATAATTATACAAATGTGGGGTTACTGCAAAGATACGCACATTCACATCCACACACAAATACACATGCTTCCGTGCATGCATATACAAATATATAAATGCATATACACATATATACATAGATATTTACTTGCATGCATACATATACATGCATATCTAAATAACTAAATGAATATTATATTTCGGTTTCTCTGCAAACAGCGGAACATTAACATAAAAATATTATTACAAAAATCGAGGTTTATGGCAATTCCCTGAGTTTGTTAATCTGTCAAATAATACGTTCCAATCAACTAAAAATATAAATAAATATTATCACAAGGCGCGCAAAATCCAAGTATACGATTGAATGATAAGAAGTACTTCATCAGATAAAACAGTGATAACGTGTTATGATATCGAAAACATTTCAACAGCGGGTAAATGCATTAGAAACACATAAAACATGAGATTGCATGGGGAAAATGTTATAATGCCAATATTCGGCGCAGCATGAAAAAGGTATTTGTTTTCAATTTATCTAAGTTTGGTTATTTCCAGATTTGTTTTTTTTTGTTTTTTTTGCTGGGTTTTCTCATCCTTATTTTATTACTTTCATCTTCGTTTATTTTTTTGTTGAAACTTAAACACGTAGAATACTTGACAAATATTGAACAAACGAAGCAAACAAATTCTACGACTGAAACAACTTCGACAGTAGCACACAATAAAATACATTGCTGGAAAATGCAACTATTTTTAAGATCTATACTTCTTCAAAAAATGTTATTTTTCTAATGGAAACAATAAAGCATGAGCACACAAATGCGTATACTATGCATCACTATCATCACATTACATAATAATAATAATAATAATAATAATAATAATAATAATAATAATAATAAACATCCCAAATAAAGGAGAAGGTAAGAAAGGAGTACGACAGGCGTTTACGTCTGGTATGAAATACCGAGCTAAATTCAAAAAACAGAATATCAACCATAAACTCCTTGGGTGTCTCTGTGGTGCAATACAGCTTTACTGTCCTTAACTGGACCATACCTGAAATTAAGCGAATGTACGCCAAAACGAGAAAGTTTTGCTACTGCATGCATCATCCCAAAGCTGATGTTGATCGTCTGTATGTGCCCAGATCCGAAGGTGTCAGAGGATTAGTTCAATTAGAACTGTCCTACAAAACTACAACAATTGACCTCCAAAGATACTTGGAAACTACAGAAGTCTGGATGTTGGTATGTGTCAAAGAACATGAAAGTAGTAAGCGTCTTTACTCCGTACTAAAGGAAGCCAACAAATTCAAAATGGAGTTTGAAATGGGCGCAGAAATAGAAGTAAAGCACAATACACCAGCTGAAGCTGCAAAATACTTAGATAAGAAAGCAAAGATAAATGCAACATACCAGATACAGAAACAATAAGATGAACCGCTTCATAGACACTATTCTGCCCTTACCAAACAAGCTGGTGTAGACAAAACCCGTACCCATCAGTGGCTACGTAGTGCAGGGTTAAAAGCTGAAACTGAAGGTTTTATCCTTGCTGCACAGGACCAATGCTTGTTAAATAGAAATTATCAAGCGCATATACTAAAATATTGTGATAACGCAAAATGCAGATTTTGTGATAAATATCCACAAACAATTGATCATCTTGTATCAGGCTGCACGATATTGGCACCCCCTGAGTATAAAGCCTGGATGATAGTGGTCCAATATCAGCAATGGAAAATATGCAACTTTTAAGGGAAATTAACTGAAAGAAACTGGTATGAACAACCTCAGACTGGTTACGTAGATAGGACCGGTTAAATTTCTATGGGACTACACAATATACACTGATAGAACAATCAAAGCCAAGTGCCCAGAAATTGTTATTAGAGACCACAAACAAAGTGCCGCCTTATTGATATGGTAGTACCTGCAGATTGCAATGTAACTTTGAAGATATTCGAAAAGTTGTCAAAATACAAGGACCTTGGAATTGAAATCTCAAAATTGTCGCACATGGGAAAATTATCAATCCCTGTTGTAGTTGGAGCCATAGGACTGTTTGGAAAAGATTCCAGTAGACTAATTTAATGGATTCCTGGAAGTCCATATCTCAAAGAGATACAAAAAATTGTTCTCACAAGTACAGGCCACACTTTTCGAAGGGCTTTATCTATGTATTTTTTTTTTGTCAGTGGAAAGTGTCATGATGACTTTCTAACTTTAAGTCCCTGGGCAGGACCCGGGAAGAAATGTGTAAACGCCAGAAATCAAAGGAAATAAAAAATAATAATAATCTTATCATAATTGTGCTTGTTCTTTCCATAATTACATAGTTCATCCGTCCGTAAAAAATGAATTGGCCTCAGAAAAGTTTGTATTGTGTCCTCTAAATTACATTTATCGTTAAATGTAACGTGTTTTAAGGGTTGTTTTCCCCTTATTGGGAAATCCACTGAATTCTTTGTGGCTGCGAATCTTTAATTTCATTTCTATGCTTCATCGTGACTTACCAGGCTTTGTTCATTAGTGAAAAGCCTTAAATATATATTCAAGTACGTTTACAAGAGACATGACTGTGTTTCTCTTGAAGTAAGAGACAACCTAGTGGCAGATCATGAGCAGAATCAAGCTCACGATGAAACTGCTAATTAACTTGCTTGCCGATATGTTTTTTCCACTGGAAGTTATGTGGAGACTGTCGGAGTTAAAGCTACATGGCATAACTCATTATGTCTACAGACTTGCTGTGCATCTCGAAGAAAAAGATTTTACTTTTACAGAGACAACGCTCAGCAAGCTGCTCAAGCTCAGAAGGACCGCGAAACTACATTCCCTGCATGGCTTAAACAGAATGAGCATCATCGTGATGCAAGGAAAGACTCATACCTTGACATTCTTCTGCATTATGTGTTTAATAAGCGCACTAGAACAGGGGCACCAAGGTAAAGGAATACTAATACAATCAGTAGAATGTATGCAGTGATCCCTGGAGGCCAGAAAATATTCCCTTGCGAATGTTGCTGTTGCATGTTTCAGGCGCCGTGAGCTTCCAGGATTTGCACACTCTAGGAGAAATCTTGCCAATATGTAAGGTCGAGCAGTAATTTAATATTTTAGGCAACATGCCTGAGATATGTTCTTCTCTCAGACGATGACACACTGGAACATGCATTGCTAGAAGCTTCTGCCTGTAGGATGCCCTGAAAGTGCACCTTACGTGTGGACAACTGGGAATTAATCCATCATTGAAGATTTCTTTCAAAAAGTTTTTAATGCAGACCACGCAGATAACATGGCACTGCACTCAACTGATGAAATCTTGATAGAAAAAGGCATTAATTCTTTAGCAATTGGGATGTCTGAATCGATTGGAGTAACACAGCTTAAACATCATGAAGACCTCGATCACCCAGGCATTGCAACACTTACTGATGAACAGAGACTGATTGTTAATGCTGTGCTTGAATCTGTAGATAGGGAGTGGACAGGTGAGGCTCCAAACCACTCTTGTTTCTATGTAGATGCACCCTGAGGTTGTAGTAAGTCTTATATATTTAATACCATAATTTCTTATCTGCGAAGGAACCACTGAAACATGAGCAGTGATGCTTAGACAGACATTGACTCTACACTACTGTCAAGTGGAAAGACTATCCATAGTTTGTTCGAATTGCCTGTACCACTCGGGTCGGCCAGCGTTTGTAATATACCAGCCACTTTAGCCATGCAAATTATTTACGAAACGTGGCTTCTATGATTTCTTCATTTACTTTTTATGCTACTGATAAAGCCTTGCGAGATATTGATTCTGTTTTTGGCGGTAAAGTAGTGCTCTTGGGGGGAAAATTTTGGCAAATCTTATCCATATTACCTAGAGGAATTTATGTGGCAATCATCGATGTCTGTATTACAAATTTTCCATTTGTTTGATTTTCATCCAATAGAGATCAACCCCAAAAATCAGAACAAAAGCAGATCAAGGGGAATATGCATCATGGCTCTTGTATCTTGGAAATGGAATATAAGCAGTTTCACAGGATCCTACTTCTGCTGTTGATGTCATAGAAATGCCTCAAATTTCATGCGTTAACGGCCCTCTGGTGGATGATATCTTAAACAATACACTGAGGAAAAGTGAACGGAGTAATTCTTTCGCCAAAGACTTCAAACTGCCTCCTGATCAATGAAGAACTTTGGAGACAATTTCCAGGTTACTGTTACACATATTATAGTAAACTAAAGTTTAGACAGTTGATCCTGCTGAGGCCGAGCGCAACCCACTTGAATTTCTAAACTCTGACACCATTACGTATGCCTCCTTAGAAAATGAGTTTAAACACCGGCTCAATAGTAATGATTCATCGTAATATTTCTATCCCGAGAGGAATCTGCAATGGTACAAGACTGGAAATGGGGACCATGCATCAATATTAAAATTGAGGCGTCCTTGATTAGCGGTTCACTAATTGGCAGACGTGTCCTCATTCCCAGAACAAAGTTGGCTCCTAGTGACTCTAACTTGCATTCAGTTTGGGGAGAGCACAGTTTCCTGTCGGTTTGTCGTATGTCGTGACTATTGACAAGTGGTAGATATTTGAAACGGAATCTTTCAAGTGGTCTCCTTGTTACCCCTTCTTATCTGGCTGTCCTTAATTCCCCTTCGCATGAACTAAATAGTAATCACTATAGATTTAAAGGTAAGATGAATGTGTTTAATCAACTATTTTACATGGATGATATCAAATTCTTTGTCCAAGTCGACAATGACATGAAGGGTACTGTAAATACTTCAGTGGTGACATCGCATTAGATTGATGTGCAAAAGCAACATTCAAGAAAGTGAGAATTACAGAAACACACTCAATATATATAGATTGTGTCATAAAGATTAGCGATCGGGAACAAGAAGAAGCCTATAAATACCTAGGAATCACCGAAGGTTATGGAATAAGCAAATAAGGATGAAAATAAGAAAACAATACGACAGAATCGGCTGAAAAGTTCATATACTGACCACGTCACTCCCCTGAAATGCAACCAAATGAGCTTACTTTTTCAATATTTTCATCACCGTTATAACGAGCATTTTAGCGCTTATAATATAAGTAATGCTTCGGCTACTTGACGTGACGCCTGTATTAAACGGTTTCTTTTTTCTCTTACCTTTGACATAGACCTCTTCATTTATACTTATGTTCATACAGTCACATAGAGTGTACACCATAACCTCCCCCTTTTTGATATTAATACTTTTTATAAATATTTTATTATTTATTAATATTAGTATTTCCCCTCTTCTTACTTGAGAATTCGACAACTACTTGACATTGTAGCGTTTCCCTCTCGGATTTACATCAAGTTATTCAGTTCGCTTTCTTTTCTAGAACTTGTCCTTTTAGCTTCCACTACTTTTGCTGTGGGCACATTGAAAACATCATATACCATTTTCATCGGTTCTTCCAATATTTCAGGTTTTTCATCAATGATCCTTTTTTCAGCTGATTTTATAAGCATGTCAAATATATGTGGGACAATCTAGAAGTGGCTTTACATGGTAAAAGGGAAAATATTTGAAAATAAATGAAGGATTCGAAGATCTTTGTAAACATATTACGACCCCGCCATATTACCTATGGTAGAAAGGACAGGCAGTAAAGTGGGAAAGTTCAAAAAAGCGTTGAAGACAGCACATCTACAAAATGTAAATGTGGAAGCAGTTCAAAATTATGTGAGGGTTTAGCATGTAACGCCTAAAACCAATACACCATCATGCATGTCGTAGGTGGAATTAAGGTTTGCTAGAGAAGTAAAATCAGTGTTTGGCAAGTATTAACAAGTAGGGAAACGTGAATGGATAAAAGAAACGATACCAAAAGTTACAAGCTCGACGATATTCTTTACCTGTGAATTGCGTTCAGTTATCAGGTCTGGTATGCCATATCTCGCAAAATGTTAATGCAAGAAATTCACTGACATTGAAGATCTTAGATTTTGCACTTATACATTATCGGCCATTTAGTGAAACTATTAACTACGACAAGAAATTGTGATCCTTTCATAGGACATGAAAATGAATATACTGTCTTCAGCATGATGTGTCTGTCTTTGGCCAGGGTTATATCTTTGTGATAGGTAGCACAATCTCTGAAACTTTCACTACTTTTCACTATTTTGGTCCAATCTCGTTCAATATACGAAACTTCACATCAGAGATTGTATTCTTTATATACCAGGATGTTCGATATGAAAATGCTTCAGTAGTCGCTTATGTGACACAGTAAGTATTACAACCCGTTGTCCGAACATTACTACACAGTTGCATAGCAAGTAAACGTTTAATTATGAATTTCGTTCTTTGCTACTTTCTTTCAATTGATTTTTATTTTTGCAATAAAGAGGTCATTTTCTGTTTTTTTCTCTTATTTTTCCTAGGGTAACCGTTAACACTCGTACTACGTTGCACAAAATGTTTTTATTTCCATATCTTAAAAAAAAGATATGGAAATAAAAACATTTTGTGCAACGTAGTACGAGTGTTGCTTCAATTACCGTGTGCTGAAATGTTTCCGAAATTTTAGTTATTAATCGTGATAATCGATCCGCATATCCTAAATTCTTATACCCTTGTTACGCCATCGTAAAATCATAGTTCATTAAGATGATACCCCTGCGTTGTAGTCTATTACTGTGTGCGTAGGTATCCCTTTATTTGAAAAAACATACATTTAATAGCTATCTGTGTTTTGTTTCCAACATAAAAATTCTTCCATAAATAAATATATGAAAATGCTCCACATCAAATATAACTGATACAGTCTCTTTTTCTATTTGGCTGAAATTTTTATCTGTTGGTGGAAGCGAGCATTCATTTTACCATTATCGTATTTATGCAAAATCATTGCTCCAATAACGTACTGCTGTTTTTTGATCGTAGTGTGAAACAGTTATATCTGGCTTAGAGGTATCAAATCAGGTATATTATGTATATATATTTGATATTAATTAGCCAGGCCTAGAAAAGCTTGTAACGTAGTGACGTTTGTTGATAGAGCCATATTTTTAATTGCACTTTCCCTCGACGGATTTGGTTGAAGACCATTTTTATCAATTATTTGACGAAGGTATTTAATATTCGGCAAAACAATTCGCAGTTTTCTTCACTGAGCTGGCAGACATACTCTCTTATTTTTTCCAAAATTGTTTTCCCATGTCCAACATGATTAAAATTTCTTCCAGATACGTCAATGCGAAATCGCAGTCCGCATGCATGTTATATATAGGTTATTGAAAAATTGCTGGTGCCCCTTGTAAACCAAAAAATGATGGTTTTCCACATGTGAAAACAGGATTTATTCTCATTTTTGTACATTTGTCTTTTACTTGTACCTATGCTCATTCTGTTTTTATAATTCTTCAGCATTGTGTTTCAGATTTAGAATTGTCTGGCAATCGTCCACTATTTATTGCAGTGTAACAATACTATTTGGTTCAATTTTCGTTAACATTTTCGCTCGTATAGCATCTAATGAAAGAAAATTAAACATGTGTACATATCTGCAGCCATTTCCTTTGTTTTAACCTTTTCACATTCTTTGTTAATAATACTAGCGTACGTGACAATAACTTCGTCCTCATTTTTGGTCAGATTTGATTAGATGCTCCAGCGCACATTAAACAGAGAGCTCCTCTTGACACTAATGATTTTCGTCAAAATGTGTACCGTTTATTCAAATCCGATTTCAGCATTATTTCTTGTAATATGTAGTTGCAGTATTTGTAACATTCTATCGGGGATAATATCCTCAGCAACAACCTCTTTTTTCTGTCATCATCCCAGCCGCTCTATTCCTGACTGTTCATATCTATGAAAATGCTCAGAAAAAATCAGCCCCTTATCAGGATTGTATACAAATTTTGATATGTTGTTTTGGACAGCGTCTAGCATAAGAGACGCTGAGGAATATTTTGTTTTCTTCACAGTTGTATCCAATAAATCCTGTTCCTCTCTTTGTAGTTCTAGCAACTATTGATTTTGTTGTTGTTGCGGTTTCTGTTATTGTTGTTGTTGAAATTATCGAAGCCACAATGTGCTCCATATTCGCAAGAACAAAATGTTTTGTTCCTAAACCAAGACAATGTCTTCTTTCTTCTAGAAAACAATAAAAATAATTAAATCAACATGGTTAAAATTCCTGTCGTCACCTGTGTCTTTGTTCCTGAGGATGCAAGATATTTTTCCGTACTTGTACTTGTTTACTCAATATGTGTTTCCAAAATCTGTGTAAATCGAGTATATGTTACTCTTATTGTTTTAAGTCTTAACAATGGTTACATATCGCCTAGGTTTCGAATCCCTCGTTGCGACTGTTATAACGCGCTTCGTAGATTTATTTATGGACTGCGAATATAAAAGGAAATGATGCAGAAAATTAACCTATTACAACTCACATCTTCAAAATGAGGCATAAAAGTCCATTATCAGGAACGGATTTGGAACTAAAATAGGAGTAACTATAAGTCAGGAATCTAAAAACCATAATTTTGGTAGATATAAGAGAGCAGAAAGAAAATATATACATAGACGATTTAAAAGAAAATTAGTGAATTATTATTATGAGTAAACTTGGCACAGATTTCTGTTTAACAATTAACATGAAAGACTAGGATTGGACACAATAATATAGAAAAAAATAATTTCTAATGTGATAATTTTTCTTGCACTTAGGGCCGATTTTGTTAGTAGTCAAATAAAATAAATCTTAAAATTATAATAATGAGTTATATGGCTTATTTTAAAAAAACTTTGTCAAAAATAATGAGTAAAAATCTCCAGGAAGAAAGAGGAACATGTGTAGAACCTATTTGGAAGAAATTGTAGATTAGGAAACTAAGAGTTGTGATTAGATTGCTTTGAGAATATTCTACACAATGAACTTAGCATGACGAAAGTTTCTTCTTGGTAGGTGACATGTCTTCTGACACATTTCGCTGGAAAATCTGACATTGTCTGAAAGAGATCCACAGCTGGTTTTCCTTGATCGCTTCATAACACAGGATGAGCAATGGTTTCATCATTTTGAGACAGAGAAAAAGAAAAAGGCCATAGGGTCTGTTGTGGTGGGATCCACCTAATCTGCATAGGTGACTACCAACTATATAAATAATGGTTGGTACCAGAAGACGAAGAGAAGGAATCACGAGATCCAACTAGAGACTATGATCGACTGCGACTAGTCAACACATTCTCCAGGAACGTCTTCCCAGAAATATACAGAAATACTATATGTACTTATTGTGTACACTTTCTTGTTATAATACATTCTTGTTCTAAGTACATTTTGTGTTGCATTATTATTCCATGCATTAGGCGAGATTCAACAATGAGTCAAGACTCAACAATGGCGACGAAGTAGAACGAACCATACGTCAAGTTTCAACAATGGCCACGAAGTAGAACGAACCATACGTCAAGTTTCAACAATGGCCACGAAGTAGAACGAACCATACGTCAAGTTTCAACAATGGCCACAAAGTAGAACGAACCATACGCCAAGTTTCAACAATGGCAAAGAAGTAGAACGAACCATACGGAAAGAAGAAAGAATTAATAGTGAGAGTTTTCAAAAATTGGGACAAGTCATTGAAGAACCCAAGCTGAAAAAAAAAACTATTAATTAAAAGTCCAACGTTAACGTAACGACGAAGGATTCTGAACTTCTGGATATGTAGAACTCGTTAAAAGACGACTAAGCATAAAGGAACGTTCACTCAGAAAAATTGAAAGGTGTCGTAAACGAGTAACGGTAATTTTAAATTAAAAAATTATCTACAACGAGACACACTCTAAAAAGAGAAATTGGCCGACTACAAAAACATGCATGGATTTAAAAGGAGCACAAATACACCGTGTCGACTTTCAAAGGTAACAAACTTTTTAAAAAAAATTTTATTTGTTCAACAATATAGTGACGAATTAGCTCTGATAAGAAAATCAGACGTTGTCATTGAAATACGCGAACAGGAGTCGAAAACGAAAAAAACGTCCGACGCTCTCTGTTCACGAAAAAAAATAAATACCAAAGTTGATTAGCACGGGCATGAATGTAAAAGCAAGACATAAAATAGAAAAGTCGTACGTTGTTTCGATTTTTTGGTCAGCTTATATGATATTCGTGGATACACAAATTAAAAGTATATTCCTTGTTGCATGAACACTATCAGCTAAAGATGGATGAACTATCCAAAGTCATATCCGAATTATTCAAATCCCAACAGATAGCACAGCAAGAACAACTGATAGCGATGCAAAAATATCAAGAACGTCAAGAGGAAAGACTTTTGGAAATTCAAAAGTTAACACTGGAGAAATTAAACAACTATCAGGCAAATGAGGGAAATTATTCATATTCGAATAACACCATATTTAATTCGCTGGAAACTTTCAACTATGTGCCAGACGAAGAAAAAACGTTTGAAGCGTACTTTAAACGATATGAAGATATTTTCTACACAGACTGTGAAAACTGGTCGAATTCAAGAAAAGTCAGTCTATTACTAAGAAAGCTAGGTACAGCAGAACATAGCAAAATTGTAGAATTTATTCTACCGAGAAAAACAACTGAATTGGAATTCTCGGAAACAGTGAAATTGCTAAAAGAGCTATTTGGAGCAAATATGTCGCTTTGGCATAAGCGATGGTTATGCATGAATGTTTCTAAATCCGACGATCAGGATTACTTAACATATGCATCTATAGTGAATAGACATTGTGACAATTTCAGATTGGCAGAGATTACGGTTGAAGAATTCAAGTGCTTAATTTTTGCTCAAGGACTGGTATCCAGTAAGAGTGCCGAAATAAGACGTAGAGTTTTGTCTAAACTCGAATCTGAACAAGGCCTTACCCTGCAAAAGTTAGCAGAGGAGTGTCAACGGGCCGTAAAGTTAAAGTAAGAGTCGCAAAAAATCGAAAAAGCTGGTATTGCTTATATTAAAAAAATAAAAAAGCAGTCACATTACCCATCAGAGAAAAATTGGAGAAAAAATTCGGCGTATTGTAATAATAGAACAAGAAAATAAAAAGAACGAAAATAAAAAAGTCCCACCATATAATTGCAGACGTTGTAACGAAAGACATTGGGAGGTAAATTGCCCATAAAGAAATAAGAAATGTTTCGTGTGCCAAAAGAATGGTCACAAAGGATCGTGTTGTAAAACGAAAAAATTCAAGAGCCGAATAAGACAAACAAATTCGAATATCAAATCAGATAGAGATTTGAGGAAATATGTGACGACTGAAATATTCAAAAAGAATATCAAATTTCAACTCGATTCGGGGTCAGATTTAACAATAATGAACGATAAAACATGGAAAATTTTAAAAAGGCCTACAATAATGAAGTCAACGAAACTCGCTCGAACGGTAACTGGAAAGCAAATTAACTTCGAAGGCGAGGTTGTACTTCCAATGAAATTTTATGGGATCGTTAAAAAAATAAAAGTTTTAATTCTGAGAAATGGAGAAAACTTGTTGGGTACAGATTTTATTGAAACATTCGAATTGTGGGATAAACCGTTAAACTCATTCTGCAGAAAAGTAGAAAGTAATACGCAAACAAGACAGGACATTAAAGATGAATTAAAGAAAAAGTTTCCGGAAACCTTTACACCTGGTCTTGGAAGATGTAACAAGTTTGAAGCTAAATTTGAATTAAAAGAAAATACTATGCCTATATGTAAAAAGAAACGTAACGTGCCTTTCGCAAGTGTAGAGAAATTAGTAGTACCAAAAAAGTTGCAGAAAAGAATCCTACGGGACTTTCATATGGGTCACCCGGGGATTAATAGAACAAAAAGCTTAATGCGAAGCTTTGTATATTGGAAAGGAATGGATGTGGATATCGAAAACATGGTTCATCGATGTAAAGGGTGTGCGTTAGCAGCTAAGGCACCACCTATAGTACACAAACCATGGCCAAAGACGGATCATCCGTCGGAAAGATTACACATTGATTTCGCTGGTCCAGTAGAAGATTATTACTACTTAATAGTGGTAGATAGCTTTACAAAATGGCCGGAAGTACTACGCTGCAAAAAGCCTACGTCCAATACCACAACAACTTTTTTGCATGAACTAATTGCACGGTTCGGTGTGCCAGAGTGTATTGTGAGTGACAATGGTACACAATTCACTTCTGACGATTTTAAGGAATTTTGTGAGTTATATCAAATTAACCACATAACGACGCCGCCGTATCATCCGAGATCCAATGGACTCGCAGAAAGATTTGTAAATACGTTAAAGCGCGCTCTGAAGAAAGCCTCAGGAGTTCCAACGGAAAAGGCGCTTCAGCAATTCCTACAAGTATACAGAATCACGCCTAACCAGAGAACACCATCAAACATGGCACCAGCTGAACTAATGTTCGCTAGGAAAGTTAAGTCAGTGTTTGACAAGCTTTTGCCAGGAAGAAATAGAATAAAGAACACTATGTATACAGCTAGAAAAAGATACACCCCCGGAGAGAAGGTGTTTTTCAAGTGCTATAGAAACAACATTGAGTTCTGGGAGCGAGGCATAGTGGATAAGAGAATCGGTGACCTGATTTACATAATAAAAGGGCCGAAGAATACTCATAAAAGGCACCAGAACCAACTCAAAAAAATGCTACGTGCTAGAGCATGAAGAGAGTATACCGGATGAGGAGGAAGATCCCATTGATGTAATGTATGATACTTTTCAAGTAGAACCTCCACAGAGTGCTCCTGAACCGAGAAGATCCGGTAGGAAACGAAAGTTCACGGACCCATTTGACGTGAATCCAAAACGGAAAATATATTGAAAAAAAAAACAGATATACATATGAACTATGCAAAGGGGATCTACAAAGAAATAACCATGATCATCATCCCATATAGAAGCCAGTTTGAAATCCAAAAGGATTCCAAGGCTTGGGAGGGGGGGTGTTGTGGTAGGATCCACCGAATCTGCATAGGTGACTACCAACTATATAAATAATGGTTGGTACCGGAAGACGAAGAGAAGGAATCACGAGATCCAACTAGAGACTATGATCGACTGCGACTAGTCAACACATTCTCCAGGAACGTCTTCCCAGAAATATACAGAAATACTTTATGTACTTATTGTGTACACTTTCTTGTTATAATACATTCTTGTTCTAAGTACATTTTGTGTTGCATTATTATTCCATGCATTAGGCGAGATTCAACAATGAGTCAAGACTCAACAGGGTCTAAATACCCGAATCGATCTATTCCTAAAAGGCCAAAATAGTATATTCTGCAGTGTTCTGTTAGGAAACATTTTCAAAACCAAATGCTCCAGAGAAATGATGCTTCATAAGGACAATTTACCAACACAGAAGTTTTTATTTCAACTGCTTTTACCTGGATCACCTTACCTTTTATCCTGATTTGCTTTTACCTGACTACCATCTGTTCACCAAAATAGAAAGAAAAAAACTTGGAATCAGTATCCCTGTGGTGATAAACGCTTCTTCCTCAATAGGATGCAGTCATTGATGGAAGAAGTGTGTGTTAACCTCAATGCGAACGTTGTAAATCGAGTAAATAGTACACCCCGAGTGACTATATGAACTAGACCATAACTGTAAAAATAGAGCTCCAAGTCAGAGGTAAGCGAAAAAGTAGCTGTTTGGAGTCAGTTTTCAGTCAAATTAATTCAGGCGACGGCAAGTAGCAAATGTTTACTTATATTACAAGTGATTATAAGTCCTAGATATCAATCTAGTATTGTGCTTATATTCATGGTAGCGAAGAGGAAAGATTGTTATAACGATTATCCTGAAAACATTTATAGGAAAGTCTCAAGAAATATGTTACAACAGCCTGACCTGACTGAAGCCGAGATGTCATGTTGGGACCGATAATGTTGCAGATTCTTCGTTGAATGCTGTCAACAATCTCTACATATATAACAGAAGCACCAGAGTAGATTTGAGCGGAGTATTCGATCCACGGACGAATGTTAGACGTATAAATATACAGGATAGTTTCTAGCGAGAAAAAAAAACTGTCTCGCACAACATATTGAACCAATTTTCGTAACTGCAGAATTAGTAATTGATTCAATGTCTACAGTGAATATCATGAGACTGAGAAAGCGCAGTAAGTTACTCTACTGTTGTTTATCATCATCGTATAGAACGTTCATCAAAGGAGCGATCAAAGTCAGCATATATTTATTATTAATAATATATGTGAATCTGATAAATATATTGATGCTATTATTGTTGTTTGTAATATTAATATCACCAACAATTTCTTCAATCATGCCAGGGAAATGACTTTGACTCCCTACCCATAGCTGTTGATAAACAACAGTAGAGCAACTTAATCTGGTGCTTTAGTTACAATATATGGAATTATATATTAAATATATGTAGAGAACAAACGTTAAAAAATTACGTTGAATGAGAAATCTAATTTAATTTAATCTTAGACTCATTTGATACGAAACGCAATTCTTAAAATGTAAAATATTCAATAAATTCTCACACATTGTGAATGTTATTATCATTGTAAACTTTATAATCTTTGAGGAAACAGGCGTTTTGGGTATACGTCATATGGTTTAAACATTGTGAATAACATCTAATGGCGTGTGCATTCAATATTTAATAAAGAAATTATTGCGTAAATTTAGTGTTGCAGATACGTGCATCCATAACAATATAACATTTAAAACAATGTGGGTTAAAAGACATATTAATTCAGGAGAAATTCTATAAAATGTCACTATTATTGTGCTTATGTTCGCAGCCTTTCTGGCGCATCGTAGCAATATATTTGTACCTTTAATTTTGATTTGCATGAGGAAAATGAACAGCGAATAGCACAGGGATGATTTGAAAAATGCCACGATTTTCCACATATCAAGCGGTCATAATATTTCAGTCATTACAAGTGATCAAGAGAAAACACTTATAGTTTCATTTTTAATGCATTTATCTATAAATTGATTTATTTCTCTGTAAAATGTTATATAATTTCATGCTAACCCACAGATCCACATATTTTAAAGTTCATAAAAGAACTCACAGAACAAATATTTGCTTCTTGTTTATTACTATAGTAAAGACATTTTCCTTTATGTGCTGGCCCCCTTCAGGGCTTTGCCGATCAGGGTTCTCCACAATTTTCTGTCATTTCTAACTCTTATTCATTTTTCTCCTTTTCTCTCTCCTAATCCATGTTACGCCATCCATTTGCTAAAGCGCACTAGATAGGTTATTGGCTGTTTTCTGTATCCCCTTGCCTTCATTCTGTCATGTACGTATGAAATTCTGCCAGCCGCATATATATATATATATATATATATATATATATATATATATATATATATATATATATATATATATATATTTCAACATCATCATTATGATGTTAAGTATAAGTGTCCATTCCGTTTCAATTTTCTCTGAAACAACATCGCTTCTATCTCTATTAATCTCTGCATACGTTTCT
This sequence comes from Acanthosepion esculentum, assembly GCA_964036315.1. Classification (NCBI taxonomy): domain Eukaryota; kingdom Metazoa; phylum Mollusca; class Cephalopoda; order Sepiida; family Sepiidae; genus Acanthosepion; species Acanthosepion esculentum. The sequence continues at coordinate 106,971,260 of OZ038478.1, forward strand.
GTTGCTTCAAGTCTCCTCTTCATCTCTGATGAGATTAATTAGCCTTCGTCGTAACAGTCTCAACAGAGTTTAGTACACTTCTTTTTGTTTCTAACATAATTTTCCTTTTGAGTGGCTTTTGGAAAGCCTCTATCCCGATCCTTATTCGCCTTCGCCTTTCAGTCTATTCGAGTCTTATTAGATTAGGACAAGATTCGAAATATCTTAATTTCTGAATGGTTCAAATATCAACAAAGATCAACTAATAGGTGTTAACAGCAATTATTATTAATTTCATTAAATTCTAGATGAATTGCCTCTAGTTTCGACTTATACTCCAAGTGTGTTTTTTTTATTTTATTAGTTGAATTACTCATTAGATATCTTGGTATATATTATTTCTTTAATTTTTAAGATAGCATTATATTGGTTTTAATTCGACTTTTGTTTCCATTACTGTATTCATATGGTTTATACATTATTCCATGAAGGACAACCATAACGATATTGAATAAGCTCAATTCTCATAAAATATCCTATTTACTTCATATATTTATATTTAATGAACAATCAGAAAAATTATTAATTATATTTTCATATCGTTATATATTAAACTTTTTCGGGTGTGATAATTAGGAATTTTCTACGTATCTGGAAAAGGTTCATTTAATTTTTGCAAGTGGTTTTTCAATATTTACGAAAAAGTTTAATCTTATTTTACTGAAAAAGTAGATTCTTACTAATATCCGAATTTACAGTCCATACCTGCAATTTCAAAACGGATACTTAAAATTTCAACTTGTTTGAAATAATTTGCATTAATACAAGTCTACTTGGAATTTGGAAATGCCTTCAAGTATGATCGAGAGCTAGATACACAATAGGATTAACTATGACAAAAATAGGCATATATGTTTAGAAATATTCACACATATTTTGGTTTATATAAATTGCAAGATATAAAAACGAGATTATATTTATTTGCTATATAAATTAGTCTGAAGAGGAATGATTTAATAGAAGTATAAAGAAAACATATTTTATGCTTTTAGCCGATATCTAATAAACTGCTTTCTTAAAATATTACGACATCAGTGAGATATAGAGAATCAGTTAAATGGAATATTTTTGTCTAAAATCAGACGCGAGTATGTGGCAAAAATATTTAGAAATAATTAGAGATTCCCATCATAAAAAATGAACGATTTTCGGAATGAATCAATATCATTTTTGCATTGTGTCTTTTAAGACTAAACGTCGGAGTCTCTGTTGGAATTCTGCACTTTGAAATTATATAGACAAGTAAAAAATCTGCATTGTTCATCGGAAATCGATGCTCAATTTGTGAAACAGAAATTAAATAAATATAAATTCATTGCCTAAGGACTTAAGAAATACATTGTAATAGGAAATCACAGCCAATACTGATATTAAATACCTCATAGTTGGGATCAATAACACAAATCATATTTACCCATAGCTGGAGGGAGCAGGAGAGGATTACGTGCTAATAACTTTCACAAAGCTATTAGCACGTAATATTCGTCAATTCGAGCCGCTACCCACTACTCCAACGTGTGTATATATATATATATATATATATATATATATATATATATATATATATATATATATATATATATATATATATATATATATATATATATATATGAACACTATTTTCGCAGTAAAACGAACAGTTGAAAATATTTTGAATTTACAGTAATATATATTCAAAGACTACTTAAACCCCGGAAGATAATCTCAGATAATATTGAGAGTTCTTGGGAAAATAAAAATTATTGTTAAGAAAAGTTTTTTATTTTTCTTAATCAATTTTCTCAGGCTACCAAGAAATTAATACGTAAAATACAACCAACTTAAATACATGACGTGTGTAAATGTTTTAACCAAACCTGTTTGAACAGCTGAAGGGAACCTATATAGATTTTAAAAATTACTAGCAAGTCTGATATTCAACAACATTTGAACATCAAAACAAAAATATTAAACACATTGTATAAAGGAAGTAAACATCTTCCAAATAATAATGTCAAATTTATAAATATCCCCAACAATGAGCTAAAAACTATCAAAATATATGACTCAACATTGGGCCCAATTAACAACTCAGACTTTGATTTGGCCCAATTGTCAGGCTCAAATTGAAAAGCTGTGCCAAAGCAAAAAAGATGTAAAGAGTATCAACTGGTAAATACAAAACCAGAAAGTCGAGACTTACTCAAGTCTGATATGGTGAAAGATAAACTTGAGTGAAAACGACAAAGAACTGCAACTAAAGAATTACGTAACAACAATAATATAATAGTTAAAAAGCGGATGAAAGCAATATTTTCTGTTATATTAAATAATACAGACTGTTACTCAAAGATGCAACCATATGACGACCATACCAAATTTTAAAATTTGGCAAAAATACGACTACCAATCAAAATAAAAAATAAATAAACTTATCAGCGTCAACAACGCGAGCCTGAATATATGGACAGAAACCGATACTGGGACGTCCAGACCTCGTTGAATATTTACGAGGAATGGTGTTCCTTTCACAGCATGAGTTCAGAACAAGGACATTAGAGGTATGTCACAAAATTAGGCCAAAAATTAATGTCCTACACATCACTGGAGTATCGAACTTGGGAAAAAGCTACATATTAAGGTCGATAAGAAACGGATTGATGAATTGCGGTAGAATGCGATGCCAAGCGACAACTTCACGTTCGGGTCGTGTGTAGATAAGACTTTAATCTACACCGACGAAATGTGGTTCACTTCACAGAACGTAGAGGAGGGTAAATGCACCCTTGAAGGAAAGGAGACATTTATCAACATCAAGCACCAGAACGAGCGATTTTCAAAGCCTGTTGAGATATGCTGTAACACAGAAATTAAATAAACGAATTCCAATCTCAAAAAGTCAAGTTGGATTTCCCAGTAAGGATATTCAAGTTTTCCAAACAACTCTAAAATAAATGAAAGAGGTGTTGGATATAAAACTAATTTGAAAGGAAATTTCAAAATTATAATCCAATTACAAATACGAATTTACAATAGATATTTAATAAGAAAGATAAGTTTGACTAAAGTTTATTTTTCTAGAATTCTAATGAGTTAAACGAAACTAAAAAATAAAGGTATTTAATTGAAGTATGACACACACAAAAATAAAATAAATATATAAAATGAAAATGCTTAGTGAAACAGGAATTCAGAAAAGTAAAACTTACTTTAAAATTTTGAAGGGATGAGACACGATGAAACACAGAAATGAAATCAACAAATTCCACCCTTAAAGCATGTGCCCTTTTAACGATATTGTTATTTAGATTCTGAGGCCAATTTAATTCTTTGAAATTTCATGGACCGTTATGTTTCTTTGATAATCGCCGGAAATTTGTTGAGAACATATATAGGATGGAGTAGATGAGGCTGTTTCTTTGAAAATCTCCACCAGTAAGACGTCGAATGAAAACCAGTAATGAAGAATATGACGGACGGACTAAGTAACTGAGGAATGAACGGGCACAATTATAATAAGTGACAGTTACTTCCGTCTCTTTATAAAATCCATCTAGTATAACCACGTGCACTCTGAACTATAAATGGGAATGGCCTATTACGAAACAACTATTATACGTAAGTTAATAAACCGTGCAAATCAAATTCTTCAACAAGAAAGATTTTCGACACTAAATGAAAAAATAGTAAACAGGAATATTTAATAATGACTTTCCTAATTAAATTGTTGATGAAGAAATTAGAAGTTATTAGGTATATAACCATAAATAAAAATGAATACAATGCATCATCAAATATCACTAAATATATCAAATTACTACACCGTAATCAAATGCATTCTAAATGGAAGAAGGAGGAAAAAGCATCTACAAAGTGTAATAAACATAATATATCTACCACTGATTGAAGTAAAAAGGGAAATTAATTCTAAAAAAAATAAAATTAATTAAATACTATACAAAAATTGATACAACCAAGGTTGTTGTCCCAAACAATTCTTCTCTGTCAACTAGCATCTTGCAAAAAGCCAACATTTTATAACAATTTCAATGTCCTTTTGAAGAATTGTATCTCTGACAGAAATGTTAAACCGTATTGTGTTTGCTAGCAAAATGTCTCATGTTCCATTTGGATGTTTATAATAAGAAGAAAAAGATAAATTACCTACCTTATAATGTGTATTTTGAATTTGAAATCTAGGACGTTGCATAACTCAGTAAAACGCACAGTTGAAATGTTTTGAATTTACAGAAATACATATACACATACAATTTGCATCCCTGAAGATGTTTTCAAATAAGATTGAAAGTACACAGCAAAATAAATATTATTTGAAGGAAAATTTTGGTATTGTCTTACTCAGTTTTCGAAGGTTATCAGAAATTAATCAGTGAACTTGAATGGATCACAAGCAAAATAAATGGATATGATAAGTCTAAATTATTTAACCAAACCTGTAAAATAATAAAGAAGTTAATGGCCAGAGTTGAAGCAGGCGAAGCATGGTCTCTTACAGTTCTCAGTTGTATTAAAACGTTTTTATTCTTCTGAAAATATATGAATGACAGGAAACTGTAATTTGACTATAATTTGTATATTAACCAATTAAAGTATTACCCATTAACATATATTAACCTATTCCTAAAAGAAAAAATACTGTTATATATATATATATATATATATATATATATATATATATATATATATATATATATATATATATATATATGCGTGTGCGTGTGTTTGTGTGTGTGTGTGTGCGCGTGCTTATATTGCTGTAAAGCTATTTTGCTGAATATTTCATGGCATAATTAAAAACAAAAAACAAAAAATTATATATATATATATATATATATATATATATATATATATATATATATATATATATATATATATATATATAGATTAATATAATAAATAAAAATAGTGAAAGAGGAAAACAACCGGTTACGCTCTCGCTCTTCAAGTTTTTTTGTTTTGTTTTTTTTTTAATCGGGAGTACTAAAGGTAAAATACAATAAATTTAAATTTGCGAATGATATATGAGAGGGAAAAGAATAAAAGGTGGAAGTATTAAAGAAAATTATAGCAAACCCCAGCAAACAATAACGCTTTTTACAAGGTTTGCGAGACCTGATATACATTGACTCCAGAACATTCTAGCGAAATAAAGAGTGTGACTGGAACGTAAACCAATCAACACTGCATTCAGCTGCACACCTTCTGTTCTTTATAATTTGCTCGCAAATTGAGGATCCATATGTGTTTTAGATTTTCATTTGGAACATAGGTATGATTCTTGATCTTACATTGAATATGTTGTTTTATTCTAGTATCTAGTCGTTGAGTTGTTTCCCCTATGTAGCTAACTCCGCAGCCACAAGTGTACTTATATATAATAGAATTCACTTGATGAGTTGAGAAAACATGTTTACGAAGAAATGAGATGGTAGGCCTTGTGTTGAATACGACAGGAATCTCTGAGGAAAAATAACACTCATAAACACTAGACGACATTTGCCTGGATAGGTTTACACAGTCAGCACCAATACAAGGAAGTAGCAAAAAACAAGGTACCTTTCCACCGTAACGGGCTTAATTTTTCTGAAATTAGTGATCTTGTCACGAATGACAGAATTAACGATATTAGGCGGATACTCATTGTTACATAGAGTCCTCGTCACAAAATCGTTTTCACTGCCAGGAAAAACTCTGAACAGATCATCAACACCGTATGAGTAAGAGTGTTGATGAGGTTTATCTCCCGTTTCACCGGACGAAAGGAATCCCAGCGCGTGTACAACCTGGCAGAGGTAGACTTCCTATGTATTGCGGTTAAAAACATGAATCCATACATCTGAAAAGGCAAGCTAAAAAACAAGATTTTTAACTAAACAAGATTTTTATCTAAAATTTCGAACGCGCTGTTTTTTACGCGGCCTATATATATAAAGAGGTACCTCTTTTTCCCTCTCTCTCTCTATCTCTCTCTCTCTATCTATATATCTATATATATATATATATGTGTGTGTGTGTGTGTGTATGTGTGTGTGGCTGTGTCTGTCTCTGTCTCTGTGTTTGTGTACCTCCAGTTGGTTGAATCAGAAACAGCATAGCAGGATTAAAAAGATCGCAAACTGAATAAAATAAAAGTTTTGACATTAAACTGTTTATGTTATTATTAAGAGAAAAGAACGAATTAATTTTTATTATTTTTTTAATTTTTTACTCCTTTGTAGCGTTTTCGAATTTCTTTACAGAGAGAGAGAGAGTGAGAGAGAGAGAGGGAGAGAGAGAGAGAGAAAGAAACACACATACACACCTATATATATATATATATATATATATATATATATATATATATATATATATATACATCTGTGTGGGGATCGGAGTCTGTAAGAGAGTGTCTCCTTTCATATTATTGTACAATATTACCCACACATTTGGTAATATAAATGCTATTATCTACAGACAAAATAACATTTATAATGTGTTTATTTAACTTTTTCTTCGGAAATAATAAGTTATCTTCCTGGCACCTTCATAATAATGCGTTTTAATTTATTATTAAATTATTAATATTAATTCAAATGCATTCATGTATTTTGAGCTTCATAAATACATTCTTAAATCTCTTTATTTATGTTTCAATCAGCATATTCCGACCTCCTCACACACAGCAATCTCTATCTATCTATCTATCTACGTATCATTCTTTCTAAGTAATGAATTTCATAATTTTATTTGTATATTATTTTGGGGTTTACATTTCCTTTTTATCAGTAGGAGGCTTATAAGAGATTTTATCTCTTAAATCTTGCAAATATCTTTGTAAATTACTTTAACGGCATTTCAAAAAATAATTTGCATAAAACCTCATTTTCGTTTATCTACGTGCAATATACGGATAGCATAATGGATTTTATTATATTCTGCCTAAAGTCAATGTGCCTGCATAAAATGCATTTAATTTTCCCATCAATGGAATGAAATGTGTATGAATGTTTTCGTTTGTCGAATGCATGAAATATACTGTAAACATTAACGTCACCAGCGTCATCGTGTATACTTAATGTGGTGAATTAACGAAATAAATAGAGCGCCGCAAATATGATAAGAAACTTGCATTGTCATGTTATTTTTACTACTATAAATTAAGATAAATTCCTAGAAAGATACAGTTTTTAACATTTTATTAGTATTTGAATGGTATAATCTGCTTTGATACATAGATAAGATGAAAATTCAATAAATAGAAAAAATGGAATTTTTGAGCGAATTATGACATCTTAATTGGATAAGAACGTTGAATGTTTCGTAGATTTAGAAACCGAAAGATTGAAATAAATTCCCCAGCTATGGTTAAAATAGCAGAACAGACTGATTCATATTGACAAGGGTGGCGACCAGACGAGGAGAATGAAACACAGACTTTAAACCACCTGCTGATTTCAGGTTCAGACTTTTTAGGTAAATAACACATCTGTGAGGAGTTAGTGGTTAACTTCAGTATCCCCGGTGAAATGGAACCGGACAGTCATTGCCTTATTCTGCATTGACTATCACAATGAACCACAATTGTGTGATGGAGGGTAATGATGAGCATATCATCTCAAAATGCACCAATTAATAAATGAATGAAGAGACAAATTAAATGTTTTATTTTTTACAGAATTTTTTTTCATTCACTTTGTTATGTACCTCCATTTATACTCGCTGGATGAAAACGATATGTGTACCAAAAAAAAACACGACGAAGGCATGATTAAAAGTTAATTTTATCCTCACAATTTTGTGTCCTAAACAAGAAGATTTAATGGAGAAAACTACAATATAAAATATTGTTGTGGACCCAGAATAGGTCCGAAAGAAAACTCGAACTCAGCAATTTAGAGAAAACATACTATTACACAAAAGAACGAATACAAAATTGTTGCACGTCGGACTGACGGCAAAGTACAGTAGTCAACTCTTCAACTGTAGACATCTCTCCTGAGAGGCATAATCTCCCTGTATCTATAGTAATAGCACGAATCCATTTAGTCCATAAAGTTCGGGCACATAACACCCCCTCCCAAACCTTTATCTCCGGAGGAGCCTCAATATCGTCTCCTTTTTGGATTGATGACATGTGGGTCAGTGGACTTCCGCTTTCTTTTAGATCGTCGCGGTTCTGGAGCGGCTTGGGGTATTTGAATGTCGAAGGTGTCTTAAACGGTATCCATAACTTCTTCTTCTTCCTGGGGATTACTGTTGCAGTCATCCAACAGTCGTTTCCTGATTTGATTCAGGTGTCTCTCATGAGAGAAACGAGGGCATTGGATTATGTAGACCATATTTCCAATCGTCTTTTCTATCGTACCAGGTTCCCAGAAAGATGTGTTATTTTTAAATATCTTGAAGAATAATTTTTCCCCTGGGCTGTATTTTTTCCTTGGTATAATAGAGGTCGGACCTTGTTTTGTTTGTTTGGGCAGCAAATTATCAAAAACGGACCTTACTTTAAGCGCAAACATTATTTCTGCCGGAGATAGTGAAGCTGGCGCGTTAACATTTGGCGTGATCCTGTAAACTTGTAAAAACTGCTGCAGGGCCATTTCCTTTGGTGTGACGTAAGCTTTTCAGGTTTTTTTAGGGTGATTACGACGCATTGTGCTTGATCACTCGATGGTGGGGTCGTAATTTGTTTTATCTGAAAAATATCGCAGGACTCTTTAAATTCGGTTGAAGTAAATTGAGTTCCGTTGTCACTGACCAAGCAATCTACTTCCCCAACACTAGCGAATAATACATGAAGGTAGCTTATCGTTGCTTCCGTAGTGGGATTTTTACATCGGAACACTTCCGGCCATTTTGATAAATATGTACTACAATTAGATAGTATAATCCCTCTAGCGCTCCCGCAAAGTCCACGTGGATCCTTGACCAAGGTTGGTCCGTCTTTGGCCACTGTTTATGTGTGATGGGTGGTGCTTTTGCAGCCAATGCACAGCCCTTGCATATGTTGACCATATTTTCAATGTCCTGGTCCATTTTAGACCAGTATACGTAGTTGCGCATTCGACTCCTATTTTTCCCCGGATGCCCAATGTGAAATTCCTTCAGGATTCTCTTCTGTAGGTTGTTTGGAATGACGACTCTCTCGCTGTATAGGAGTACCTCGTCAGATCCGGAAAAAACTGCCTGATATGTGTTGGTCCTTCTCTGAAATTTTTGTTTTTTGTTGCGCTTATGAATAAATCTTTGCGGGCTTCATGTTTTAATTCTTGTAGTGTCACAGGAAGTTCTCTTATAGTGCTACACAATAAAGTTTTTATTCCCCGCTCCGTTTGTAGTGAAGCGATCATAGAAACTTCTCGGGTTCCATATGTCTTGGAACCAGTCTAGAACGTCCGTCAGCGTGACAGATTGTTCCGAGGGGAGGTATTCCAACTTGAAGTTCTAATTTAGGAGAATTGTACCCACCTCAGCAGTCTGTTTGCCGTATAACCGGGTAATCCTTTTTTTTAACTGAAAATACTTACTAGCGGTTTATGTTCCGTTTGTAATGTGAAAAATCTTCCGTGTATGCAACGGTGAAATTTCGTGACTGCAAAAATGATTGCTAATGATTCTTTTTCTATTTGAGAATTGTTTTTTTCCGCTGGCTGCAGGGTCCTTGATGCTTGAGCGATGGGCTTTTGCGTTCCATCTAGCATTTTATGAAAGATGCACTCTCTTATTCCATACGAGCTTGCGTCGCTAGCAACTATGATCCCGAGTTTCGGGTCGTAGTGAGTAAGGAATCCGATGTTAGGACTTTGATAGTTTTCTCGAATGCCTCCTGGAATTTGGGTGTCCATTCGCAAAACTTATCTTTTCTTAAATGCTCGTTTGGCGGTGTTTGGGGGTTATGAATGTCTGAGATAAACGCTTGGTAGTAGTTCGCTAACCCCAAAAAGCTCTGTAGCGCTGTAACGTTTTCAGGAGCCGGAATGTCCTTAATTGCAATGGCCCTTTTGGGGTTCGGTCTCCTACCGTCTTTGTCTATGATGTGACACCAATATTTGATGTTTTTCATGAAGAAGTTACATTTGCCGTTCTTATTTTGAAGCCATAGACTTGTATTCGTGAAAATAATTTGCGGATGTGTTCCCAGTGTTTTTCCTGGCTTTTACTGTTTATCAATATGTCGTCTAGGTAAGCCATTGAAAAGTCAAGTCCACCCAACATGTTGTCCATAACCTGCTGAAAAATGGCTGGTGCAACTTTGACTCCAAATGCAAGCTATGAAATTTGTTTAAGCCTCTATGTGTATTTATACATAACAATTTTGAGCTTTCTTCCACAACGGGTATCTGGAGATAAGCTTCGCTGAGATCGATTTTTGAAAAGAACTTGCCCCTATTAAGTTTTGTAAAAACTTCTTCCGAGCTTGGAAGTGTGTAGTAATAATATTTTAGTACTGCGTTTAGTCCAGTGGAAAAAATTGCGCATACGCGGATTTCCTTAGACTTCTTCACATACACTACTGGTGCTGCCCACTGGCTATATTCCACTTTAGATAAAATGCCAGTCTCTACAAGTCTGTCTAATTCTTTGTCTATTTCCTCTAACGAGGCGAAATGCACGTTCCTTTTTTTTTTCTTAAATATTGGTTGAGTGTTCTCTTTTAGCTCAAATTTTGCTGACATCTTTTTGCATCTACCAAGGCCAGCCGAAAGACATCGGGAAAGTTTTGTTTTAATTCATTTTTTAGTTTATATGCGTTGGTCGTCAGATTTTCTATTTTCTGACAAAAAGTATTAATTGGTAAATCCCACAGATTGAACTGCTGCATCCAATCGGTGCCAAATAGATTGTCTGTAATTTTTAACACGAACATGTACAATCTTTTGGTTGTTCCGTTCAAACTTAATTTTTTTACCGGTCAGCGACCTAGCTCTTTTGCTGGTTTTTATCATGTTTGGTTTATTTAACCTTTTCAAAGTATGTAGGTTGATTATTGATAAATCAGACCAAGAGTCTAATTTTAACCTGACTTTTTTATTCAGTATTTCTACCTGCACACACTTTCTTATATTTATGACCTCCAGTTCGTCTGTTTTTGTGGTTCCAATCCAAATTTTTTACCTTTATTTGCTCTGCAATGTGAACTTTTGTGCCCAAATTCATTACAAGTTAGACAGGTTTTATACCGATATTGGTAAACTTTAAACCAATGAAATGCTCCACAACGGTAACATGGACTAGACGATACATTTATCTGTTTTTCACTGAGTTGACTTTTTTTTAGGAGAATGAAAATAATCTTTTTTGTTTTGACTTGTTTTTGAAGGGGAGGAAAAATGTGTTTTTTTATGTATTTTTCTTATGTATGCAACGCCTGACTCTTCAATGTCTCTAGAATCATTATTTTACACTTATATATTTTTGGCAGTCCTCAGCTATATTTTGTAAGGTTAAATTTGGTTCTAGCTCTAACCTGGTTAGGACTCCCCGTCTAATTTTTGCATCTTTCGTCGATACATGTCCTTTTATCAATATTAGGCATTTTAAATTGTCTACGGTAAGTTCGGCCAATTTAAAATCGTCACAATGTTTGTTAACTACCGATACTAACGTCAAGTAATCTTCGCTGACTTTCTTAGTTATGTTTAAGCACTTCCACCTTTTGTGGAATAACGACGTTTTGGGGCTGAATAATTCTGTAAGGAGATTTACAACTTCAACGAAAGTCAAATCACTAGTTTTTCGAGGTAGTATGTAGTCCACGAATTTGTTATGTTCAATAGTCCCTATTTTCCGGAGAATTAGGCGTAGCTTTTTAGCTTCTGCTCATTTTCAACAATCTATTTCGAATATATCCTCGTACCTTCTGAAATACGTGATAGATTTTGGCGGGTTTGAACTTGTCTGACCACGGAACGCACACTAAGGCGTGTTGTCCACGAAGGTACTTTCGTTGGGTGCATCATCCATATGACTGACCCTGTGGCTCAACGATAGAATGCTGCTCATGGATAGCTACACTTCATCTCATGTGCACACGTAGAGTCGCGGGTCAAATTTCAGATTGACCGTATCACAAAAAAGACCGGAATTGAAATTCTACAGCAGTCACTATCGCAACTTGGGGCTAGCGAAGTAATAATAGTTCATTCATATCGAGACACGTACTCAAGGGTAAGGACTTAAAATACTGCTCCTCTCGCAGCAACTGTAACAATAACCTAACAGCAAATCTCAAAACCGCTTCAAAAGCATAATAAAATAAAGTTATATTGTCATCAGACGAGACGATAAATCAAACACATACGTAATCCCGGACAAAGCCGATTACCATCTAAATTACAATACATCAATTTTGACCGATCTAAATTCACCAAATTTATTAAAAAAACCCACTGAGAGACTAAAAAGACAATACTGATTTCAGTTTCTTGAAAATAAAAAAATAGGATAAGAACAAAAGAATACATATAAGGAAGTATGAAAATACGTAAAACCGGATACACACTAAGACGTACCTTTTCAAAAATCCCAACACCTATGTACGATCTGTGAAAATTGCTTAACAAGATCATTCCTCCCTATCACATCAACACATGACTTCTTTTAACTTCTAAAACTATACAACCGAGCCAAGTTATTTTAGCATCCTTCGACATTGTAAATATATTTACAAAAGTCATAATCCATCAAAGCATAGACATAATTCTAAACTCAGTGTATAAAAGAATTCAATTCAGCCTCCATCCATCAAACCGAACATCCTCAAAAAGTTATTGCATGCCTGCACAACTACAGTCTCTTTCAACAAACATAATGCCATTATCTACTCCCAAACTAATGATGTTATTATGGGAAATTCCCTCGGCCTGTGCTACTCCAATTACTATATGTCCCACTTAGTAAACACTGGTGTATTGCTATCAAATACAGTTCAAATATGGATCGGAATACGACAGAATGGTAAGATAAATAGGGAACATTTATCACCCTAACATCTTACATCTTATTATATGTTCATTATTATTAGATTAAGTGTTAATGAAAGTAAAATTTGTTAGACTATGTATAATAATGTCTTCATAGAACCTGAAATCGCTGGGTTTTTATTATACTGCCAATAATTTAAAACAACGAAAAACACATTATTCTAATAAATCATATAATTATGTTTGTGTGGATAACTGCATGAGGAAACCTTATTTTAAACTTATATATTTAATGGAGTACGTTTCTCATTTGAATAGATAACGCAAGATTGCTCGAAAACACGTGAAATCTACACTGATCTGCTTAAAAGTATATAACTTTTGATCTTAACCAGACACTACATCGCCTTACTTTTGTAAAATCAACTATTCGTGAAAGTGCACTAAGAAAATGTTCAGATGGTTTTCTTCCGGATTGACACCAGCTCAGGTGGAGCCAAAAATAACGATTGCAATTTTTTTACATCTTATAGGCAGTGCCCGTTTCAAATCTATTTAATACAGCAACATCTATTCTTCATAATGACGATAATAAACCTGATGCCTATGATATATAACATTTGAATAATTAACATATTAAAGAAGACATATGGAATATTTTATCTTGGTAATATTTGGAAATATTCAATATATCCACTTAGATATATCAGTAAGCCTCTCGCTTATCACAAAATGAGTATTTATTTAACATAGAATTTTTCTTTTATATAATTATACACTATTTCCTAATGTACTAAATATAGTATTTGTCCAATAATTACACTGCTCGAACATGATAGATTGAGATTCTTCTTAACTGAGCTGTCTTCAATGTAGCACCTTGACGATCATGGGTTTCTACAATTTCCGGTCATTTGTAGTTCTAAATATATTTTGCCTTTGTGTTATCTCTCCTAAAACTTGTTCGGCCAGACATTTACTCAAACTCCCTTGGTAGGATTTGTGTTGTTTCCCTCGGCCAATTTATCTTTCAATATGTTCTGCGAATATCAAATTTTTCAAGACCATTTTCCTTTTTTAGCGCCATGGACATTTCAACTAACACTTTCTGATATCAGTATAAGGATTCATTTTCTTTGTATTTTCTCTAAAACATTTTCTTTGCTTGTATGTTCGGTCCATGATATTTTCAGCATCCTTTTACAGAAACACATTTCTGTTGCTTCAAGTCTTTCCATCTGCGAGAAGATTGTCCAACATTCATTGACATGTATGACGACTGATATTACATAATATTTCAGAACATGTGTTTGTTTTTTTCTAACGAAATGTTTCTGTTCTTTATACTAAATTTAAATTTTGGAAGGCATTTTGCTCTATCCCAATGCGCATTCTGATTTCCGTGTCCCAATTTAGGTTCTGTGGTAAAGCATTTCTCACTTTAAATTAGTGTACTTATTTCATTTTGTATTTCAAATTAGTAATTTTCACGTGGAGCTGTTCTGTAATCCTCTAATGACTAAGAATAAGCTTTGGATTTACGGACCTAATCTACAGAGTAAGTAAGAAAATTTGAAATTATGGGGATACACTTATTTAAATTATTTACTTTACGAGAGTAATGTCCTTATTTTTTAATTTTTCTATCACAACATTTTCGATGGAAGTAATGCCCACAATTTCGTGATAACAACAAAGATGACGAATTTAGTCTGAATATAAGCTATGGAAATATTTATCAAATCACATACCAGAATTCTAAAGACTATTTTTTCGTACATAATTCTTATTCGATTTGATGTCGTATCCTTTGTTATTCTTTTCACAGCCTTTCAAACGTGATCCTCGGCCTTCTCCCGTTTGAAATTTGGCGAGAAATAACTGAGCTGTTCTACACAATAAATGACGATATATACATCGGTATGGACAGCGTAACGGGAACAAGCTACCTTCGTAGATTAAATAAATGTCAAGTTCAGCACATCATCGATAAACGCCACAAAAGCGAGAACCCCGAAACGGTCTAAAAGTTATTTTAGTAGCAACAACAACAAGGATATTATTACGGAATTAAATATTGATAACTCCCCATCGAATAAATCCAAACACTCATTTCTGGTTACATTATTTAAACATGGGACACTATCCTTATCTTC
Source organism: Acanthosepion esculentum (assembly GCA_964036315.1). Taxonomy (NCBI): domain Eukaryota; kingdom Metazoa; phylum Mollusca; class Cephalopoda; order Sepiida; family Sepiidae; genus Acanthosepion; species Acanthosepion esculentum. The sequence continues at coordinate 106,986,357 of OZ038478.1, forward strand.
AATGTTACTATCACAACATTTCAGCTGTTTCATTTGTTTCTTGACACAAGTTGAGCATTAAGTGAGTAGACTAAATAAAGAGTAGTCGCAATATACTTAGAACTGGACAGTATAAAAAGAACGATCTGCTCCTATAGTTTAAATAATGGTTTCTGGTCAAGTTACTTTGATTGATGGAGACCTGAATAAAGCCAGACGCTACAAGGACGGAAAGGTGTGAACAACATAAATTAGTACATTAGTCTAAATGGAATTAATGTAAATAACTATAAATCCTAATCCAAAAATCCAAACATAACTTATAGAGACTGTATGTTTTATAAATAGGAATGTTTAGGTAAGAAATAACCGCTGTAAAAATCATACAAAATTGATATCATAATCTCTGATTATCTTCTGTCTTTCCTAGTAATTTTGAATTTGTTTTTAATATGCTTTTGATGTTATGATAACTGCATAAAATGAATACGTAACATTATTGAAATAGTCATTAGATTTTAAGTCTTAATTAATTGTACTCATCTATCAGTGTTTACGTACATGCCATACTAATCACCTAATGATATGTGAAGTAATTTCTTCTAGTCTTATCGTCGGTCATCTGACGGAGAAATGTGCGTTCAATGAAATCTGAACGAAATCCATTTTCTTTTACAGTAATATACTGTAACCTTTTAAATTACGAAACGATTTTACACGTTACTGCATACATTAAAAAACAAAAATAGAATATATATCGTTATATTTGTGGAAATAAATGTAGCACTATATTTTGGCATTTTCCCTTCCGCCTGTTCAAGACATTAAGCAAGATAGTTCAACAAGACAAAACCCTTTTTAAATATCATGTCCCTTCAACTCATACGTTTTTGATATAATCAGAGAATTACCATCATATCTTTGTGGCTATAATGGATTTCCGTTTCATTCAACACGGTCTTGAATTCCAAGTGTTCTTTATGTGATATCCTCTGCGAATTCGGAAGTCTATGCCATATATACACACTGCACATTCTACTCTGCTATTTAATACATGGCTGAGCGATAACATTGTGCAATCTTAATATGAAATACTGTATAAAGTTAGCAATGGGAATATACATATGTAAGTTGATCAGTTTCTCTGTTTATTATTTCATATGTAACCTATTTCAAAATATAAAATCCTATTGATCATTCAATATACAATGCTGTTGGTAGCATTTTGGCTATCGTATCGTTGAATACATCACTGAATGCGTCGCTGATAATCGTTTAAAACCCAACGTGGAAAGCGTTAATCAAATAAAAATAAAATAAATAATAACATAATTTAGAGTAGTTACTAAATTTTGCGTTATGTAAGAATATGCCACGGACTTCATTATTCTGCTCGTTGAGATGTTTAAGAAATATACATCCACAAAAATAGGATAATTTTATCACATCTTTACACGTGTAATGGTTTGCTTGAAGCAATTATGCTTAAATTACTTGAGAGATACAGGAATATAATGCAGTAATGTAAATGCGAGATAGAGGAATATAAAGCCAAGAAAATGTAATTAATTAATGCATTGTTTATACGTTTCCATTAGTGGTTAAAAGAGTCATTAATGCTGTACATTATACGGCTTTGTTGTAATTTCTTTTTTTTACATATATTACTGATAGAAATGCTGTTAAACAGAATTTATTCTTTTTACTTATAAATAATGGCTGACAATTACATATCCTTCCTTAATATAAAGTGGAGAAAATGCTATTAATAAATGAACCTCCCGTGCAGACGATACACCTATAATATTGTTAAGACTCATTAGGAATTAGTATTCGAGTTTTTTGCCTTATCGCAGCATTAACAAATGGCTTCTGTTAATGTTCTATGGAACAAAGTTTCACTAGAATTGCACTAGGCGTGAGGTTCAACTACTGCGACGTTCTGTAAGCTGATGTGGCCGTAAAATATGATGTCTAATGTGTGTTATTACAATATGAAATACTAGAATTTGATGCCATTTGATAGATACGATATTTCACTTCCATGTCTTCCCAAGAGAGGGTGGAAAGTATTCGGATTTCTACTTCTAATTCTGGGAAGTGTTGCTATGAATTTTGGGTAGTGTTATTGTATTTGATATCAGGAAAAGCTTTCTAGATTTAATAGAAATTATTTGAGTGCCTGGCAGAAATATACTTTGTTTAATACATATTAATCAGACAGAAATCAAAATTCCATGTCTGTTGTTAGATTCGAGACGCAAACAATATATATATATATATATATATATATATATATATATATATATATATATATATATATATATATATATATATATATATATATATATATATATATACGTGTGTGTGTGTATGTGTGTGTGTGGTTGCGTGTGTTTACAAGATACAAGATATCTAAGATTTTGCTATTTCCTATAGGTATCTCATATCTCTTTAGCTGAGGTGGACTCTCGTAATGTCGTAGGTTCTAAAAGAAATTGTATACGTGTCTGTTCTCTTCGTGATGGTGACCATCCCAGGGATATAATATCCAAAGATTAGGTAATATTTTGAATTCTTTTATATCAGTTATGAAATGAATATATCAATGCTCTATGTGATTTTTATATTCCAAGATAGCATGTAAAATATATTACGGGGATCCGTATTTGTTCTTGTGTACGTGTGTGCGTCTGTTTCTGTGTGCATTTAAGTGTGTGCGTGTAGAAACAGAGAGAAAGATAGAGTTCTTTGGAGAACAAGAACATAGAATCTACTGCTGGATGGTTATTCCCAAATTTAAGACACAATCGATATTCAACTAGGAAACGCGGGCGACATCGAACAGACATTTCACATATTGTATTGAGTTCCCTGTCTATATTAATCTACAACCTCTATTATAAATTGTGTTGGCAATTTTAAAGAATATATATATATACATATATATATATATATATATATATATATATATATATATATATATATATATATATATATATATATATATATATATATATATATATAATATCAAATTTCAAATGGGCAGTAATCGACCACAATTGACAGGTTCATGCGCTTTCACGTAATCATCAGTAGCTATAATTTGTCATATATGGACTCTTATAACTCCAGGGGTATACAAGATTGTACACCAACCAAATTCAACAGGCGTAGGATAACCTATCCAGCCAAGATCAAAATATCCGAAAACAAAAAATAAAATTACGAATAAAAATCTCCACCTGGAATTTGTGTGATAAAAATAAAATTTGCATTGTAACATTTTACTCAGCCGATATAAGACCACGGATTTGTCAAAAATACGGTATCTACATAAAAGACGGCTTCACATTTGTCAGAGTTCCCTAAAGATGGACATAAATTTAATCCTATGTGGGCTTACCCGTGACCTTAGTTCACAGATCAACTTAATCTCTCTCTATCGTTGAGAGGATGACGGAACTGTAATTTCTGAGAAAGTAACTGATAAGATTAATGATAACTTCCCAACTAGTATTCATATTTATAGCGACTATTATATTAACACAATCAATTGCTATGCATCCCGAATAAAACCGATTAAAAGGCAAATACTGTAGAGACTGATATATCGTTTACTGAAGGGATGTAACAGGAGATAACGCAAAACTCCTTAAACTCTTCCTCACATCCTACACTGAATATGTTACGCAGGTGTCGTAGTTTCCCTGGACACATCAGACCATTTACTGGTTAGTGTTAAATGCGATGTCAAACCAAAGGCCACCACTGATGTGCCATTTTATAGAATAATTTTTCAGTACCCCCAGTTGATAGAACAGTTTCAGATACAAAATGGCAGAAGCTACTCTCTCAACACTTTACAAATGCAGAACAATCCATAATTTATTTCCCCATCTCTAAACGGATCCTTTCTCTTATGTAAAGTTTTATACCCCAGAAAAATCTTAACAAATATTGGATAGCCAACTCTGGTTCACTCTTGAATATTCTGCAGATATAATTCACCGTAAAGACATATATATATATATATATATATATATATATATATATATATATATATATATATATATATATATATATATATATATATATCACAGTGAACGTAGTAGTAAGTACATTACTGAAATCAGAACTGTCCGCAATCATTGCAATAAAGTTCCAGAAAATGAAAATTGCGCAAGACCGAAATCAAATGACCTGGTTCCTGCGATTTCTGAAAAAATCTCAAACCAAATTATCAATAGATACAAAGCGTCAATGCGTAACACTAACGTTGCTGACGTTACCTCCTCCTCGTCCTCGTCAGGCATGTAAGTGGTCCTTGCTGAAATATTTTTGTTTCTAACTCACATTAGACAACATGGGCTATACCTTCTTGACTCACCCTCTCACAGAACACAAACCTATTAATATTTTTATCACTGGTAGGAAAGTCACAAGGGTTATCAAAAGCCCATACCTTAAGAAGGTTAGGGCTTCAGATAAAAACCCAATTATTATCCTTAAGACTGCAATTATCCCCGATATTAGCAAAATTGTTGAGTCGCTGCCTGAAGAGAAACTCATTCCTATATCTGTGGAATATGACAGGTATATGCTCCATTTTCAAGTTTGCGAGTGGGATCTTCATCCCCGCCTCAAAATCGGCGCATGAGACACCTTATAGTCATCAGCAATTTCTTTGAGGCTATATTCAACAACATGTGTAAGGATCACCTCAACACAGACGACCTTTCAGCGACAAATTATACATATTTCGATGTGCACGATCCACCGCTAATATCTTAAATGTTATTAATCACTGAATCAGTGATACATTCGATAATAAATACTTCAAGTGGAAGGACTTATTGGATATAATGAAAGCGTTCGATAGGATGTGGCATAGGAGGTTGCTATATAATCTCACCAAGTATGGAATCATTGGAAATGTTATCTCAATTATCAAATCCTTCCTAAAATGTAATATTTCGGATTAATATTAATGATTATACATCAATCTTTTGTGAATATATTTATAGATGCTACAATAGAAGTACACTTTTAAAACTTTAGACGACATCTTATCTCCCTGCTGACTTAGTTTTAACAATTCAATGGTGGAAACACTGACACTTCACATTTAATACCTCAGAAACTAAACACGTAAACTACCATCGTCACCGAGCAGCCCCGGAATGATCGTCTATGGCAATGAACAATAATCTTTCAAGGGGGGCTTTGCTTGAATCTCTATTCAAACAAACTGCCACCTTCCACACAAGTAACACGTATATACGATCATCAGTAAAGATACTGGAAAAAATCGGATCCATGTCGGACTCAATAATTGTCTGAGTCATGATTATATACTCTAAATTTACAAGCGCTATAGATCATGCCAATAATACTGGACCGCTACCCTATTTGAACTGAGAAAAACATTTTTTCTCATTATTTTTCTGATATATTGTTTATTTTAGCATACCTTTAATTCCGAATTAACGATTTTCGTATAAGTAGGTTTATCTCTTTATTTAATATAATATATTTTTGTTAATAGATATATGAAGGGATCTGAACTGCCTCCTGTCTGATACTAGGTATAATATAAATAGCTAAGTTCTCTACTTTTTTCTCCTCCTTATTTCCTCGTTCTGTTCCTTTGTTTTCTCTTCTAACCAACCCTCTTATGAACACTTACACTACTTTTTTTGTTTTTATTTGCTATTTCTATTTCTTTCTCTTTTCCATTTTTCTTCTCTTCTTCCCTCCTTCTGTTTGGTCAGTTTTATTTCAATATTTTGTAATCCATTAATTGGTTTGAAAAGTCCTTGTAAATCTTATTTCAATTTACAAGATGGAAAAGATGATTGACCTAATGTAATCGTAATTCCTATTGTATAATATATATATATATATATATATACATATATATATATATATATATATATATATATATATATATATATATATATATATATATATATATGTGTGTGTGTGTGTGTGTGTGTGTGTGCTTGTGTGTTTGTGTTGTATGTTTGTGATAGATAGGTTATTTTTCTGTCAATCTTCAATTTTGTACTTGATCTAAAAACGTCATATAGACAATGGAATAATGCATAAGTGTGCAGTTTAAATTTATTACAAATTATTTATATATGGACAGGTAAGGTGATATGAGAATTGTATCAGGTTGGTGCAAAAATAATGTCGTTTTTTGACGTTCTAACATATGTGAGAAAACGACATTATTTTTGCACCAACCTAATATCAGAGTTTGAGATTCGGAAATAATAATCAGCTAGTCGAATTCAAATTTTTCTCGATACTGCTTCCTTGCAACAATAATCTTGGAAAACGCACACATCCCAAATTCCCAGTTATTAATTAAATAGCATGGAAGTCTCTGCTCTATTTTCTTGGTTGACAGACATTCTAATAGAATGAAATCAAATTTAAATACTTACCAGTTCGTCAAAAATAATATGTATATTTTTTAGAGAAAATTTTCTCACCCGTGATCTAATGAAGTCATCTCTGTGTGTCCATTTGTGGTTAAGAACAAAAATTGAATTGGGGGCATTTATAGTCGGAAATTCTGCGAGAAACGCTCATAAATATATGTATGTTTGCATAGATAGTTAAAAGATATTTAATGTAGAATAAAAAGTTATTGAAAATAAAGTAATGTTTGCTAAATTTAATTTCGATCAAATCTGTAAATTTCTATAAAACCAAAACATTATTCCTAAATAATCTCATCATATCAAGGCTTTTATATAGATGTCTTGCATGGTGACAAACAAATATATAAATTGTCGATTGTAACTTCTAAGATCAATGGTTAAAATGACTTTGGGCGTGTGCAGACTATTGATCTTGGAAAGGATCACACATCATGTGTGCGTATGTTTGTGTACACACACACACATATATATATATATATATATATATATATATATATATATATATATATATATATATATATATATATATATATATAAATATATATATATATATATATTGGAAGAGAGACAGACAGGGACAGATAGAGTGAGAGAAAGAGAGCGAGAGAAAGAAAGAGGCCAACAGTGGGGATAGAAACAAATATTGAATGTCGACCGTCAATTAAAAAATCACTTGGTCATCAGGCAAAGTTTATATGTCGCAGCAATACAACATTGAACTGTTGATCTGGCCCATATAAAGCTAGAACAGGCCAGTAGGAATCATGCACTTTCGGGGACGGTAATACGAAACGACTATTTATCCAGGATCTTTAATAATCACTCCCATATACGTGTTCTGTTTGACGTCTATTGTGAATATATATGATATATTCCAGACTATGAGCTTCATTGCAAAAACGACTGTTCCTCTTATCCGTATAAAATTCAGGTTTTCCGCTCTGAAGATGAAATGTATTGGCTTAGATTTTACACAGCATTTGTCACCATTTCACTGGGCGAGCTATGTCAGAGGAGAGATCATCTGGCATGCAATTGTCATCCGGGAATATAAGGCAAAGTATGGTCTATATATATATATATATATATATATATATATATATATATATATATATATATATATATATATATATATAAACAGATCTTCAGCTTACAATGAAGATCCGTTGAGGTGAAACCTAGGTAGGTTGTTCCAGGCTCTTTAGGATTTATTTCATTTATCCCTGCTCTAGATAGACTATTGAACACTCTACGATTTAGTTTATTACACGCTTGTAGTGTTTTTATTTGGACTAAAAGTTTAAGGTACTGGACGATTTATTTCGCCCTGTTCTGATGATTCTAATTTTTCTTTCTTTCTTTCCATTTTTTTACTCGGGTACCAGTTTGTTTTGATGGGTGTTAAATGTTGTGGTATGCGAACATTTTCCGAGTATTACTAGTAAATCAATATATGTATATATATATATATGTGTGTGTGTGTGTGTGTGTGTGTGTGTGTGTGCGCGTGTTTGTGTGTGCGTGTGTGTGTGTATGCAATGTTCGGATAATTTTCTTAGGAACATTATTAATATATGGAGGAAAAGTGTAGAACCGATCAGAGATACTTAGGTATGCCTTCATTGATCGTATTTTTAAATATTTCACTACCAAACAATAAGTCACTATGATACAAGTGGTTACTGATAGTTAGAAAATATGAGAAAATAAGACTATTAAGAAGAGAGAACATTGGCATTACATTTACATTTTTGAAGAGCAAAGATGACAAAGGAAAAAAGAAGACACAAGACAGAAGTTCGATAGAAAAAAATATTATCATATAAATAAGGATAGACCTAGCCTTTTCAATTCTAAAAAGATTAGTTCTTGCCGCCAAACTAGTAATAAGCCCAAATCCATAAATTCAGAGTAAAGTTCACCCGAACAATTTTCATGAAAATATTATATAGAAAAGACAATGGAAAGTTATGTTACGTAAGCGCAATAGTTACTGAATCTGATATGTCAGGTTAGGACCGATAACTTTGCAGATACTTCTTTTGATTTTAGCAAGAATCTCTAAATATAATACAGGAGCACGAGACCAGATGTGGGAACAATATTCAAATCAAATTTGAATGGTAGACTTATAAATATGTGAGATAGATTCTAGCGAGAAAGAATTGTCTAGTATGACACAGTCAACCAACTTCCTTAGAAGCAGTTTTAGGAATTAGTTTTATAATTCCATTTAATATCTGCCGGTAAAATTGTAATACTTCACTCTTCTGGAGGTTAACAATATCCATGTTGATAAAAGGTTTATCAGAAGTTTAAATGTGAGAATTTTTTTTATTTCGGTGGGGTTAAAATAAACAGGCTATACCTTCCACTACATAAAAACAGGTTGTAGGTAAGTTTTGATTTCAGCTGCCAATCAATCGAACCGATCAGACTTACTAGTAAGACAAGAGTTAATGGTTGTGTTGATACCGGCTTAACAATTTACTCCAAAGAACTGATTAGTAAATTTGACCGTCATGAAGGCCATGATAATCGTTAATATTCCCACATACAACTACAGCACGAGAGATATTTGGATTATAGCTTCCAAACAGACAGGGCGATATTGCGACAATAATAAGTGTCACTCAAATTATTTTAAATTTGCTATACAGGTCACATCTTTCATAGATCTAGGAGTCGTTTCTCCTTTAGGAAGTAGTTTAAGAATTCTGCCAATATTGCGTTTAGGTTTGGGCTAAGTCTCTTAAGAATAATTGTTGGACAGTTAACTTCTGTACACTCCAACAATTTACTTAAATATTAAAGTCAGTAGACAGGCTTGGAAATTGTTCTGAATATCTTACTTTTAGGAATGCTTTCTAGTGGATTTCATTGAGTATCACTTGCTGGTTAAAACCATCAAAAAGATAGCACTGACTCCATTCCCATACTTAAATTCTACTGTTGAATAATTTGCATAAAAATTGAATACAATTTCCTAATTAATTCATCATGCGCAAATGTACTAAAGTGATCCAATTATGACTGGTTCAATGTTCTTCTTCGCAGTAAACTCTTCCTTATTTGACTGACATCATTACTCATATTTATACTACACTTTAATGTCATTAAAACTTCATCTGGATTCTGCTGTAAAAGTAACATCAAAGATCTTACAGATTTTGTGTGTTTATTTGCAATGAAAAGACATTTTGTATTGTTCTTCAAAGGCCATTGTATTTTGAGTTGAATTTCGATGATAGCTCATATACAAGATTGATTCTAACGTGTAAACGAATCATGGCTTTGTTGACCTATTACATAGGAAATGAATATTTCTCCAAACTGATGTCTATTTACTGTATTCTTTCTGAGTTTAGATCTTTATACATTTATGTATGATTACAATTTTACCCAATACCGTAATTGTATTATGGAAGATATTATGCAGATCTATTTAACATAATGATTTGAATAATGTAATTATAAAAATCATCTTATATGTAAGGCGTTTTTGCTTTGGATCTCTTTTAGAAGAAGAATAATTATATCGAGGGAGACCTACAGCCACACACACACACGTACTCTTGAACGTGCGTATATATATATATATATATATATATATATATATATATATATATATATATATATATATATATATATATATATATATATGTGTGTGTGTGTGTGTGTGTGTGTATATGTATGTATATACAAGTATAGGATTGGTGTATAAGAAATAAATTCCAATAACCAACAAATACAATTCTTAAAATAATGCCCAATACAGAGTAGAGCAAATATAATTATTTATCCGAAAATTATAACATAAATATGTTATAAAATCACAACAGAAATAGCTATTTTGTTTCAACACTTCTGGTGTCTGATCAAGTGATGGAGTTGAATGTAGATTAAAGTGTTTTAAAAGGTTCAAATTCAGCTGGTAGCTACAATTGCGCTCTGTAGAATGTTTTCCGACGAAATGGCTTACATGTCCAACTTGAAAGCGATTTATTGTATTATCAAACACTGATTGACCTTGCAAACAATATTTTTAATAACAGGAAAATATTCAATCAATAATCAGAACTTTAACATCAATTTCCTATTAAGAGGCAATGTGACAGAATAAACGTATTTTTTATACAGCTGCTGGAAAGAATTAAACATAAACATATGTTAACTAAATTGTATATCGCTTAAACTACAGGCTCTAATTTTTCCCAGGAATTCTCTTTTCTAAAACCTGTACGACCACATGATCAATTTATCATCAGTGTCCATCCCTCTATGTCTCTATCCCTTTGACTATCTATATCCCAATCTATCTATCTTTCTTCATATATTTCCTTCCTTCTCACACTTTCTTTACCTGTTTCTTTGTACAATAAACAAACACATATAAGCGCATACAAACGCTCACAGACACTGAAGAAAAATGGACAGCAACGAACTATCTAAAATCTTACATGTCATTGAATGCAGGGCAATTTCTTTAGAGATGAATGTAAAAACTGAAGAGACAGAGTTGTGGATTACAAACGGATGCTGCGAAGACCGAAGATAGAACACGTTAACAAAGGAAAGTTTTAAGAACGATGGCAAAACGAACACAACATTTTAGAATCAGAAGCAGACAGTCGAAATTACGGATACAAAATATGGAAGGATAGCAGAGCGGGATGGGTGTTAAATTTAAAACCATAGCTTAGATCCGACAGTAAAAAAGGAAACTGTGGAGAGACAAGTTAAATCAGTTTTTGATTGGGCATGTCTCAAAAAAACAAGGTACTGAAAGTAACATCAGAAACGAAATTAGAGGATAGTACACATTTCTGGAGCTATAAGTAAATATTTCATTGGCTAATATTTTATTGCGAATATGTGTGGCGGATTTGAATCAACCGACGACAAAGAAAAAGGCGAAGAAGATGCTTAAATATGTAAAATATAAAATATTTTTATTTTCGTGTTTTACAACTAATTTTTAACGTGTAACAGTTCTTACAGCCTTTTTGTACTTGTTTGTTAACATGACAAATATGATTTCTTCGCCTGTATGTGTGAGAAAGAAGATGCAAGCGAGGAGGTAAGTGTAAGTGTCATGTAGCTTAGTGAGGAGAGGTAGAATGTGTAGCGGAATATCTTTTAAACCGTGCGTGGCGAAATATGGCCGGTTGTTGCCGTCTGCCTCCCCTTACTCATTTTCTATCTAGACACGTTGCGTAAATAGACGTAAAAGTGTTTACAAAGCATGTTTTTATTGTTGCAGGACGGTAAGCCTTTGGTTGAAAAATGTTAAATATTTATTTTGAAAGCATTAATTTATTAATTGGAAGTATGCGTAATCCTGCATATGTTTTTGATATAAATTATATATATTGCTTTACATCACTGATTAAAACAAATAATAATAAGAATATATTGAGAAAATGTATGACAGAGTAGTAAAAGGTCATCATCGAATTACGTTTGTAATGTTGGTGAATCTACGCCTGCGCACGAACCGTGAATGCTGGGAATATTTTTTAATCTTTTATTTAGATTCTTGCTCTTTTTTCTTTCTATCACTTTTGTTAGCACTGTACTAATAGATGTTCTGCCACAAATGGTGAAATGTAAGAGCCCGGGCGAAACTTACTGTAGATGATCTAGACATTTTTGCTGTAGTGAATTGTTTCTTTTCTGATCAGAGTAGCATTTGTTCTTTAGTATTTTTTAAACTAGTTTCTTATGTTGATTTATATTCAATGCGAAACGAAATGCTCATAAAATATTCTAAAACAGAAACCCGACCGCTCCTAACAAACCCAGTGTATCAAAAAATATATTGCCCTAAAAATTAAACATATCAAATCTAAAGCTGGAAATAATCTATCTAAACACGACATAAAATTAGTTACTACTACACTTAAAACAATGAAAGTCTTAGTCAATACTAAACAAAACAATAAGCTAAACGTTAAAGTAGGAATTTCCTTGATCGTCTACTATAACTGTCAAAAAAATACACAGGAGTATCCCTAAGGAAACTAAATAAGTCATTGTATGAACACAAAAGGAACATTTTACAAGACAATACATGAAATGCCTTGATTGCCCACCGTAATGAGACTGACTAAGATGTTAACATACAATTTCTACTTTGTTCAAAGGAGGAAACAATTCACTACGACAGGAAATGTCGAGTGAATGCATTGATCACAAGATCAACTCCAGTAGATTTTCGCCTGGACTCTTAAAATATTTCACCATTCGTGGCAGTACTTTTATTATCCCAGTGTGGGATATTTACTAACAAAAGTGATGGAAGAAAAAGAAAGAGAAACTAAAGGAAATCGCCTAGATTAAAAAAATAAAATTCCTAGCATCTCTGGAAGTCTTAAAGGATGAAACGCGTCACAAGATTTTCTCCTATTTGTCTCAGATTTCCCCCCAATATTTTTACTGATATATAAATATATATATCATTATATACTCTCTCACATGGGGAAATATGAAACTATTAAAAAATATTAAAAGATCGATATCGGCTAATTCATTTAGAATCAGATAAATGTTCTTATTGAAATATATTTAAGAAAAATTCATCCTAGGATGCACACACCAAATACGTCCTATCAAATATTTCTACACTATACATGCGATATCTTAAAGTCCTCAACTGAAGAAATAGAAGAATTGGAAAAACTAACCACTAAAATGCCAGAAATTCTGAACTTCAACTCCACAAAAAACGTTTTAACATACCGGAAATGGCTCATATACAACGAAGGATGAAAAAGAAATTAGTGGTAACCAGAACAACAAAGTGACACAAAAAAATCAATGCCCGATCCAAAAACATCAAGTGAAATATTGTTGGAAGGCCTGCTACAACAGAAGATGTATCGCATATAAAGTTATCCAATATAGAACGGTAAGCCCACAGCATTGGTTAAAAATTTGCCACCGGAATTCGGAAAGCAGGCATGGTAGACAATATAATAAATAATCATAAACAAATGAGTCTGAAATGATCAAATATTTCATCCAAGGTGTAATCACTGCTACTATAGAAACCAAGATCGATAATTCATTACATAGACACAACTAAACGTACTTAGGAACCTAACAAAAATAAAGAAATTCACATAACACTCTCTGACACGAGAGGTGGGATCATGAACAAGAATACATACATAGTAAAAATAATTTACAAGTGAATGCGAAAACACGCTAAAAATGAAATAACAAAAAGTAATTACTGAAATAAATATTTAACAAAATTAAGAAAATAATTAAAATGAAAATAAATCATATGACCCTAGAACACACAAATATTATATGAAAAGTTTCAAATTACTCGGGATATATTATGTACACATTCTTACAAATTTATACAAATTTATATACAGGGTGTCCATAAAGTTCATGTTCACTTTAAAAACATTATAACTTTATTTGTATTTGCGATATAAATAAAATGGAAATGTTATAAAGTTTAATTTACCTGATTTTAAGTATAGCTAAAATAAGTAATGTGATTTCAGGCATTACTGTAAATCAGTTGGCAAATGGTTTTCGTGAAGTGCAAAGTCGTATTACACTTTGTATTGCTAATGATGGAGGACATGTGCAAACTTAAATAAAATTTCAATAAAACTTAAAAGAATATAGATTTACTTCTTTCTAAACCTTTTTAAAAAATTATTTCTATCACAAATACAAATAAAGTTATAGTTTTTTAAAGTGCACACGAACTATATGGACACCATATATATGCCTCTGTGTTATATATATATATATATATATATATATATATATATATATATATATATATATATATAATAAAATATATACATATATATATTATTGTTGTTGTTGAATATATATATATATATATATGCATATATGTGTATGCATATATGTTTATTATTTTAATATATATATATGAATATATATTCTTTTTATTTTAATATATATATATTTATTATTTTAATATATATATATATATCTATATATATATATATATATATATATATATATATATATATATATATATATATATACACACACACATATATATGTATATATATATATATGTATAAACGAATACAATTTTGTTATAGATGGGATAAAATTGTAGTAAAAATAACACTATATTAAGAAAGTGCTCAATACAAATTAAAACAAATAACATTAATTTAAAATTATAAAATATGTATTTTATAACATCACTACAAAAATAACCATTTTGTTTCAACAATTCTGGTGTCTTGTCACCCGAGGGTGTTGATTGCATTATGTTATACCATACGTTCTATCCGAATTTTAACTTTTTGTTAAAATGAACGGAATTTAAAGAGTATTTTATAATGTCTAATGGAACTGAACATTATTTTTATGTTTAGATGCATTTAAAATGATCACATTTAGTTTTAGAGAACAAGAAAATTAAATTTTGTTTGAGTAAAACTCTGATTATATGGAAGTACCCAAGAATCATTTGAGGCACATAATGCTTTATGAGTTCAAGAAAGGAAACTCCGCGTCCGAAGCGGCTAGAAACATTCACTCAGTTTATCGAGAGGAATGTGTGAATAAAAGAACTTGCAGAAAATAATTTTGCAAAATTCAGAGGTCGGGATTTCACGCTTGAAGATGAAGATGGAACCAGGCGTCCAGTTGAGTATGATGAAAAGCATCTTGAAGCAGACCTTGAAAAAAATCCTGCTTTATCAGTTGAGGAATTGGCAGCGGTTCTCAATTCAAACCATACAACTGTTCATCGCCATCTTCAACATCTTGGAAGAGTTCCTAAACTTGGAAAATGGGTGTCTCATGAATTGTCTGAAAACAACCTCAAATCCCGAGTTGACATCTGCTCTTCTCTCCATTCTCGCCAACTTGTTTCAGCTTTTTTGGATAGACTTGTGACTGGCAACGAAAAATTGATCTTTTATCAAAATGTTAAGCGTCGTAGACAGTGGCTTGTTAAAGGGGAAGAACCCCAACCACAGCCGAGAAGGCAACTTCATGGGCAAAGGTTTATTCTTTCAATCTGGTGGGATTGCCAAGGAATAATCCACTTTGAATTCTTACCACCTAATGCAACAATTACTACTTAAATATACTGTTAGCAATTAGAGCGTTTGAACCAAGCTTTGAGGAAAAAGACCTGCTCTAGTGAATCGAAAACGGGTGATGTTTCATCAGGACAATGCGCGACGACTCACAGCAAGAATCACGTTACAAAAGATCGAAAAAGTTGGTTGGGAGAAAATTCCTCATCCACCTTATTCTCCCGAACTTACTTCTTCAGACTATCATTTGTTTCGTAGCTTACAGAATCATTTGGAAGAGACAGCTTTTGTAACACAGGAAGAGGTTAAAACTAACATTTGTGAGTTCTTCGAATCAAAGCCAAAAGAAGTTTACAGTAATGGAATTAGTAAGCTTGTTAATAGATGGAAGGAAGTCATAGATAATCAGGGAAAATACATTGTTGATGGAATCTGTAATTAAATGTAACATTTGGTCACTTGTTTTCTTTATTCAAAATTCGGACAGAACTCATGGGATGACCTGATTTATATATATATATATATATATATATATATATATATATATATATATATATATATATATATATATATATAGATAGATAGATAGATAGATAGATCACGCGCTGATGTGCTAGTTGCATTTACTGTATTGAATAAGAAGTATTTTTTTAGTACTAGGATGGCTGTCTTTTAGGCCTCAGGCGATGTAATGGTGGAAATCTTGAGAATATCACATATGATTAAATAGTTATGCCCATTTGCTCTGAACTATTTACAATTGCTTCAGTCTAACCTGAAGCATAATGGAACAATACTTATGTATCTATACACAGCCAGTGACTGCAAACTGATTGGAATTGTTTTCTTCTGTAATATGTTCGAGTTTCGATGAACGTGGCGACATCATTTCAAGTGCATAAACATAGAAATATATTTTGTTGATACATAATTACCTGTTTTGTCAAATAAATATTTGTTTCTTTTACAGAAGCAGAGATTTTGTTGAATATTTATTATACATTTAAATATAGATTTCACAGATATAATTCGGTAATGTACAGTGTTGTTAAATTTCTACAAAAGCTATTATGAAAATTAAAGTATGGTAGATATTTACTGAGTTTTTATTTTCACACATTTTGTTGTGACGTATGTCTATGATTGGTATTATTATAGCTTAAAGTCATTACATGATTAAGACCCCTTTATTAGAATATATTCTTTAAATATACTGTACAATACGTTAAACACACCCGATAAAAACATTCAAATTTTTGAGAAAAATCTTTTTTTATACAGGGATGAGTAATAACTAATCATCGATTTTTACAATTCTAAGTTAATGCCTTAATAGGAGAATCGAATACAAAATATTCTCTAAGCATATTCTAGAATAGATGAGACAAATTCTGATAAAAGCACGAATAATTAATTATGAAAAACTTTATATATATTAATGACCATATGCATTGATTTAGCTAAGTTTCTATCTATGTTTAAAGAATAATTTATAGGAACATTTAGCGAGCATTTTTCGTATTTTACAGTCATGCGCTTCAGAAAAAATATAGATCATATATTTTTATATGTATTACTTAAATAGGGTCAAATAGATAAATGTTTTAAGGAGTTATTTATACTATACAATCGCACGAAATAGACGTCATGAGAACATTTCTAAGTGGAATTCAATAAAGAGGAAAGTAACTTAAAGTTGAACAACATATAAGAAGCAAGAGTGACATCGAAAAAGAGTTAATCGGATGTGTAGAGAGATAAGAAAATAGAAAGAAAACTGATGACCAATGATATGATAAAGCTAATATTTTTTCACTGCATGGCAGCGAATATAGGATTGTAAGTAAAGCATAAATGCAAATAAAACAAATCAATGAGAAGCGCGCAGATCTATCAGTAAAGAACATAGTCATAGAAATCATGTATGGAAAGATAAATGTAAAATCAGGGCAGAGAAAGTGTTCTTTTATAAGGTAATATAAAACACTCCTAAAAAAATATGTGATGAAACAAGGACGGAACGAATATATCAGATAGCTCTTCCGTGAAAATGGACCATAAAAACATACAATATAAGTGGCATTAAAATACTATCAATAAAAGGTGATGACAAAGAGAAACAATGTAGTGGAAAGAGAGAAACTTTAGTATTGATTTTCTCAGCTTTACATGATATTGGAATCGACACGTTAATGAAATTATTACTATTATATGACAGCGGAGAAATACAGGAATACAGAAAATTTATGAATGGTTGTAATCTCAAAAATCATCCCTTATTTCAACGCCCTCTGGGACTGAAGTTCACCACAGATCCCAGATTTATAAATCATAAATAAGATTAATCGCGCTAAGATGAAGATAACGTATTGGATGATGAAATACTTTCTGATCAACGGCCGCTTTCCCCCGCAATTCTAACGTCGCTTGCGCCTCATTATTCTATCGCTATTTCCATGGAACAATGTTAAGAAGTTACATTAATTTGTTGCACTATTTCAGTTATGTACAGCTCAGACCAGACCAGACGTGCCGCTTATACTGGGACAATTCATCAACCACTCATCAGTAAGAAGGATGTGATTGCCGGGCAGCTTCTTCCCGATAACCAAGTTTTAGTGAAAACGTTTAATTTCATGAGAGGATGCTTCACAGATGGCTACAATCTTAACCTCTTCATGTCAAGGGCCAAACGTTTTTTTATCCCACATATCCTCATAATCTACATATCCAATACGTTCATACCACAACAGAATTCCGTAACGTTCTACGTTGATTGGCTCTTGCTCCGAAAATTTGATGAAAAATATTAAAAAATTGTCATAGCTCTGACGAGGAAACCAAATGAAAATGAAATTATACTACGTTATGATGAAACATATAATTACCATACATTGTAAGATTTAAGGTAAATCGTAGTGCAATAACATAAAATGAATTCTGTTAAGTCAATGCATATGAATAGAAACTGGAATAAGAGAAGGGTGCGATTTTTACCGAATTATCGAAAGGATCATAAGAAAACAAATAAAAATTATTCTACTCATGGTAACAAGAAGTATATCCATATTAACAAAAATACATTTTATGACAACTGTTTTTAGGTATGATATCTGAAAAATATGAAAGCATTCTATTCATGTTTACATATTGTTTAAAACATGTATAACGTATATAATTACATTTCCCATCTGATCTCGTTTCAATTCCAGGGAAATATTTACTCAAAGTAAAATTAAATAAAATAAATCAGCGCAAAATTTTTAAACAATTTTATTTTTATCAATATTTCATTCTATTCCCTTTTTTCATATTTCACAATACATACATCTACAATACATGCTGACTGAACTGATGCATTCTGGTATGAAGATAAATACATATTGTAAGAATTAAAATCTATCAATCTCAGTTCAAATCCTCCGTCTTAAAGTCTCGTTACGCCCATCTTAACTATAGTAACAACTACTATATTTTAAACTCTTTAATTTAGAATAAAAAAATGTTCTACACAACTATGGAACAAGTAATAGTCTGTAATGTTTCATTGTATCATATATTTGTCCTCTTTCATTTTGGTATTATTTATGTTATTACAATTCTGCTCTTTTAAAAGTAATATACCTTTTTAATTTTCCTTTTTTATTTCCCTTTCATCTTGCTTAATTTATTTTACTTTTCAAATATTCCTAATTTATTTTTTTCAAATTTTGCTTTGAAACTCATTGAGAAGATGCGTGTGTTACAGCGAATCATTCTCTCATTATGAGTTTGATACCTATATTTAAGCGATCGTTAGCGAATAAATTTTGTAGACTTTGTGAAATTTGGCTTCTTATCGAATGAACCGAAGCAGTGTAAATATTGTAGAGTGCCTGTCCAAAAATGTGATCACTAATGCATTCTATTAAGCACTCCTACTGTGACTTCGATTCTTAATATTGCCTTGTAAGGGTAAAGTCTGTCAGTTCTCGTTTGTTTTGTTTATTTTTTCGGTTCCTCTCATATTTACATTATTTTAGTATTTACTTTTTAAATAACAGCACTGATGACAAAGTAGTTTTTATCCAATACTGCCATCGTTTTTTTTTTATTTTATGTGTTTTTCCCTTATTCTAGATAATTCAGTGTAGAAGACAGTAAAAAATATATTTCTACCTTTTAAGAAAATGTCTACTTCTTTTAATCTTAGCGGACACAAAAATGCATTTCAATTAAGAACGAAATAGACCTGCTTCGACTAATTAAAAAGTCGTTGAAAAAAACATTAACATAAGAAATGGAAGCCTTTTAGCGCTTTGATTAAAGTGTGTTTAAATATCTTATAGTCTATCCACTTTCTACATTTATTTTTTTATTCATTAACGCATCCCTTCTGCATGATTTTTTGTAATTTTGGTATTATTTATTTTCAGTGAAATTTTATTTTCCTTCATTAAAATAAAGTCGGGAGGCGGTTTTAGAATATACTAAAACTCTTGTATCTAAGCTGTATATTAGTAGATAGGAACATGATTATGAAGTAGTGAGGTTCTGATTTCATGAATTACGTATTTCATATACTCTTCTCATTTTTGCATTTGTTTTAACATCAAACAAAATATTTTGAAGATTCTGAAGCAATATTAGATATCCCCGTAATATTTCCCCGTTTTTTTATCATCACATAAATAATGCAATATAATGCACTACTAGAATGTAAAGCTGGTTCTGAAATTTGTTTGATATCTGGAATAAGACATTGTCATTATTCGGTGAGTTTTTCATACAAGTAGCATTATCTTTGCTGTTTCGAATATTACATTTTCGTCATTAAGTTTGGCAAAATAGAAATGTTAAAGGTCCAGTGGTATTCTTGGCGTTAACGGTAAGGCACTAGATAAGACAAAGAAAAAATATATTTATCTCATGCATTGTAAAACTCGGTAAAACTTGGATAGTAAGTGTTGAGTCTTGACTCATTGTTGAATCTCGCCTATTGCATGAAATAATAATGCAACACAAAATATACTTAGAACAAGAATGTATTATAACAAGAAAGTGTACACAATAAGTACATATAGTATTTCTGTATATTTCTGGGAAGACGTTCCTGGAGAATGTGTTGACTAGTCGCAGTCGATCAGAGTCTCTAGTTGGACCTCGTGATTCCTCTTCCCCGTCTTCCGGTATCAACCATTATTTATATAGTTGGTAGTCACCTATGCAGGTTAGGTGGATCCTACCACAACACCCCCTCCCAAGCCTTGGAATCCTTTTGGATTTCAAACTGGCTTCTATATGGGATGATGATTATGGTTATTTCTTTGTAGATCCCCTTTGCATAGTTCATATGTATATCTGTTTTTTTTTCAATATCTTTTTCGTTTTGGATTCACGTCCAATGGGTCCGTGAACTTTCGTTTCCTACCGGATCTTCTCGGTTCAGGAGCACTCTGCCGAGGTTCTACTTGAAAAGTATCATACATTACATCAATGGGATCTTCCTCCTCATCCGGTATACTCTCTTCATGCTCTAGCACGTAGCATTTTTTGAGTTGGTTCTGGTGCCTTTTATGAGTATTCTTCGGCCCTTTTATTATGTAAATCAGGTCACCGATTCTCTTATCCACTATGCCTCGCTCCCAGAACTCAATGTTGTTTCTATAGCACTTGAAAAACACCTTCTCTCCGGGGGTGTATCTTTTTCTAGCTGTATACATAGTGTTCTTTATTCTATTTCTTCCTGGCAAAAGCTTGTCAAACACTGACTTAACTTTCATAGCGAACATTAGTTCAGCCGGTGCCATGTTTGATGGTGTTCTCTGGTTTGGCGTGATTCTGTATACTTGTAGGAATTGCTGAAACGCCTTTTTCGTTGGAACTCCTGAGGCTTTCTTCAGAGCGCGCTTTAACGTATCTACAAATCTTTCTGCGAGTCCATTGGATCTCGGATGATACGGCGGCGTCGTTATGTGGTTAAATTGATATAACTCACAAAATTCCTTAAATTCGTCAGAAGTGAATTGTGTACCATTGTCACTCACAATACACTCTGGCACACCGAACCGTGCAATTAGTTCATGCAAAAAAGTTGTTGTGGTATTGGACGTAGGCTTTTTGCAGCGTAGTACTTCCGGCCATTTTGTAAAGCTATCTACCACTATTAAGTAGTAATAATCTTCTACTGGACCAGCGAAAGCAATGTGTAATCTTTCCCACGGATGATCCGTCTTTGGCCATGGTTTGTGTACTATAGGTGGTGCCTTAGCTGCTAACGCACACCCTTTACATCGATGAACCATGTTTTCGATATCCACATCCATTCCTTTCCAATATACAAAGCTTCGCATTAAGCTTTTTGTTCTATTAATCCCCGGGTGACCCATATGAAAGTCCCGTAGTATTCTTTTCTGCAACTTTTTTGGTACTACTACTTTCTCTACACTTGCGAAAGGCACCTTAAGTTTCTTTTTAAATATAGGCATAGTATTTTCTTTTAATTCAAATTTAGCTTCAAACTTGCTACATCTTCCAAGACCAGGTGTAAAGGTTTCCGGAAACTTTTTCTTTAATTCATCTTTAATGTCCTGTCTTGTTTGCGTATTACTTTCTACTTCTCTGCAGAATGAGTTTAACGGTTTATCCCACAATTCGAATGTTTCAATAAAATCTGTACCCAACAAGTTTTCTCCATTTCTCAGAATGAAAACTTTTATTTTTTTAACGATCCCATTCAATTTCATTGGAAGTACAACCTCGACTTCGAAGTTAATTTGCTTTCCAGTTACCGTTCGAGCGAGTTTCGTTGACTTCATTATTGTAGGACTTTTTAAAATTTTCCATGTTTTATCGTTCATTATTGTTAAATCTGACCCCGAATCGAGTTGAAATTTGATATTCTTTTTGAATATTTCAGTCGTCACATATTTCCTCAAATCTCTATTTGATTTGATATTCGAATTTGTTTGTCTAATTCGACTCTTGAATTTTTTCGTTTTACAACACGATCCTTTGTGACCATTCTTTTGGCACACGAAACATTTCTTATTTCTATATGGGCAATTTACCTCCCAATGTCTTTCGTTACAACGTCTGCAATTATATGGTGGGACCTTTTTATTTTCTTTCTTTTTATTTTCTTATCTATTATTACAATACGCCGAATTTTTTCTCCAATTTTTCTCTAATGGGTACTTTGACTGCTTTTTTATTTTTTTAATATAAGCAATACCAGCTTTTTCGATTTTTTGCGACTCTTTCTTTAACTTTACGGCCCGTTGACACTCCTCTGCTAACTTTTGCAGGGTAAGGCCTTGTTCATATTCGAGTTTAGACAAAAATCTACGTCTTATTTCGGCACTCTTACTGGATACCAGTCCTTGAGCAAAAATTAAGCACTTGAATTCTTCAACCGTAATCTCTGCCAATCTGAAATTGTCACAATGTCTATTCACTATAGGTGCATATGTTAAGTAATCCTGATCGTCGGATTTAGAGACATTCATGCATAACCATCGCTTATGCCAAAGCGACATATTTGCTCCAAACAGCTCTTTTAGCAATTTCACTGTTTCCGAGAATTCCAATTCAGTTGTTTTTCTCGGTAGAATAAAATCTACAAATTTGCTATGTTCTGCTGTACCTAGCTTTCTTAGTAATAGACTGACTTTTCTTGAATTCGACCAGTTTTCACAGTCTGTGTAGAAAATATCTTCATATCGTTTAAAGTACGCTTCAAACGTTTTTTCTTCGTCTGGCACATAGTTGAAAGTTTCCAGCGAATTAAATATGGTGTTATTAGAATATGAAGAATTTCCCTCATTTGCCTGAAAGTTGTTTAATTTCTCCAGTGTTAACTTTTGAATTTCTAAAAGTCTTTCATCTTGTTTTTCTTGATATTTTCGTTGTCTTTCATCTTGACGTTCTTGATATTTTTGCATTGCTATCAGTTGTTCTTGCTGTGCTATCTGTTGTTCTTGCTGACGTTGTTGACTCAACTGCTGGGATTTTAATAATTCAGATATGACTTTGGATAGTTCCTCCATTTTTAGCTGATAGTGTTCATGCAACAAGGAATATACTTTTAATTTGTGTATCCACGAATATCATACAAGCTGACCAAAAAATCGAAACAACGTACGACTTTTATATTTTATGTCTTGCTTTTACATTCACGCCCGTGCTAATCAACTTTGGTATTTTTTTTTCCGTGAACAGAGAGCGTCGGACTTTTTTTTCGTTTTCGACTCCTGTTCGCGTATTTCAATGACAACGTCTGATTTTCTTATCAGAGGTAATTCGTCACTATATTGTTGAACAAAAAATTTTTTACCTTTCAAAGTCGACACGGTGTATTTGTGCTCCTTTTAATCCATGCATGTTTTTGTAGTCGGCCAATTTTTCTTTTTAGCGGGTGTCTCGTTGTAGATAATTTTTTAATTTAAAATTACCGTTATTCGTTTACGACACCTATCCAATTTTTTCTGAGTGAACGTTCCTTTATGCTTACTCGTCTTTTAACGAGTTTTACATATCCAGAAGTTCAGAATCCTTCGTCGTTATGTTAACGTTGGACTTTGAATTAATAGTTTTTTTTTTTTCAGCCTGGGTTCTTCAATGACTTGTCCCAATTGTTGAAAACTCTCACTATTAATTCTTTCTTCTTTCCGTATGGTTCGTTCTACTTCGTGGCCATTGTTGAAACTTGACGTATGGTTCGTTCTACTTCGTCGCCATTGTTGAGTCTTGACTCATTGTTGAATCTCGCCTATTGCATGGAATAATAATGCAACACAAAATGTACTTAGAACAAGAATGTATTATAACAAGAAAGTGTACACAATAAGTACATATAGTATTTCTGTATATTTCTGGGAAGACGTTCCTGGAGAATATGTTGACTAGTCGCAGTCGATCAGAGTCTCTAGTTGGATCTCGTGATTCCTCTTCCCCGTCTTCCGGTATCAACCATTATTTATATAGTTGGTAGTCACCTATGCAGATTAGGTGGATCCTACCACAACAGTAAGCCACATAGCAGAAGTGCGAAACTACATCGGCCATGATTTATCTTTTCAAGTGCCAGGTTAGACCAAAAATAAAGTATAACGGCCATAACTGAGTGGAAGCTGCTCGATTCCCTCTTTCTAGCTTTGACGAAGTTCAGAACATTTCACGAACTCTTAACTCCAATTTGCAGACACTTTCCTACAATTTCAATATCGCTAGCGTATCACTATTTCCTTCAGACAAACTATATTCTTCCACCAGTTAAGGTTTTAACAGCTATGACACGCCATGCTACACTCTATATTTTAATTTTCCTTTATTTATTCTGTGTTCCATATATAATAAGAAAGTTTCACTTGCAGAGAGTTTTACCAAGGAATACTTTGCTGAAAATATACCCGCGTGGATGCTGCTTCATTTAATTCATTCTTCAAAGTAAGTGACAATTTTTATCTACCCTACCTTATTCGCATAATATTCACTTCCTACAACGTCTTCTTTCATTCATCACAAAACTCATTCATCATAACCATTTTAACAGCAACCCTCTAACTTCAGTCATTTCTAGACTTATATTGGGTGAACCGAGAAGCAATTTTTCATAAGATGCATAGTCATATAATTTCATCTTTATTAGTTAAAACATCTTTCAGAAGAATACAAAGCAGTATTCTTTTTAGACATCACTTTGTCGAGTAAATATAATAATAATAATAATAAAAATAATAATAATAATAATAATTTTCTTTCTTTTTCACATGGTACTCCCAGCAGAGAGTACTTCAAGCAACTATCAAATTACAAGAATCTTCAAGTGAAAATCTAAAAAAATATGAAAGATGCGGACATCAATAATTTCAGTAGTACTTTGAGCCCTCGAATTGGAGGGAAAGATTCTGATAGTCTCATTGAAAAATCTCTGGTAGCTCATGCGTTAAAGAAATCAAAAATTTCTACTCATAAATGCAGCTTACACATTACGAAGATCTTTAATTGTGTAAAATTTGTGTGATCTTAGTTTTAGCTTTTCTTTATATAAACATGATTAGTGGAAAATGTCATGAAGATATATATGATCTTAGCTCTCTGGTTATACCCCGGAAGGAAAGTTATATACAACAGAATCCAACAACAATAAGACGACGACAACGTTGATGATGACGATAGCGATGATGATGATGGATGGTGTAATACAGTTTCAACATCCTTAATCTGTAGTTGACATTAAGCTAATGGATGTCAAAATGAGAAATCTTCTCACTTGACACCTCATGCAGTATCCTAACGCTGACATTGAACGTCTGTATGTGTCCAGATCTGAAGGAATAATCAGATTATTTCAAATAGAACTGTCTTACAAAGCCAGCATCTGTCTTCAAAGACACCTGGGAACTACAGAAGTTTGGAAGATGATATTTGCCAAAAACATGGAATAAAAAAAATGATATATTAATAAAGGGGGCTTACAAATTTAAAATGGAATCTCAAATGTATGTAGAAGCGCAAATAAATTATAATACCCATTCTGCAGCGGCGAATACATATGAAAGAAACGCAATGTACCAAATGCAGAGACGATGGCAATATAATCATCTCCATGTTAAATAATCTGCTCGTATCAACAAGCTGATGCAGGAAAATCCCGTATCAATCATTAGTTATGTACTGCGGATTTAAAAGCTGAAGCTGAAGTTATTATTCTTGCTGCACAAGAAAAATACATGATAACTATAATTTACCAAGTGCGCTTACTGAAAAATTGTGATGACTCCAAATACAGATTCTGTGATAAATATCCAGAATCAATGGATCATCTTTTATAAGGCTGAATAGTGTTAGCACCAACTGAATATAAAACACAACATGATAGCGTTGTCAAATATTTACACTGGTAAATCTGCAACTTTTACGGAAATAAATCTGCAAAAAGTGGTATGAACATCACACAAACCCGGTTACAGAAATAGGATTTGTAACCAATTTATAGAACTTTACAATACACACTGAGAGAACAATCAAAGCTAATCGCCCAGACATCATGATTAAATACTGCAAGAACAGACTGAGCTTTCTTATTGACATGGCATACCCGGCAGATTGTAATGTATCTTTGAAGATCTTTCATAATACTATTAGGTTGGTGCAAATACAATGTCGTTTTTTGACGTTGAACTTCATGTGAGAAAACGACATTATTTTTGCACCAACCTAATATAAGAATACAAGGATCTTGAAGTGAATATCTCCATAATGCGATATATATGAACATCAGTAATTTTAGTTGTCGATGGAACACCCGGATTGACTGGAAAATGTTTTGACATATTCATTGAAGGGATTCCTGGTAGTTCATGCCTTAATGAAATAAAATATATGTACTCACATGTATAGCTCACATATTACGATGAGCTTTATGTATGAAAGATTTTTTGTTGTATTTTGTTTGTTTTTTTCACAAACATTATCAGTGGAAAAGACTTTTCTGACCGAAAGAAGGAGGAGGAGGAGGA
This sequence comes from Acanthosepion esculentum, assembly GCA_964036315.1. Lineage (NCBI taxonomy): Eukaryota > Metazoa > Mollusca > Cephalopoda > Sepiida > Sepiidae > Acanthosepion > Acanthosepion esculentum. The sequence goes on from OZ038478.1 coordinate 107,013,348, forward strand.
GGAGAAAGAAGAAGAAGAAGAAGAAGAAGAAGAAGAAAAAGAAGAAGAAGAAGAAGAAGAAGAAGAAGAAGAAGAAGAAGAAGAAGTTTCATTGTGGAACAGACTACTGTGAGGATACTTCCATTACGATGTTACCATTTTTACGTCTCTTGTCTACCATTATCGTGCCTACATTTTCTCATATTATGTCCTTCTCACCTTTTACGTGATTACAAAATTATTTTGGAACCCTTTACCTTGTGTCGTACTTGGGATTGTATCAGGAAGAAAATAGAGTGAAAACGATTTGAAAAAATGAAATTCAAAAAATCCTAGTAGAATGAATTGAAACTAAACAAAATTATGTGCAATACGAATAAAACTTCCCATTTCTGAATAATGAGAATCAGAAAGCTTGTTATCTGTCTTTACTATTGTGCGAAAAAGCAAAGAAAAGTGTGATGATATCATCCATCATCTTGTATTGTTGTGTATGATGGAAAATTTACTTCCAGGTGAAAAAGAGGCTCGAATTGAATGAGATGGAGTCTTCCATATGGATGCAGAGAAAAGCATAGATTGAAGGCGAGAAAACTGGAATATTCTATCATAAATTATATGTAGGAGATTAATTTTTAAAAAACAGAAAGAGTAAGTTGAAATTTTGGTACGCATTATGAGGAAAATATTCATGGAATGTTTCACACCCGCAAGACATGAAGACGTCAGATGGAGCAACGAATTATTTTTTATTCATTTCTAACTTGCTGTATCTTAAATTTATAAACGATTCTTTATTGATACATTTATATTTACAGTCCTTATTGGTTTATCTTTAACCATTTCACCAAACGCAGTCAATAAAGCCATGAAGACGCGAGGGGTTACTGAGTGTGGGATAATATGAAGGACGAAACTATTATCAAGGAGAGAGAATAATATAAGTATAGGAAAGAAGAATACAGAATATGAAATTGCATTTAAAGTTTGAAGATCTCAAAGTTGTCTAGAATTCAAGAAGCCGGAGGAAAAATCCACACGCGAAACTTGCGAGAGAAAAAACTGTTAGAGTAGAACATTCGGTTACATCTAACTATTTCAATTAGAAAATATTCAGATCTTGCCGCCAAATTCATAAATTATTTATGCCAATGAGGATAACTCATCAGGACAATTTCCATGAAAATATTTACAGGAAAGAACTAAAAATATATCAGAATCTTCTTTGTATTTTGTCAAGGATAACTAGATACACAGGAGAAGGGCCAGATCAGCAATATTCATTTCATGAAATAAGGGTAGACATATATATGCGTAAGATATTAGCGAGAAGAAATATCTAGCACAACACAATGAATTAAATTTCTTAACGGCAAACGTAGAAATTGATATAATCTTTCGACATCACTTCAACGGAAGATGTTAGCTCTTGAAGGCGCAAAGAGACACTCACTTGAAAGTTAATAGCCTTATTCAAATGATTAAAAGAAGATATTTTTTTAGTAATATCCCCTGAAATTATTAACCGCCATTTACATCAGAAGACGATATTAAATAGTATATACAATAGTAGCAGCAAGGCCCGGCGTTGCCCGTGCTTGATTAAAAAATCGTACTACTCATACAGAAATCGCTTTCACTTGACTTAAAATATTTTTGCCCTTCCTTGCCTTTAAAGGGGTGCTCTTTGCCGTGCTGATGTTGCTACATGCCTTACTTCTTGCCTATCTCACACTGCGATTTTTCCTAAGCTCTATACTAAACATTAAATCTGTTGCGAAATAAGAACTAAACAAAATGAACACAAAACGGTCAGCTTTACAAAAGGACTCGTAAACTGGAAAAACCGAATGAAAAAACAATGTTAACAACAAATATTTTTGCACAACCAACCCAGTTTCCTGAAATATGGAAACTGGTCATACTGCTTGGGCGGGGTTGTTGTTGCCCTTGTTTTGTTAACCCGGTACTTTGGAAACCATACATTGATCCGATTTTAAGTTCAAATAAAAAGAGCTCAAAAGTGTTTAACAACGCGAGGTTAACTGCACAGAGTCCAAAATGAGGTGAAAAGCTTAGATGTACTGGGCCGCGCAGTGCAAGCGAGACATTCAACTTAAAACCCCCAAAATCCGTATCACCTGTGAGTTAATCTTTTTTTTTTTACAAAATCGAGCTCCGGCATGACACAATGACGTAAATTGAAAAATCGTATCTTGGAAGCGGCCTGGGAGAAAGAACAAATTTTAAAGAAGTGGGAAATGAACCGCTGATGGCATGGTCAACACGGAGGTTTATATCGATTTTTGAGTCACAACGAGCTCACACGGCATTCTATGCAAGGCACCTCTAACTGGGCCGCGTAGGAATTTCTGTTTGAATAGTAAAGAACGCCCGAAATTTTAGAATGTAATCCGCCCAAATACCGAAGTACCAACCGATTTACCAATGTTTTGAAAGCTTGAGTCCAAATTGATAATCTGTCTCCCTTACGAATTGACGCCGTAAATGTCGGAAGTTGAATCGTCATTTGACGTTAATTGCAGTTTGGGCGTGAAAAGAAGTCAAGAACTGGCAGCTGTTGGCAGGGTCGAACCGGAGATTTTTACCGATTTTTTGCTGCACATAAGGGTCTCGCACGCATTTTTGAAAGGGCATGTAACCTGCTTGGTGTCATTCATTTCTGGGCATATGTTATGCTGATGTGAGGAGAGACAATTGATGCTTGTAACTACACATTAGTTGGCGATGAGTTCAATGCTTCACAGCAATGCGGTAAGGGGGAGCAAGTGCTTATCCCAAGGATGCATTTTTATCCATCAGATGCCAATGGACACTTCACTTTCAGAATATCCCCATTCACATTCGCACCCTGTTTTGCTATGACAATTAATAAGGCCCAAGGACAAACACTGTCAGTTACTTGTGTAAACTTAGAGGAGCAGAGCTTCTCATACGGCCAACTTTACGTAGCCTGCTCTCGAGACGGCAGGGATGATGATGTGTTCCTTAATTCGCCCGCACAAAAACCTGAAAATGTGGTCTACACTGCAGTCCTCAGCCAGTCCTCAGCAAACTCCATTCCATTTTCCTTTACATGCAAGACAATTGAGATCCCTGCCAAATCAAACATATTGAATTCTGGATTTGTGGTTTTGAATAGAGGCATAGCTGAACACAAAAACATTCAAATCTTGAGACATCTTTTCGTATGCAACCAATCTCTGAATGCAAAAAAAGGTCGCATCTTTTGCCCAAAAGACGGCGCTGCCGCTTCCACAATCAGCATCACAATGCGTGAGCAGTTAGATGTTGTTGCAACGTAATCGAGTTTCTCCTCAAGAAGCTTCCTTTGACCACTCAAATCGAAGAATGACAGGTCTTTTCAGTTCTGCAGTGGTGTTTGCAGCTGAAGCATGCATTTTACACCATACCCAACTCTCTCAAATGCCCAAACGCTAAAATGATTACTGATTTGCGTGGACAAGCTCGACGTCTCTGACAATTAAACGAATCATTTCAGTTTTTGCAATACGATTGGGTACAACGTTGCAAGATGTGATTAACGGCCGGTTTGGGTTTTCCTTAATAGGAATTTAAAGCAGCCATGTTTACTATGAATTAATGGAAAATTTGCCGGCTTTGATGGAGATGATTGAATGCACCCTCATGTACCATCAATAGGTAGGCGTAGAAAGCCTTGCAAGACACTGTTTTTAAGGTGGACTCATTTTGCAGAATGGCAAAGTGGTACCCATCTTCTCCATAAGGGGAGAGAAGTGGGTATTGCAGTGCATCGTAGGACCGGTGCGTTTCCCTGATTTTTAGGAGCCCACTGCCGCGCGATTCGATAACAATGTCACGTCTCTTGTGCTGATCACTGCTGACAATGATGGAAACTTCGTTACTTGCGGGAGCATTGTAACGACGTTTGTGCTCTCCCTGAGGCCGTTTGTCAGCATCAATTACAATAATGAAATCAGAAGAAGTGTTATTTTCGAGAGCATACTTAAAACTGTGGATATAGCTGTTTGTCTCGAGGAGCATTTCTTGGAGACTCATTATGTTATCCCTGCGAGGATGATTGTCCTGGCCTGTATCGTTCTCGGGAATGATGCCCATGCGGGCATCTGCCTGTTGATTGTAGTCAGCTATGAAGTATATTTGTAGAAAAGCCGAATCAGTGTCAGTTTCCGGCAAAAGTGACGCAATCCGATGGTAAACTTGACCTTGAACCTTGAAGGTGGGATTCCAACCGGCTTCGCGGAAGGCATTACCACCAAAAAAATTCTGGAAGGCACAATTGTACTGTCTGATTTTTACGAGGAAATGTTTGGAGTCTGGACTGGAACCCTCCAACAGATGTATCAACGGAGCAGGTAGCTCTTGAAAAGTGACAACTGTACCTTACCGTATGAACAACAAAAACTGCAGACTCACCAGGCCATTTTCTGGCATTGCAATGTCAACAGACAACTGACATGGATCCTATTTGGAGGTTTTTGCGACGGGAAAGCCTCAAAACTGGCTCATAGTTGAACGCCAGCTTAAACCAAAACTGCTTTGGTGGACTACAGAGCCCTCGCTGTGCATGGTGGCGCTGGTTAACAGTCTGCAACCTTTTAAGCTTTTCAGTAGTTCCTTCTACAGCTCTAGCAGCGGAAGTGGAAATTGCATCGCGTTACCGCCTTGTGCGCTTTTGCGCGGAATTTCCGACGCCCTTCCAGCAGATGTTGCAGCGGCGTCGGCTGAATGGTGTGCGGTTTTCTCAGCAATGGATTCATGGGACCGTCGAATGGACGTTGACGCAGCATACGCTGTGTTACGTGCGGTTTTTTCCGCCGTGGTCTCCTGGGACCCTCGAATGGAAGTTGCAGCGGCGTCGTCTACATTGCCAGTAGCTTTTCTATGCGGGATCTGTCGAGACCGTAAAAGCGCTTGTGATGAAGTCGCTTTTTTGTTGTCTTGCAAGCGTTTAGGTAGTTTACTCGTTACTTTTCAATGGATATGTGTAAACTGATTTGCAGTACAAACGGTAGTTACGCTCACCAAGCGTTTCATGTGTCAAAACATACTGCCTCCGTTGAGATTGACTGGAAAGCCTCAAAGAGGCCTCTACCACATTTTCCTCCTTCCGCTTTCTCTCGGCCGCAGAGGCTTTTTAGAACGCCTGCTAAGTTTGCCTCGCCATGGTATTTTGGCACGCTTAGTAAAGCTGCCGGGTCGGTCATCACCATGGCACTCAGAAGAGTGCAAAGCAGAGGTTGAAGTAGACGACAACCGCTCTCCCCCAAGGAGGCGCACACAATGGAATGATGTTTCCGTTTCCTCTTAGCCTTTGAGGATTTTTAGAACGACTGCTAAGGTTGCCTCGCCTGGGTGTCTTTGCAGCCTTTGCAGAGCTGCCGGGTTGGTCATAGCCACGGCACGCAGAAGAGTGCAAAGCAGAGGTTGAAGTAGACGCTATATGATCATCTGTAACTGGAGTTATTATGTGCTCCTCCGCAGTCACCTGTTCTGCATGTGTAACGTTAACGGTGTTAGATGTCTTCAGTTGCTGACGGGCGGATGTTCGTCGTGTAGTAGCCATTTGAAGGGTTGTAGAAACGCTGTCTAAGTATGCGAATAGAAGTTGATGCCGAAGCTGAAGCAGTGCAACCTCGTTGTATACGAAAACTAAAAATGCAGTGGAGCGGTACGGAAAAGCTTCTCCTAGCAATGGGTCGTGCTTTCTGGCAGCACGAAAACGTCGCTGTAGGAAGATGTTAGGCAATCAAAATTTAGAAGCGTTGAAGGTTAAAAAGTAGTGAAACACTGAGGTGTACGAGGCCGAGTAGAAGAGAAGTAACTTGCGACAGCAGTTAACTCTCTAATAGCAAAACTGAATTACGAAAAGGTAGAAATAGGTATGGAACGCTAAGATGGACTGGGCCGCGCAGTAAAGGTAGCACGCGGAGATAAAATGGGTAATGCAAACGTTTAAGCAAATAGGCAGTGAAGTACTAAGGTGTACTGGGCCCCGTGGTAAAGGCAGTACACTTCAACTTAAAGTGAAAACTGTAACGTGGAGGTAAAATACATTGGGCAAACGATTGAGTAAATAAGTTACTTGCGACTGCAGTTAACTGTCTAATAGCAAAACTGAACTACGAAAAGGTAGAAATAGGTATGGAACGCTAAGATGGATTGGGCTGCGCAGTAAAGGCAGCACAAGGAGATAAAATGGGTAATGCAAACCCATTCCTGAATTTGAGGTCAGTTATTTTCTTTCACTCTACTGTACGCACTGACCTGTTTCTTCCCGCGCATAGCGTGACCTTAAATTAATCAGCATTCAGGAAATACCCAAACGGAAAAACGTTTTAAGGGTTGACCGATTATCAATTTGCACTGTGTTTGGAGGGCGCTCAGAGTTGAAACTTCACATGGTGACTCCCAATGGCCTCCTCATAAATCCGGTCGGTTTTCGCTAAAAACCGACATGCGGTTCAGGCACAATCTGGGAGTATCGGCTTTTGGGTTTTATCGATTTTCCACGCTGTTTAGGGGTCCGTGTTTATGAAACTTATGGACAACACTTCTAATGGTAGATTCTAAGAGGGTGTCAAATTTGGTTGAAATCATTCTGTACGCAGATTTTTTCGATTATCGATTTTTTCGGAACCTGAGTCCGAACTCAAAAATCGGGCTCCGTCATGTCCTTACGGCAGCCATTTCAAAACTTGTGGTGAAAACCGCATCGAAATCGGGTGAGAAATGCGGCCTGGGCGAGGTAACAACGCCCACGACAGACAGACAGACAACATGAGAAATATAGATAGTAGAAATTGAACGAAATAGGTAACAGCAAAAGATTATTAACCAATGTTGATATGCTGTAGTCGATATTGAAAATATAAGTATTTAAAATTTCCACGCCTCTATATTTTCATATTTTTCAGTTTACTCAGTTGGCGTTATTTAATAACATATCTATTTTTATTGTATCTCTTTTCAAATGTATATTAAATCATTACAAAAACGATGAGATTTTTACAAATGTACTTAAATGCGGACAGTGAATTTTCTACACTCTAAATAGTAATAGTATTGCATAGTCCCTAATTATTATATTATTATATATCCCGCTTATCATTGTGCCAAAATGCTTACATGCCTTATATATAACAAGCATTTTAAGGAATACCAACAATTTTAATTAAGACTATTTCAATTAGACCATTTTACATCACCGGAATGTTTCGAAAATACAAAACAAATCAAAGTCAGTTGTGTAATACAGTCAAGGAGATCATTTTGATCCGAGCAAGCCCATTGATACTGGTTTTCTTAAATGAACAAAATAAGAAATACTGCAAGCAAAATATGAATGTTTCTTGTCTGAGGTGTACCAGTTGTATATTTCTAAAGATAAAATATATGGAAAATCGCTTTTTTTCCTAACTGATTTCTATAGAGAATTATAAACTAGTTTTAATGAAATAGAGGAATTCACTCAAGTAAGAACTTGGTCTTAAATTAAATATTTATGGTTTAGAACCAATCTTTATGGTCAAACATTAAAATTTGTGATAAAACGTAAATAGAGCACTCAAATAATGTTCATTTAATACATTTATGCACACTAAATTTGTCAGCCTCTGCATCTAATAGAACATATTGTAATTTTAGAAAAAATCTATATAACACTCAACCTTTGTACATCTGATAAATTTTATGCACCGTAAATTTGTATCTAATTTTGTAGCACTGATTGCACTGTGTTCAAACGTACTTTTAATAATCTCTTCATTTTCCATATTATATTCTTGATGGCTTTCTGATTTCAAAATAATCTACAAAAGATTTGCAAAAGGAAGGAAAAAACAGATATATTTTGAACTGGGTCACATCACGGGTGATATGTTGCTTTCTTTAATTCAATAACCGATTATAAATAGAGCTAATTAAACTATAGTCTAAAACTTCTGTCGATAAAGCCCACACGAAAAAACAGTTTGTTGATACTTCCTCTGAAATTATTTTTTAATTAATTTGTAATTATTTTTATTTTGTTTAACTGTTTATAAAAATATCTCAGATCCATCAACATAATCAATATCATCATTATTCAGTTTATCCGCAAATATACATTAATAGTTTGGTGTTTAATTTAAGAAAGCAACTACTCATCACTCTTCTGAGCATTCGAATTTATATAAGTAACACAATTGTTGGAAAAGACTCGATTCTGCTATGGTTTTGCATATTCATTCATTCTTTTTCCAAGACACTTGTGAATTGTTTGTAGCACAGCGAAACTGACCAGCGTGTTGCAAAATATTTTGCTTCAAATGATATTACGATTATCATTCGTATTTTCTAATCCAATAAGTGTAGTTGAGATTAAGTTAAAATAATTCACTTCAGATATTCAGTACCATATTTAATATTATTGCTGACGTAAATTTAGCAGTAATCTGCATCAGCTGATGTCTACAGCTGCGATCCAGATGTTTTGTTTATTATTTAGCATGATTTGTTTGTTATCTATGTTGTATATTTTCGCAATAACAGATATTTTTTCAAATAATATCAACATTTGACGTGAATCTTTTTACAAAGTAATAATATTTTCGAGGACTTACTTTTTTCTGTTATCTCTTGGACTTTGTGTATTATCACTAATCGTGATTTTTAATAACTGTAGTTATGCGTCTCATTTTCTGCATTCTTTTATTTTCAATAACAATATTTGCTTCTCTTCCTTAATGCTTATACAAATCTAACCCATTGTAATTACACACACACACACACACACACACACACACACACACACACACACACACACATACATATATATATATATATATATATATATATGTATATATATATATATATATATATTTCATATATTATCTATAAAAGTATTAAATATGTTGATTTTAGAATCCCATTTTATAAACTATAATAAAAATCACTCTCTGTCAGTATCGTTATTATTTCTACTTGCTATGTTTTATTATATTTTTGGCTCCCTAGAAGATATGTATTTCTCATAAAGGCTATGACTGAAAACCCATATGCAAATATTTACATAATTATTTTCTGAATCGGAGGGTGAGGAGGAAAAAATGCTTGGCGATTTTAACTCAGAGAAATCATAGTGAAGGCAAGTGAAACAAGGAGTAACGTATTTAACAAGTTTGCATGAATGGATTGTACAACAGATACAGAGAGTGATGGTAAAGGATGGAAGGATGAACAGTTACATAACTGCAGGAAAGGAAAATAAATTATAGCATGTCAGGCTACAAATTTCCTGAAGAAATCTGGATATAAAAATGAAGTTTAATAAAATATTAAAAATAATCTTCCGCTTACAAGTATGTAGTGGAGAATGAGATTTTTTTTTGTTTTTGCCAATTCACCATTACCGTATTGCTAATTACGAAGATCGTATCAATGTAATTGCATTCTGTCGGGACTATATACACCATGTATCTTGTCAGAGTGCAGAACAATTCTCTATTCTTTCTATATATATATATATATATATATATATATATATATATATATATATATATATATATATATAGAATCAAGTAATTCATCGAGTCTAGAAGAAACCTCAACAGAATGCAGAAAGCACTGGATGGCCGTTTCGAGCTATATTTGGGACTCATCATGCACCCTCCATTTCACATGTAATAAGTCTGAAATATTAGTCTTTATAGTGGGAGTAGATAATTCCAATAGACTTAAACCTGTCATGCCATTATGTTTTATAATAACATTGTCGAGAATCATAAGTTTTGGGTGGTTGATATTAAGGGTGGTTTCTCTTTGCTGCCTTCACAGGGATATTATTAAGACACCATCACTTATTTGCTAGATATTGACACGCCCTTTGATATGCCTTATGTTTTATTTTTTAGGTTTGCTAATCACCCGGTTCACTCGCAATAAATTGGACCCTCCGGCAATAGATTTTATATATATATATATATATATATATATGTGTGTGTGTGTGTGTGTGTGTGTGTGTGTATGTGTGTGTGTGTATGTTTCAGCTTAGTTAAATAGTAAGCAATTTCATTTTTTAAAATTTAAATGTCCCTTCTAAATGTTATCTCTCTCTCTCTCTCTATATATATATATATATATGTATATATATATAAATATATATATGTGTGTGTGTGTGCGTGTATATATATATATATATATATATATATATATATATATATATATATTATAGATATATATATCTATACAGAAAGAGAGAAAATAGAAATGTTTCCTTTATCAAATATAGTTTGCATAAAAAAGGAATTACTATATATCTTCTATTTTTTAAAGTATATTGGTCACATGATTTTGATTTTTATAACTGTTTTCTTAAAATTACAACAATGAGAAAAATATGAGAATAAAGGAAATTAAATGTTTAAAATATATTATAATAGTAATCTTACTAGGCAAATATTCCTTTTAAAAGCTGACTTTTAACTTTAGACGCGTTATATAAGATATGTACTGTGCTAACTTATGTCAGCACGTTTCTTTGACTTCCTTTGTCAATATGCTAAATCTAATGATTTTTCTTGGATTAAAATAAAAAAATATTTTTTCTTAAATTTCACAACTAATTAGATGCATTAACTCTGATTATTGACCTACTATACGAAAAGCAATCGATAAACCATTACAAGTAAAATCAAATTAAAATAACAAGAAAAAAGGAAAACCTCTTTCATTCTATTGTCGTTAAGACAGGAAGAAAGATTTAATTAACTTTCTACAACGCCTAAAGTAAATAGGTATTTAGTTTTCACCCATATATATATATATATATATATATATATATATATATATATATATATATATATATATATATATATATATATATATATATATATTATGCAAATATCCTGTTTTAATGTTGTTATAAAAAGAATGTTGAAGAGAATGTGAATTCTGTATAGAATAGGAAATTTAACGTACGTGTAAAACTTATAAATAAAACTATATATTGTTAGACAACAAATACTATTGTACAAAACATATAAAATATTAGTTCCTTCACACCAATATAGCGGGTTAGATAATCTTTCAGGTTTAGTTTGTGCATTCATATTTTAATTAGTTTTGGAAAGAACCTTGCATTTTACCAGATATATTCGTCAGACACAGAAGTTAAATTTTGAAAATTCTTACCTGAAATATAAACACTGGCTTAAAAGTATTTAATAAATGACATTCTGCGTCGAACCTCCAGCTGGAAATTTAACTCCGTAGGAACAATTAACTGAAAACGATCGATGAGATATATTTCTACGTGTGGCTTCAGAGAATACCATATGCTGGACACGAGATCTACGAAGAATTTCTAAAAAAACTAAAAATGACATACACATTTCTGAAACATTCCTGAAAGATGGTCCGGAAAATTTAAAATTTATAGAGCATATTGAAGGAAGAAAAAGCAGAGGAATACTTCGAGTAAACTAAATTCCTCGTATGAAGCTATGTCGAAGCAGGAGAAACGTGCAGGTCATTGCATCGAGCAACGTGTTGCAGCATTTGCCGAGAGACATGATTACCCATTTTATATGGAGCACTGTAAATAATGAATAAATATTTCTGCTAGGTTATTTTTTGCGGAGATTTTAATTGAATTTGATGTATTTAAACATCTTGGGACAACGTGTTAAGCAGAATGCCAAGGACGCTTATTTTACGTGGTTAACCATTTCAGCTTAAATCTTCTTCTGTGATTATTATTATTATTATTATTATTATTATTATTATTACTTCCTATCCTGTAGTTCTTACCATATTTTTACTATCGAGTATCCTTTACGATAACTAATCTATCCATTTGTACAAAGTTATTAGCAAGTTTACTAGCTGTTTCCATCTGTCTCTCTAGCCTTCAGTATGTCATGCGAGTACTAAATTTTTCCGAATCCTCTTTCCTTATTATGTCTTCCAAAAGTTCCAAATTATTCTTTCTCACCGTACGTATTGGTGCCCCTTTTTCTCACTTTTAAAACTTACTCGTTGTTAGCATACTCCCTTTATACCCCCTTTATAGCATTCACAGCATCCGTTTAAAGAAACACATCTGTTACTATTCACAATACGTATGCAGACGATCTTTTATTTAGAAGGTTTTTTATTGGCCCAAATATCCCTGTGTATGAGAGAAAAATGTTCTCTACACCATTATACTTCCACTGTAATATTATGCCGGAATAGTTTCTGCTCTCATTTTCACACCAGACCGTGAGAGTCAATTGAAAGGTTGACATGATTTACTCAAGCCCACTGA
>OZ038478.1:107030639-107123139 GCA_964036315.1 Acanthosepion esculentum
TTCCCTTTATTCCATAAATATAGCACACCTTAAGTGTATATTTCTTCATATTCAACTCCTGATAAACAGTAGAGCACTTTTGCTGCATTTATTACAAAGTATCGGCATAGAAGAAATTAGCCTCGACTACTCCCTTAAACACATACCATCCCATCCCCTTCCATATATAAGCTAAAATTAATTGAAAAACAGAAAGTTTCATAAAAATAATGAGATGGAAAGACCACTTCTTTTTAAATCAGGACCTACACAATAACAATACACTCAAGGAAAAATACGGCTTCAAAAACAAAAAAATGACCCCCGCAACAAAAAGAATTAGATGACTTCTAGAAAGACTTAATTGATCTAGTTAGAAAAATATAATTCCATGAAAAACAGGATGCATTTCAAAAAATAAAAAATAAGATATAACTGAAATAAACAATTCATCGAAACTTATACAAACTATGCCCTCGTACGCACAATAAATTACTCAAGAACAATATAACGAAAACATACAAAAATGCACCAAAACAATAGAAAATGTTTTCAGTGAGAAAGTAGGAAGAATTAAGTCTGACCTTATGAAGAAGTTAGGAGTGAATCAGTGAAAAAACACAAAATCGAGTATCGACTTCTTCCACAGAATAAACAACAAACAAAATTGCCAATCCTTACAATTAGACATAAAAAAAGTTTACCAATCCATTACAGAATCCCTGCTATATATGGCTATCAACTTAGCTCAGGAATATGTAATAATAAAAAGAACGAATTCAACATCATTAAACACTCACGTAAATCATTAATATTTTAAAATGAAGAAGCATGGATAAAGAAAGTTGGGATCTTTGACACTACAATGGGAATCTTTGACCTTGCAGACACTTGCGAAATCAAAGGTATATAGTTACTACACAAACTAAGCAAAATAATAGATAGATATAACACAGGACTCTACAGGTACGAAGGTCACATAATCTTAAGAATCTGCAACAAACAAAACTAGAAAGCAATAATAAAAATTCTCAAAATTTACGGATTCGACATAGATATAAAAACTAACCTAAACGAATTAGATTTTTTAGATGTTATCTTAAACCTAAGAAAAGGCACATATAAATCATACATAAAAACCAATGATAAACCACTCTATATACACACATCTTCCAATCACCCGCCTTCTATAATGCAACAGATACCAAAATCGATTAACACCACACTTTCCGACAATTCCTCCAATAAATGCATATTTAACAAGATAAGAAAAATTACGAAACAGCACTTAAAGATAGTGGATTCCAAGCAATACTCACATACTCACAACAGAACAGAATAAAAGGCAAGCATGAAAAGAAATATCACATGGTTCAACCCACCGTATATAAAAATCTTTAAAACCAACTTAGGAAAAATATTCTTCAAACTCTTACATAAACACTTCCCGGAATCTAGAACCCTACACAAAATATTCAATAAAAAAACATTGTAAAAATCAGATACAGTTGCACCCAGAACATAGCACAAATAATAATGAAAAGAACAACATGAAAACTATGAACTAACCACGCGAACAAATTAAACTCAGGTGTAACTGCAGAATAATAAACGAATGTCCCTTAAACGATAATTGATTATAAAGCAAAGTAACATACCAAGGAATGATAAAATCGCCAGATAATGAAGAAAAGGAATATATAGGAGTAACCGAAGGACCCTAGAAACAAAAACATTTTTCACAAATAGTAAATACGCGAAAAGCACAACGCTTTCTAAATATATCACACCAAAAATATCTCGGAAAATAATGAAAAAAATCAGCTTACATCAACCAAGCCAAAACTTGCAAACTTTGCTTGGAAGTGATACTAAAGGCGCTAAATTGGTACGGAAAAGTGACAGAGCCAGGATTAACCGCGGCAAGTCATCCAGTTTACGGTTAGGTGCCTGGAAGGGGTTGAACTTCCGGGACCCTTCGCTTGGACGAACGATCCTGTACGCATTCTTGGAGTGTGGTTTGTAACCGTCTTCCAGCTCGGGAAATGTTTTTCTGAAATACGAGCAAAGGTCAACGCGTCCGGTCGTCGATGTTTGTCTGTGAAGGGCAGGGCAGGGCGGAGACATGTGCCGCATACGTTTTCCCGATTGTCCTTTATCGATTGTCAGTACTTATCTCTGTAAAGATCATAAGAAGCCCCTCAAGCGCTAGCTAGTCTCCATTTTATGGAGGGAAAGCAAGCATCATTTCCAAAGAGAATCTGTGCACAACGTCCGTATCATGTGGGGAGGGACTGCGACACTTGGTGAGCCACAAACTCGCCTCGAGGCTGGCCTTCCTACGCCCCGCATTGACAGGAGATTCGATTATGGCGGGGAGTGTTAGGGACACGTTCCCTTTCCTTATTATCAGTCTCCCCATCTCGCGGCTTGAGTGCCATTGTAAACCTCGAGATAAATCGGATTTCCTTCGCGAGTGTCGGTCGGCCTTGATGGCTATTCCTCGGTCCAGAGACCTTTCACAACCTAGGAAGGGCTTCTATCGTTATCTAGTGGTGGGGTCTTCGAAGGATCCTCTACGTGAGCGGCTCGACTTGTCAGAGGAGCAGTTTTTCTCTTTCTGGACTTAGACGCCAGCAGCGAATTATCTCAGTAACCGTGAGTTTTCGCTTACCTGGTAATTGGCTCGGAATCGGCTGCCTCTCAATAACAAGGCCACAATATGAACGGTGTGACCTTGGTTTAGAAGAAACGGTTTCGCACGCCTTCTACCATTGTCCTCGGGTCCGCCCCTTATGGGACCATGGCGGCGAGTTGACGTCTCATCTCGCTCCCGAACATCTTGTGTTCATTGATCGCGCATATGCATCTGACAATGTGTCGCCCTCGTATTCTAGAATGAAACGAATGGTGTTTCTGACGCTGCTGGCCATGGTCCGAATGGTGATTTGGACGACGCGACTGGAGGATGTTTTGCGAGGCAACCGTCTTTCTCATCAGCATTTATTCCGATTCTTTGAGTATCAGCTCAAGATGAAAATTAGAACTGATAGAAAGCACTTGCTTTCGTCAGTCTTCAGCAAAAGGTAGGTGACGGAGGCGAGCTTGGTTCATTTGAACGGGGCTAGCAATGATTTTTTCTTTTAGGTTAACCTACGTCACATCGGCTGGTTTCCCGTGGAGCCCTCCACTTTTGCTAGTTTATTTTTGTGTACCCAGTTAAATATATGTTTTGTTCCTGGCTTCATCTTTGGTTATGATCGAAGTCGCGATTCCCAACTTTGCCAGTTTGCTCTTGGCCCCCTTATTATCTTGACTGGCTCAACTTTTATATTTCCCTTGCCCAAATATATTTTCTCCCTACCCGCTCCATTAATGAGAGAGTTTCTTGATTTTGTCTAATGGACAGAATACAGCGGCTTGTCCTTTTTTAGGGTTGCACGGTTCCTACTGACATCAGTTATTTTTAATTTACTTTGTGTTTACGTTAATTTGTTTTAGAGTTAATTCCCTCCGCTCCCATTTTAGTCATCCATAGATTTGTAATGATAAATGTTAGCATTATCAGATCTTTATGACATAGGGTGCGTTTTTAGGACCCCTTGAGAGGATATGGTATTATGGTGTATGGAGGATTGATTGGTGACGGACGAGGTTTTTATGGTGAATGTGGAAATGTTAATGAGTGAATGGGTCTTCAACCAGATTAGTTAGGTATAGGATAGTTAATGAAAACCAGCCTCTCCCCACTTCCCATTTCGCCCATGTGCTATAATTATTGTATAATTATACAGTAATGAATATAGTTTCAACAGTCAGCTCTGACAGCCGGACCTAACATTCTTGAACGTTTTACATGATAGTGTTACTGTTGATATATTTGTTACCTCAATTCTTTTCTTTGAGTCTTATTTTTGGCCCCAACAAGAAAACATCAACTTGGTGTCAAGGAGCCTTTAGGACCCACAAGGACTACGTGGAAATCGTCATTATTGGTTCTTAACAGTATTTGGCAATACAGAAAAATGAAAACGAACGGAAAAAAATGTAAGTAACTTACACCGAACTGTCTGAGAATTCATGTCTCTCAGTGAAAACAAAAGTACTCGTGATTCGCTGAGTGAGTAAGAAATTCATGTTATTTCGTTTCGTTTTCTCCTCAACTATATTCTATTTCGGTGTAATCCTCAAACAGACACAGTCAAACATGGATGAGTTCACATCCGTTATACCCGATTTTTTAAAATGCTAACTGAAATTCAAAAACAAACTGAAAAGTAAATGCTTGAACTTCAAAAGCGAATGGAAGAAGAATGTCTCGCATTACAAAAAGAAACGGATATAAGACAACAAAAACTTGAATAAATTCTACTTAAAAATTCAACAAGAGCAAAGAAAATTGCTTGAACTGCCAAACAAGGTACAAATTAGTGGCACCTAAAATACGTTCTCACAAAACACGATCTGGGCTCAATAGACAATTTTACATATTCTCCGGACCATGATATAACTTTCACTTCCTATTTTAGAAGGTACGAGGATTTATACGCTACAGATTTTTCGAATTGGGCAGACTCTAAGGAGTTTCGGCTTCTACTTCGACAACTAGGCACCACGGAGCACACCGAATTTGTGAACTATATTTTACCCGGTAAGACAAACGATCTTACATTTAGCGATACGGTTAAACTTCTTCCAGAATGTTTTATCCTAAAACTTCAGTTTTTAATAAGAGATGGAAGTGTATGAATTTAACCGGAAAGGATAGTGCAGATTACACTGCATTAACGTAGGTCGTGAACAAGAATTTAAAAGGTCAGAATTGAGTTCAAATAATTTCAATTATCTGATTGTTCAGGGACTTGTTTCAACTAAAGACGCTTAAGTTAGACCTAAAGTTCTGAACAAACTGGAACATGAGCGAAGCCGAAATCTTACTCTCCAACAAATAGCGGAAGACTGTCAGAGATTCGTACGCGTACGCCAAGATTCGAAAAATATCAGGGAATCTGGTATATAACATATAAAGTTACGCCAAAAGAAAAAAAAAACAATATAATTATTTCTTTAAATGAAACAAAGTCTAAAAGAAGAAGACAACTTGCCGCCTAACCCATGTTCCGCCTGGGGATCACTACATTGACTGAATAAGAAGTGCCCCACGTCTAGTCGTATCAGGTACGCCAGCTCACATTACCGAGTGGAAAAAAGGTTAATAGTTGCGTAAAAAACCGAAGGTCTTTCCAACAACATGGGATAAACATTAGAGAATACGTGCAAGTACAAATCCTAATTAAAATATAAAATTACGGTTGGATTCTCTGTTAGATTAGACAGTCATAAATCTACACACTTGGAGAAAGTTGGGGAAACCAACCATGCTAATATCTAATAAAATGGTCAGGTTCGTGACAGGGGAGAAAATCAAGTTTGATAGAAAACATATCACAGATGTAACTTTGCATGGAAGGACGTTAAAACTAAAAAAAATACGTTTTAAAGAATACAGAAAATTCATTTTTCACAGACTGGATGAAGGAATTTAAGTTGTGGGACATGCCAATTAATTCATTTTCCCCAAAACTCGAAAACCTGACCACCGAGTCAAAACATTTAATAAAAGACTTCAACAAAATTTTTCGGAAGTTTTTTTCTAAGGAACTTAAAAGACGCCATCACTCCAGTGTTTAAGAAAAAAAAGTAATATGCCTTTCGCATCTTTACCACAAATAAATGAAAATAAAAAGGAGATCAGGGTTTGCGCCGATTTCTCGACGGGGCTTAATCTGTACTCAAAATCTATCACTGTCCCTTGGCAAGCCCAGAAGAAATTTTCGCGAAAATAAATGGATGAAATTTGTTTCCGAAATCGACCTCAGTGACGCATATCGTCAAATTCCATTAGAGGAAGAATGTTCTAATTTGCTCTGTATCAATCCATATCGTGGTTTGTACAAGTTCCAACGTCTACCTTTCGGGATCAAATTCGCTCCGGCAATCT
The DNA here is from genome assembly GCA_964036315.1 of Acanthosepion esculentum. Lineage (NCBI taxonomy): Eukaryota > Metazoa > Mollusca > Cephalopoda > Sepiida > Sepiidae > Acanthosepion > Acanthosepion esculentum. The sequence continues at coordinate 107,036,620 of OZ038478.1, forward strand.
TCCAACAAGTATTGGACACTATTCTGAGTGGCCTTAACTTCGCGGTTGCATGTTTGGACGACATACTAATAAACAGCCAAATTAAACAAGTAACATGTTCATAAATTATTTTCAAGAATTCAGGATTACGGATTCGAATTGAAAAGAATCGAAATTCGACATCTTTATGGTGAATATTAAATGCTTAGGGCAGTTTTTCCACAAGGATGGCAGAAGACCAGACTCAGAACTGGCTAATGCAATCAAGGACATGCCAGCTCCTGAAAACGTCTCTTCATTACAATGTTCTTTTTTAGTATTGGTAAATTACTACCAAGTGTTTATGACTAATATGCACAACTTACGTGCTCCTCTAAACGAAATTCTGAAAAAAGACAAGAACTAGGAGTGGACACCTCAATGCCAGCAAGCATTCCACAAAATAAAATAATTATTGACGTCAGAATTGTTTCTCAGTCACTATAACCCAGACCTGGACATTATAGTTGCCACCGACGCCAGCTCGTATGGCATTGGAAAATGGATCTGCACAAGATGCCAGATGGATCTTATAAACCAGTTGCTCACGCGTCTTCTTGCAGAGACGTAGTACTCCCAAATTGAGAAGGAGTCGTTAGAGATTATTTTCGCAGTAACGAAGTTTCTCCGGTACATTCATGGTAGACAAAACATTGCGGAGAGACCATAAACCATTATTTACTATTTTCGGTTCTAAAAAAGTTCTGCCTATACATACAGCAAATAGAATACTGAGATGGGGAAAAATTATTTTAAATTATAATTTCAAGATAGAGTTCCTACGGTCTAAAAAACTGTCATGCGGACGGTCTATCCAGATTAATCTCGAAACACACAGAACCTCTTAATCATACGGCATTTGCTTCTCTTTGAACAGAAGGAGAAATTAAAACCACATTATGCAACACAGTAGGGAACACCCTCTAACTCCCGACAAAATCAAACGAGAAGCCCTAACCGATGAATTTATCAGGCAAAACAAAATCAAAATGCGTTTAAAGGACCAACAGACTTCAGATATTTTCTCTCTATGCAACGAAGTACTGCTATACTGTGAGCGTGTCGTCATTCCCACAACGCTTCAAAGAAGAATTTTGAAAGAGGTTCCATGTCAGCCCTCCATGTATTTCAAGTATGAAATGCGCAGTTATGTGTACTGGCCAAACATGGATAAGGATATCGGTAACTTGGCACACTCCTGTAAAGGGTGTAACTTGGCAGCTAAGGAAACCGCAATCAAATATAATCCTTGACCTAAAATTGACCGACCATGGTCCTTAATACATGTGGACTTTGCGGGCCCGCTAGACAGATTCTATTATCTCATAGTAGTAGATAGATTTTCGAAATTGCCTTGTTAAACGTAGAAAACCCACTACAGAAGCTAAAATACATTTCCTTTACGAACTGTTCGCCAGATTTGGGGTCGTCGATTGTCTAGTTTCCGACAGTGGGACACAATTTACGTCCGTGGATTTTAAGGATGTTTGTGAGTCCTTCCAGAACAATCATATTACGATCGCCCCATATCATCCAAGGTCCAACTGAGCGCTTCGTTGATACGCTGAAAAGAACCCTAAGATAACTAGGGACACACCCACAAAAACAGCCCTACAAAAGTTCATGTGTATAGAATTACGCCCAATGACAACACAGCATCATCATTACCACCAGCAGAGGTAATATTTGCGCGAAAAATCAGGTCTGTGTTGGTCAAACTACTTCCCCCAAAAAAAACAAATCTAGGACGAACAAACACAGTACCAAATAAACACTACCAACCCGGAAAGAAAGATTTTTTTGCGGATGTTTCGGGATAATAAATCTTTCTGGGAAATTGGTACAATTGAAAAAAGGATAGGACATATAGTTTACATTTTTAAAGTCCCACAGTTTACGAAAAGAAATATTTAAGCCAAATCAGGAAACGCCTGTCGGCCGATGCTGACACTTTATGACAATTTTGACATACAAATACCTCAAGAGGCACCGGAGCAATGCCGTGTAATAACGGAAGGGGAAATTACGGATTTTATCGTCGTGAATCCTAAGAGGAACAGATATTAAGATTGGTGTGGAGTTAAGACTTAGGAGGGGGTGTTATGGTAAATTACCCATACACAGAAGGACTTTCGCAAGTACCAAATAAAAGCAGGTATTGCTTCTAGAAAAGCAGAGTGTTTCCAGTAGTCAGCTCTAACAGTCGGTCTTCACATTCTTGCTCGTTTGTATATGATTACATTACTGGATTTCTGTTAATGTATTTGTTAACTCAATTCTTCTATTTGTGTCTTTATTTCTGACCCCAACAAGGCTTCAACAATATATATATATATATATATATATATATATATATATATATATATATATATATATATATATATATATATATATGGGCATAAACATCTCACTATCTCTTGTTTCCTTCTCTAATTTCGATCATATATCTATCATCTTCATCCTCCGGTTCACTCTATCACCTCATATCAATTTAAAGCTGCCTCCTCAAAAACATGTGTATAAGAATAGTATGTATTCTTTAAGCCATTTTTCTGTTTGGAAATGGGATCGACTGAACCACGAACCGTTCCTGGGGAAATAATCTATAATTCTATGAAGACTTAAAATTGTCTGTTTCTTAATTTAACTGAGAAATTACTGCACTCGATGTTTTTTCGGTATACTCGGAAGTTTTTATTGCTTTCTTTTTTATCCAATTTTTCCCCCAGATACATTTTTTTATATATATTTTATCTGCAATTTGTGTTATCCGTGTGTTTTTACACCAACCGAGTATAGTTATTAAAATAATATATATATATATATATATATATATATATATATATATATATATATATATGCATGTATGTATGTGCGCACACGCGCGTGCGTATGTGTCTGTAGTGATGTATAGATGGTATTTTACTGACAGTTCGTTGTTTTCTCAGGCTATTTTGATATTTTCATTATTGTTTTATTTAAGTTGACAATGATTCTCCTGATGCGGTATTGGCCTATAAATTTACCTTTAAGAAAAAAATGAGCTTTTGTTTGTTCAAACAACATATTGACATAATAAATACTAAGAGAGTGAGAGAGAGAGAGAGAGAGAGAGAGAGAGATTTCAAAATTGACTTTTGTGTAGAGTAGCATTTGTTATATCAGATTTTCTGCATTGAACCTATAATTATATGTTGTTTATGATTATGAGGATAATGAAGATAATTCCCTGGCCATTTGTTATTCTTTTCCTATATTGACGTATGTTTTCTCATAAATATATGAGTGGAACATCACATGCTTATGATGGTGTATTCTTGCAATGTTAGAAATATTCATGATGAGTTGCTTGAAATTTATTTCGTCAATCAAGTAAATTTATTAAATCCTATTACGTTCTGCATTTATTTGGTTTTGTGAACGATGTCAACCCGATACCAATTGCTAACATCTATAAACATATAGATTTAAGAGTAAAATAATCTTTTCGATTGCATCAAAATTACACATTACATAATATCGAAATCATTTATGATATAAGTACAAGATGTGAGGTTAGTGTAACCAATATTTGTTACGACAGGCAAACTCCAAAGCGAATTTAATTGTCACGCTACACTAGAGCATTCAGTCTGTTTTCTGTTTATCTATGGCTTAATTAGTCAGTTAGATTCCACTCTTTAGACCTAGGTGGTAACCAATCTAAAAGAAAGAAAATCACCAACGCAATTTCGTGAAATGCCCGAGGGAAAGAACTGCCTGCAAATCCGGATATTGTACATCTGAGAATGGTCGCTTTGGTATATATGCTTCTAAAATATATTACGAATTCAGAATATTGTCACATGCGGTTCCTGAAAAAGAATCCACGCAAAATTATTGGACTAAGAAAATGGGAAATATTTTCTTTTAAAAAATATAATTTCTAATGTAGATACAAACGTGTTAATTAAGATAAGCTTAGAAAAGCTATATCTAATCAGAAATAAGTTTTTTTATATTAAAATTTAAATGCAATATAAACATATTAGATGCATGTCAATATTTTGAAACATTTGTCGCAAACTGTCGACACTCCGACATTTAAAAGTAAAACAACCGGAAGAAGAAACTTCCGTTTCCAGGACCAGTGACTATTGCGTAACTGATTCAGTGTAAAAAAAGGCTTAATAAAAAAATGTCTGGAATCAAGTGTTTTATCTCTTCCAGCCACAGCCGGTCAGGCAGTCACCATCAGCAGCAACATCGATATACAATAAACTGTCAGCACAACACTTTTCACTTTTTTTAAACACGTCTTTATTTGTTGTTCTATTTGTTGTTATTTCCCATCATTCAATATCTGTTTGCGGGCGAATATACCACTGTAACACATTCTGAATCTATGAATTCACCAGAATATTATTGAAGTTCAGAATTTGATTATATTCAAATTATTAATTTACAAGTGTCTCCTAAAATCTCAGTTTACACTACGTACAAACATGAACAATTTTAAAATCTCAAGGTTGCATGAAGCATTTTTAACAATGGCGGAGGCAAATAATACCTCTCAAGGTCTTCGTGGTGACTGACCATCATAACCAGGGATTTCGTACGGAAAGATTTGTATGAAATGAATATAAATATCTGTACAATAAAAACTATAATTTGAAAACCGAAGCAATATAACCTGACAAGAATTATCTTTTTGAACAATATAAAATAAATTAAGAAATATACATACATTTATCTGAAAATAACTCGAAATCAATTCCCTGATAGGGGAGGGCTTCATAAGGACTTGCAAGCAGCTGAGACAAAACTGATCAAGGATACTGTAGTGATTCCTACTATGTTTGCCACGCCTACATTTTTCTCAACTGTGATTGGTCAAATAATAAAAACTAACTATCACAGGACAATTTACTGATCGCATTCACCACAATGAATTTTTTCTACTGTTAATTCACAAACATGATTTTGTTATAAAATCACCGATTGGGTAATTTTTCATCCAATCAGATATTTTTTGTGTTCTCTCGAAATTTATCCCGTCGTTGTCCTGGGAACCTACCGATAATAATATTAACCAGGATTCTTTCCAAAAATAGACAGTAGAAGCAGAAATCAGTAGAACTCAGCAACTCACACGCGTCTACATAGACTATTCATTCTACTCACTGCGCGCGTGCACACACACACACACACACACACACACACAGACACACACACACACACACACAGACAGACAGAACTTAAATATCATTCACCATTAGTTCTATGTGACAAGCCAAGTTGCAACAGCTCTGTTAGTTATATAATCCACAAGTGAATTACTACATGTTCTTCTGAAAACATCATCCTATCTAATACAGAACTTTGAACATTCTTATTCAGAAAACTTGTTTTATTACATTTAATCTTTCAGCTAATAGATAAAGGGAAACTACTCTTCTTTCTTATTGTTTCACACATTACAAAAAATGTTTTGTATTTGTTGATTTTAATATATATTTTATCGTTGAAACAAAAATCGGTTTTCCATTGTTTTTCCTTAATTCAAATATGCATAATTGTTAAATGCTATTCACCACGCAGCCACATCAATCTTTTCAACACAACCAGCATTTACAATACAATTTATGGATGCAGGAGAAAAGTGTGTGAATAGCAGAAAAATAATCTATATTGGAACAAGACGCTTCAAATTTAAGTAATGTAATTTAGTATAAAAACAATCTTTGTATTCTTTTAAATTGAAAGAAACAAGTTACGAAGTTCCAAACAAAGTTCAACGAAAAGGTTTTTGTTTTTATTTTCCCAAAGAAAAAGAAAGAAATGATTTGCGTTCATAGGTCTGAAAATATTTATACGAATGCTTATTGCTAAATTCTCGTATTTGCCTTATTTTTGTATGTCTGTAATTTTAGCAGTCAGCCGAATAGATGCAGTCGACCTAATTTTTCCTGCCGCTACAATTCGCTTTGTTTATATATCTCACTCCTATTTTTTTCTTATTGTATGAAATAATTTAAACGGGAAAATCAAGGGGCTTATTTATCAAATATTATATTAGTCTGAATATGCGAAAAATGTGTTTGAGAATCCAGTATTATTCACATTCCCCGGTCGATTTAAACTGTAATTGCAACGCTACGCTATTTATAAGAAAAAATTGGATTTAGAGTTCGTCTAATCCTATTTTTGCACAAAAATGAGTTGATGTGTGTGTGACACTAATTTTGCACAGGTTTGTGATCATTATGATATTATTTAGCTCGACTATTACTTTCATTTTTAATGAGGTGGTATAGCAAGTTCAGACATCTAGAAAAACAACATTCTTCGACGGGCCAGACAAATGTGTACACTTTGCTTATAGTTATCGGAAGTATCTTTCTAAATTCGGGAGCAAAACATTATTATATTCCGAGGGAAAAATTGAAATCCTATATGGAACACATGCAAGGCAATTACGAAAAAAAAATGAAATATATAGAATAAATCCTTACATTTATTCATTGTGGTAGAGAGTATAAATTTTCGTGGTTGCATTTCTTCTTGGCGTATTACATATAATTGAAAGAATAATGGACAGTTATTTACTGGAATATAATGGATTAATTCTGAAAAACATCATAAACCACCTGTGGTTAGTTGTTTCAATATGATAATGATACAAATCAGTTTGAAACAAAATTGAAGGCGCACGATAGGTTGTAGAATGAGCAAGTCGGTCCCCTGACTTAAATTTCTTTGAAAGCCCTGTGGAATATTATTCAAATCAGAGTTAAGAAGAATTTACGAAACTTTAGAAATATTTATGCCTTTTCTCAACAGGATTGGAATAAAATTAAAATTTATTCTGTGTTAATCTTAATTCAAATGTTTTTAAAAGTTTAAGAATTGTCAAACCAAAGCAACTGTTCAGTATTCAATTTTGATTGCACTTTATTGATGGACAACCAAAACATTTGCCCGTTCATTATTTTTGAATGTCCATATAAATTTCTTGATGCACAAAAATAGTTTTTTATTCTTACATAGAAGATAACCTAAAGATTATTTATATTCAACTCTTTAGTTTTCGAGTAAGATTAGACATTTTTTCTCTGAAAATATAGTTTTAAAAGTATCATGTATCCGATAAGTTTTATTTCAGCTATAGACGTTTACAATTATTTATATGTTGTGTTAAGATATATTTAGTTTGTTAATAAAATGAGTTTACTGAGCTGTGTTTCACAACATATACTATTTATGTGGTTGCTTTTGAAGATAAATATAATTTAATGAAAAATACAAAAACTTATATTTCTTAGGTATATACACATATGTGTGAATGGTGCTAAAGTTTTCTGCTGATATGAAGTGGAAATATTATATTGAAACAATTGTCAGGTCTACAGCCAGGGAAGTTAATTCATTGTGTCGTGAAAAACATTTTTTCTCAATATAATCTATCTTACACATATATATGTCATGCATTGAATATTGTTGACGCATCTGGTCTGTATATTCTACTCTATGTTTATAGATTCCGGATACAATTAAAAATAGAATCTGCAATTTTTTTGTTAATCTGACCTCTTGACATCTGGCAATTTCCACATATGTAATGTAATTTCCGTGTTCAGTTTTTAATAAATATTTTCATAGAATTTTCCTTGTCTGGTATCATGTTACCGTTGAAATTTCTCGAAGTAACGTTAAGTTCTATGCTAACAAATTCACTGTCTATTTACATTATTCGGACTATTGTCAGCATCTTTGTCGCCATGTGTATCACAATGTTTCAGCCGTTGTACGCTCCGGCGTTCAGGTGGTTGGAATGTCGAACTGAACCCTTTGTTCCACTCAATGGGGTAGACTGTTCTAGTTCCACGTGCCATGACTAATGGATGTCAGTTATCTCCAATAGTCCGAATAATGTAAATAGTGTAACAAATTCACCTCTTGTACTTCGTGCTTGTTTCACAATTTCAGTCACCATTGATATTCAAAAATTTAAATCCAATGTCAAAATGTATCTTCTTTTTTATTTCCTGTTATTTTATTGTTCTTTCCCTTTAATAATTTTTTTTATTTTTAAATATTCGCTTACACTCAGTAACCTCATTCTTCCTAGTGTATTTGCTGTTTTGCTTTGGGTGAAATTATTACAACATATATAAATGCATGTATAGAATGGTTACAAGCATTAACAATTAACATTGTTTATTAAAATACAAACATCATAGATTTTTTAAAAAGCAAATATAACAACTAAATTTCTCGTTATATATAGATTTGGGATCAAATAGAGAAAAATGATGGATCTGATCCGAAAGAATGATCACGAATGAATTCTTGGAAATTCGAATGATCGCGTCCTCTCTGCTTGAAGTTGGAACGTCACAACTTATACTAAAGTTTGTTTAAGATGTCGAATGAAAATCAAGGAAGACAAAGGTGAAAATAAATACAAAATTTTCTTACATCTTTTTCCCAATATTTCCGTCTCTGATGATCCTTTAATAAATATGAAAGATATTATCTCGGTAAATATTTCCTATTTGAATTGTTCTTTATCTTATCACACACACACACACACAAAAATGCATACACACACACACACACACATACACACACACACACACATATATATATATATATATATATATATATATATATGGGCGGATATGACAACGTGTAAAAACATATCGTGTGTCGTGTTTTATCCCTTACGATATTTTCTCATATATCTTTCCTCCAAAACTATTTTTATATAAAATTTATATACAGTTAGGACATTATATATATATATATATATATATATATATATATATATATATATATATATATATATATAGAGAGAGAGAGAGAGAGAGAGAGACAGACAGACAGACAGACAGAGACAGAGAGACAGAGAGAGAGAGAAGTGAACATAGAAATCAACACTTACAGGCGACAGTCTGTTTCATTCTAGATGCAATCGTCAGGCCACGAGTGCTGTTATTTTTCTCGGCTATTTATAAATATGGGTCAGAGGTGCATTGTGGGTAGTCTATTTTGCCGGTTATTTTACTGGAAGTCGTTTATTTGTTTATTTATTTATTTGTGTCAAATTATTTTGCTTGTTTTTATTTAATTTTATTTTTATTTTTTATCTTATATAATTATTTATTTATTTTGATCTGTGTTTCTATTAAAGTAGTAAAGATTTGTGCACACACGCACAAATAACAAAAAAGCACAACAGAAAAATTATTAACAAACCAAACGAACAAATTAAACCCACGTTCAACTGCAGAATAAAAAACGAATGTCCCTTAAACGATAATTGTTTACAAAACAACGTAATCTAACAAGCCACGATAAAATCACCAGATAATGAAGAAAAAGTATATATTGGAGTAACTGAAGGACCCTGGAAACAAAGAAATTATGTACACAAAATGTCTTTCACAAATAGTAAATATGCGAACAGCACAATGCTTTCTAAGTATATCTGGGAAATAAAAAAAACGCACACCACACCAAAAATATCTTGGAAAATAAGGTAAAAATCATCAGCCTACAACAACCTATCAAAAACTTGCGAACTTTTCTGGGAGGAAAAAATAGCTATCATTACCTTCCCAGACCAAAATAAATTATTGAATAAAGGATCCGAGCTAATCTCAAAATGCAGGCATGAAAACAAATGTTTACAACGTAACTTAAAAATCCAAAACGGAATAAATAAATAAATACATAAACAAACAAAATGACAATAAAATAAGCAAAAGAAATTAATCCAAACAAATTACCAAATATTACCTTTTAGAATAGACGAAATAGAATAAAAAATAAGGAAAAAAATCAATAAATAAAGTAAATAATAAACCAATTAGCAAACTATTATGACCAAAATATTAGACTATAAAAAATCAAAACAAAAAATCGGACGAAAAATAGCTATAACTGTTATATAACGATAAAAAAATGAATAAAAAATAATATACTGCGTTACTTTTAAGTAACGCAGTATATTAATCGAAAACGAAAAAGAGAAAATATAGAGTGTAACAAATAAATAACAACAAGTATAATAAATTGATCTAAATACATCCAAATATATAAATAAACCGATAAACTAGCCGTTTAGAAAAATATAAAAATAAGGATAATCAATCCAAATAAATAAATATAAAACAGTTCCCGCTAAAATAATAGTCAGAACAAACCACAAAAATCAACCCCAAAATTCAACAAATATAGCACACTTTAAGACTATTTATATATATATATATATATATATATATATATATATATATATATATATATATGTGTGTGTGTGTGTGTGTGTGTCTGTGTGTGTGTGTGTGTGTGTGTGTGTGTGTGTGTTTATTCGCATGAGAAATCATGGAAATAAGCAATGTAATGCATGTATATGAACAAATTAAAATAATTACGCGACATTCAAATATCAATAGATGCTATTTAAAACGTTTATTGAAATATACCTGTATATTTAATATTTGCTTTTGCGCATGGTGAAAAGTAAACTAACATAATGTGCGTGATTTTATAAAATATTTTTATTTTAGAAGCTGAATATAAAAGCCAAATAAATATAAAATAAATAAATTGTATCATTTCTCTGGTAGACGTAAAGAAAAATGAAAATAAATGTCATATAAAAATGAAAAAAAAATACAATAATATAATATAAATTTCCGGTAAATTTTAAAGAAAGTATTATCTTAAAATGTTGAAAGACAACAAATAATAAGGAGAAAAATATTCATAAGGCTTTTGGACATTTGATATAATAATATCGAAAAAGTTAAGGAAAGGGTAAATTGGAATGGAACTGATAGAATGAATATTTATCATTGAGGTAAGAAAGGCACGAAAAACTTGCAAGTGTCAAAAGACTGAAACTGATTACAAGTGAATGAAAGAAAGAAGGAAATACAAATCCGACTGATTAAATAAAATGAGAAAAAGGAAGTAATTATTTTAAAAATTGTTAGGACTATATCATGCAAATTGAAAATAATATAAAATAAACGGTATTTTTATAATATAATTTCATAGAAATAAATAAATAAAATCTGGAATGAAAAACCAAAAATAAACTAGCTGAATAAAGACTTTTTAACAGAATGCAAAATAATGAAATCCCAAAGTTTCCTGAGAAAATATTTGCAATAGTCAAAGAGTAAAAGTATAAAATGATAAGAAAGTTATCAAATAAATGAGAGGAAAGAGAAAATAATCGCGGTAAATCATTTAAGCGCAAAGAAAACTGTTTCTTAAAAAAGTTTCAGGTGAAAGAAAGTAAAGAATGCAAGGTAATGTTAAAAACGTGTGTGGAAATCAATAAAACCAGATAAATATAGGACGTAAAAATAATTTAGAATCAAAATTATATTGAAACAAATATTCAAATTTAAGCTAAAATCTTTTCTACAGTGAAATCAACGGACGCCTTAATGTACTTCAGCTTTTAATACTGATATAAAGAAATCTATAAGTGCGTCAACGTAATTATGCAAGCATGAATGTATTGAGTGTGAGAGAAATATACTGAGATGAACGAAACATAGTAACTTCGTACACACACATATCGATTAAATTCGAAAAAAAAACAGACACAAACATGCACCCAAACACGCACATAATGTTATGCTTCTTTATATACATAATATTTGAACACACACAGAGACACACATGTAATTTGTACTAATTTATATACGCATCATTTGAACATATACGTAATAGAGTGAGGATTCATAGAAAAGTAAACGGGGATAACATACACTCGCGCACACACTAAACAATACAGGATATTTTTTACATGTTTGTGTAGTTGATGTAGTTTCTGGAAGGTTAACAATGTCAACTAATAAGTCAAACTGTATATTGGATATACTTATTGATCAGTCAATAACACACATATACACTTATTTTATCTCCCTCTAACTCTCATATATATATATATATATATATATATATATATATATATATATATATATATATATATATATATATATATATGCATGTATGTGTTATTTTTAATGTATATTGTTTAAACGTTATTTTTATGTTTATTTATATTCGAGTAGTAGCCCAGTTTTTAATTAAATGTATTTTATCATGTCTTCGTTTACGTTAGGTTAACATGCAGATCCTCCTTTTTCATATTTTCATTATCATTATTATTAGTATTTGTTACGTTTTTGTTTCAGTTTATTATTTCCCACCCGCCATTTTCTGCCAATGATTTTCAAAAAGAATTCTTTATCTCTTTTTTGTATTATTTCTGTCAACTTTTTCTTTATTTTTATTTTTAATTTTCTATTTTATTTTATTCTATTTTTATTGCCTTTTAAAACTCTGATCCTATTCCATACACAACAGATCGATTTTTATATATTTTACTCCTTTTCATATTATCATTATGATTATTTTCAGTATTTTGTGAGATTTTTGTCTTTCAGTTTAGTTTTTCCCCTTTTTTCTAACCATGATTCTTATTAAAAGAATGCTTTATTCTCTTTTTTATGCTATTTCTTTCCACTCTCTATTCTTATTATTTCTTCCTTTTATATTATCGCCTCTTTCGCTATGATTACACACTTTATCTTGATGCAGCAAGTCTCTCAGCACTAAGACAGTCACCCGCCCGGTCCTATGCCCCTTTTTCCTCTATCTTCAACATTTCACTCCTCCTCCACCAACCACCAATCCCAATTTTTATATCTAAGTTCATTTTCCCAAAACGTTTTGCACAGCAAGATATTAAACAGGGAAATAATTTTTCCTAATAATTTCACCTACATGCAGGACTCTACCCACCCTCGAAACCTAATGTTGGATATTCTCCACCGTCTCTCTTTTGTTTATTTCTCGCATCAGCTGATGAAGAACACAGGAGTGTTCGAAAATTTTTTAGTTAGAAAATGAATCTCTGTCATTTCTTTATGTCACGTGGTTAATAGTAATAATTGCTTTTCCTACTGATTACATCGGTACCATTTCTTTTAACTTTGTTCTATTGAAAAACTTATCTACTCTATTACACATACATACACACACACACACACACACACACACACACACACACACACACACACACACATATATATATATATATATATATATATATATATATATATATATATGTATAGCAGTTAACAATTACGTTTGTATTTGATCCAAGTAGATCCATTAATATAAAACTGATCCACAAAAACAGCTCAATTTATTTGTTACTACAGAATAAATAATTTATAAACAATAACATACATCACATATGGGGAATAGCCTATTTCGACAGGCAAATATATCGATCGTTTATCTTACCGACACCGGTGAGGACTGAGTTTGTTTCAGAAATATAAGTAACTGTGAAAGCTAAAAAACAAAAATGCTTTCATATAAGTATGTATGCAAAAATTCGGTCGCATATCCTCTATCTCTGCCTCCATCCATCTCTCTCTCCCAATATATATATATATATATATATATACATATATATACACATATATATATATATATATATATATATATATATATATATATATATATATATATATATATATATATATATATATATATATATATATATATGCACACACACAAAGACGTATGTGTGTGTAATTGTCTGCGTGTGAAAATTATGTGAGATCTGTGCGTATATGCATGTAAGCGATTCGGCGAGCGAAATAGTTTATATTCATACAGTCTACTATATATTTATAATTATGTACTTGCAAATGCGTATGTGTTCGTGTGAAAGTAATTTACAATGTGTAGAATATGTTGAATCTGATAAGTTTCAAATGAACTCATATCAACACTTTTAAAGGTTCTATTTTTTAGCGAATGTTTATCTTTTCTATCATTTTATTTCATTTTTTTATTTCCTCAACAAACACAACACCCAACACGATAAACGAGCTATTCAATAAATAAAAGAGAGAATATTATGTAAACACATTTATTAATTTATTTTTTAGCTACTCGTAGTGAGATTTTTATTCTCGACAGCGAAATAAGCAATGTGCCTATTTCATTAAATATTTCATTTGCTTTCTTTACGCAAACATCCCGATAGACTATTCGCAGATGAACTATCTTCGTGCACAGAATTATTTTCCTCTGTAAATATAATGAGAACATTTGGTAGTGACATGACAAGTGGCCAAACGTTTCTAAATTGATAAAACATTAAACTCTAACATTAAAAAGATTTTAGAACTTACATACATAAAAGGAAATGAACAATGATTAAAATAAAAACACAGAAAGAAAATGAGATTTCCAAGACAATTAGGAGTTAATTGGGGAAATAATTTGGAGGGTTTGAAAAATTACATTTTGCCTGAAAATTGTTAATGATAGGGAAAATTGGAATTTCTTAGTGAGAAATACAGATAATCATTTGAGGAGATGAAAAGAAGAAAATGGTAGATTGACAAGAAAATATACAGAAAGAAGAGAAGGAGAAATAAGAAATGTAAACAAGTGAAGAATGAGAAATCGAAAAATTAAAGTTTGAAGAATATAGTGATTCCAAAAGTTACCAATGCCAAATAAAATTGAAAAAAAGTCTTTAGAGTATATAATATAATATTATATAATTAATATAAAATTATATTAAATAATAATATTATATAAAATTAATATAATATTACATCATATTGAAGAATCAGTCCGTTAGAAAGTTGAGAAATTATGTAAACCGATATCGATAAGCAAAAGAAAATACATTGTGACAAATAGAAACAATTATAGAAGATAACTTTGACGTCTGGTTTGGACATAATATAGAATTGAGAAATATTGAAAAAGAAATAGAGACTGAAGAAATGGTATCGTTAAAAAACGCCAGGTTAAAGAAAGGTAAATGAAGAAACTTCAATAGTAAACCAATGTAAACAATGGAAACAAATTAAGAAAACGACAGAGCAAACAATATTTATCAAAATACGTAAAAACTAAGACGAAATAATGAAAGAAAAACAAGAAAAAATTACGATATCAAATGCATGGAAAATTGTCACGAGAAAGGGCAAACTTTAAACTAAAAAGAAATGAAACAAATGATACTCAAAGATTGAAACGCAGAAAAAGAAAATGAAACTAAGCAAATTAGAAAAATATAAAAATATAGATAGCTTTTGAAACGGTAAATGTTAATTTTAAAAATAGAAATGAAAACTGTAAGTAAAATTATGATGGATAAGCAAATAAGCAGCGAAACCAAAAAAAAAAGAATCACAGGAATCTAAAATATTGGCAAGCATAATAAACTAAATTAAGCAGAAAATCCGTACTTATCTGCTATGAAAGTTTTAAATCTATCAAGATGGACAGTGTTAAATTGACATAATTAATTGTAATCACGCGCTGCATGAGATCTCTAGCCTCTCTATATTTATAATCATATACACATAACATTCTTCAGTGTTATGTATTTACAATATTACGTTCTTTATTTATTTATAGACGTACATTGCTTTAGCAACGACACCCTGTGCATTCATATAGGTCTTCGTACCTTCGTAAGTAGCTTGCAAAAGTTTTATCTTCGTCGGGTGCGTGCTTGAAAATTTCGATAGTACTCCATATAGCGTCTTGTGAGATAACTGTTTCGTTCTCGGATTTTTGCTTCTTATTTGACATTACACGTAGCAATAATTCTTGCAATTCCAAATATTTCTATTCGTTTTTTTGTTGCCGTAGAAATTGGGTTTTGATAAGTTCCATAATGGTTGACTTGAAATCTTCCATGTTGAAGTATATTTTGTTCACCTGATATTCTGTAACCTGTTTAAGTAAAACAACTTCCTTTGTTGCCAGTGAAATTTGATATTCAAAAAGAATATTCTTTTCTTTTTTTTTTTTTAATGTGTTTGCGTTGAACTATTTTTTTTGTTTTTAGAATCTCGCGTAGAATTTGTTTTTTTTTAGAGTTTACTCGTCGACCACTGTTATGTGCGACGGATAACAAAAAAAGGTATGTCCTCCGCGTAGAAAATTTGGTTTTCTTTTGGGGTTTTCCAAGTCGCTACTAGTTATGTGTGACGTATAGCAAAAAAGTATGTCCTCCGAATAGAGTTCATTTGTCCTTTGGTTTAGTTCATCGCCACTGTTATGTGCGACGTATAACAAAAAAGTATGTTCTTTGCGAATAGAGTTCGTTTTTCCTTGGGGTCATCTCGTCGCCAATGTTATGGTCCAGGTCCTTGTACCACGGTGATTGTCCAAGGTAGAACCAATGAAGAATAACTCGAACACAGGTATGGAATAACACAGATATATATTACAAATAGAATATATGTACAAAAGAGTAGAAGTGTTAGTAGTAATAATCAGGTTAGTTTAGATAGAACTATATTGGCTCGAAGTATCACTATTCCAATGTCTTACAGTAATCGTCTAGCCCTGTCTGTGACTCTGTGACTGCTTCCTCTTGAGGCGCAGTATTTATGGAGTACGGACTAGTCTATTACTAAGGATATAACACTACAATCTTGCTAAATTCTCAATTCCATAACTATGAACCTTTTATAATTATATATACACAAAAAACGCTCTTTCAATTACAAAATAAATAGTGATAACCCAAACATAAAGAAATGCAATCCAACTTTAGAAATCTTATAGAAAATTATAAAAGATAACAAGAAAATCGTTTTACCTACTCAAATGTAATATTATCCCCTATCGCTATCTTCCCTCCCCTACCTCTCAAACTTAGGACGCTTGTGAGTTAACGTACCTAAACTTTGGCCGATGTTTTTCATCGAGAAAATGTCCACACACCATTCAACATTAACTACACGGTCCACCCAACACCAACCTGCTGTCAACAACTACTATTGTTTCACTTAGATACTCTATGTATATTTTGTAAGTACATTTTTCTTTTCAAAAAATGGAAAAAGGAAGTGACGTTTTACATCCGGGCTTGTCTACAAACAGGATTGTTCATAACCATTTCCAAACCTCACCCGTAGATGTGCAGTTAAAATGCACTGAAAACAAGTTGCATCTTTGTTGTGAGTAAAATGGTTTTGTCTATATGATAAAATTACAATAAATAAATAATTATCGCTCTACTACCTGTATCGAGCTCTTTTTTTAATTAACGCTGCGAACGTTAGAATTTATATATTACTTTCGTTCTCATCGCATCGGATATGTGTGTGTCTGTGTGCATGTATATTTATCACAGTCAAAATTTGGGACAGTGTACATTATTTACAAAGGAATATTTCAAATAGATCACTTTTGTATTTTTAAGTAAAAAATAAATTTCAATATCTACTGTGTATTCGCTTTTATTTCAATAAAATTAAACACTTAACTACAAACAATTATCATAAAATACCATCATTTGAATTCGGCAACAGAACCTTCATCTGCCTTAGTTGGTGCTTTACATCTCTCGGCAGATTTTCCAACAGATTCTTAAAGAAAATTGATTGCAGAACTTCCCAAGCCTTCTTCATGCACTGTTTGGATTTTCACTTCGAAATCTCCCATCCAATTCTTCCTATACTATTCCAGTGGGCGAGAGGTAGGAAGGAGAGTCCGGTGTCCCAGTCATTATTTTGAAAATTTTGATCCTTTTAAACTCGAAATCAGATGGTATAGCGCAACCTTGCAAAGTCGGATGACTATTCTTTTTTCATGAATTCCTTGACCTAAATCAAATCTACAACCATCTCGCACGAAGACTTCCCCAGATCATAACATAAACGCCGTCATGCTTCACTGTTTAAAACACATTCTTGCTTTTTTCTGGCTTTCCTCTCTTAGACAATCTTCATACTAGCAAAATGTTCAAATTTTGACTTGCCTACCCATAATACAATTCACCACTCTATCAATATCAAGTTATTATCTTTTTTGCGTATTCACCTGACATAGTACATAGTTTGCTTTGGTGGTTATGCACCTAATCATCACTGCTAATCTAAGTCAAATTTTAACAGTTCAGATCGACACTGATTTCTATCGTGAGGAATTAAGTTCAGCAGTAACCTCAAAATCAGTTTCCTTTTATTTATAAAGCTCTTAATGATAAAGCATATTTCCGTTGATATGATCACACTGTTTCGTCATTTGTAAAGTCCAAAGAGGTGTTTGTGATTTTCAGTGATCTTCTTGGTAGCTGAAAGTTTTCATTGACAACAGTAACTTTTTGTTCCTTCTACTTCATATTTACTGAGTCTTGTTGTACACTATTTACAAATATCTGTAATATGTCCTGTAAATATACAAAAGGAAAACTATTAGCAATTTAATAGCAGACAATGCACGAGCTATTTCTTGAAACACTTTGCTTTAAACTGTTAAGAATTGAATGATTTACCTTTGAACAAAACATTACCACCAATAATCACGACAAACATAATCTTGTGCCAATTTTAGCATCCTAAACTTCAACATCAATGAGGATCAAATGTATACCTTCATATCAACAATCTTCTACTATAACAAAGTACCTTTCTTTTCTGATTCACGGCTTATTGAAACAGAAGGAAGGTTCATATTATTTAATCCACCATCCATATTATACCTCAGGTCACTGAAATCTTATACAAAACTTCGCTGTATTCATGAACAGTAATTTATTACATTTAAATCCATTTGTTGACATTTTGGCAAAAATACTCAGATGAACACTTTACAGTTTATTTTAGATCGGATGTATAGTTGTTCATTCATTCTTTGGACGAATAATGTGATATGATTTTGTTAATATCCTTTTGACTCATTATTATAATTTTCATTTTCCTCTATCATTTTTAATACGAAAGAGTCGAAATTAAAAATCCGAAGTTTTTTAGCAGTATAACAAAATTGTCAGAAATATGCGAGAACAGATCTATTTATCCAATCTTAATATGAAGCATGATAGGTCAATGACATATTTATTAACCGAACTGTTACTGTAGGATTTATATTTGTATATTGACAAAATTGGCAACAGGATAGCATCTCACCAACGTGTATATAACACCGAAGATTATCTGAAAACATAATGAAAGGCGAAGAAGAAAAAACGAATGGATGACTGATGAGATTCGCTACATTATGGAAAGAAGACAGAAAACTCTGACAAGATTTTGAACGGAGTACAGAAATTTACACAAGGAAATAAGGACCAAATCGAGGCAAGCTAAAAAAGAGGGGGTAAAGAAATTGTGCAGAAATAGAAAAATCGAGTACTACCAACAAAACCGATATACACAAATAAATTAATTAACTAACAATACAGACAACAGGCTCGTTAATAGGATGATTAAAATCAAAGGATGGAACGCTCATATTACAGAAGGAAAAACTTCTTCAACGCTGGAGAACTATTCCACGACGAAAGAGAATAACCAGCAATACACATAACAATCAACCGATGTAGAAGCAGCACTGGCCAAATTGAACAGAAATAAAGCAGCTGCGCCACATGGAATTGAAATGGAAATGCAGACAGCCTTAGATGACTTTGGCATAGACAAGATCACCGAAATAACAAATTGAATCTAAAACAGCAGGGATATACCGGAAGACCTCAGCAGATCTATCGTCACAGCAACACCTAAGAAACCGAGCGCAAACGAATGCGGACTCCACTGAAAAATAAGCCTAATGAGCCACTTGACAAAACTCATCATCCGTATTCTAATAAATAGAGCTCGCAGCAGAATCAGGTCAGATATAGGACGAGAACGGTGTGGGTTCGTTAAAGACACCGGAAAAAGGAATACGATATTCATGCTCAGAATGTTATCAGAAAGAACAATACAAAAGCAGAAGGACATATATCTATGTTTCATAGAATATGAAAAGGCCTTCGACAAAGTACACCACAAGTATCTGCAGGAACCACTCAGTCAGCAATCTTGATATACACTTCTGATCAAAAATTTAAGGCCACTTGAATTTTTTTCTAAAAAGACTGTTTTTCATGGAAAAATTATAAACATTTCTTACTTAAGGTAACTGATTATTAAATTTGATTGTTGAATGTTTTCATACACTTTTCGTACAATTTCGTAGAATCTTTTTCTCTGGTCTTATAATTTTGATCAAGTGTAAAACCTCTCATTTTATAAAAATGTCAATTTCTCAACAAAATGTTCCGATTATAACTTTTTGTCTACATAACCTTTTAGATTATAAAATTAGTAACCTTAAGTAAGAAATGTTTAATATTTTCCCATGAATAACAGTCTTTTTTTTTTAAATTCAAGGGGTGTTAAATGTTTGATCAAGAGTGTATTCAGGAAAGATGTAAGGATAATCAAAAACATATACTGGCAGCAACCAACATGTATGCGCATCGAGAACGAGTTCAGCGAATATACAAAATAAGAAAGGAACGTAAGGCAAGGATGCGTCTTATCACTCGAACCGTTCAACCTATACAGCGAGAGAATTGGAAACCCTACAGGGATTTAGCATTAGCGGCCACTATCTTAACAACATAAGACACGCAGATGACACAGTACTGGTAGCAGACGTGGAAAAGATATTACAAATATCTCCTACAAAAGGTAGCGACGGAGAGTCTGAAGAAGACACTAAGCATAAATTATATGAAGACAGATGCATGGTCGTCAGTAAAAGGATGAGCCCGAAATGCGATTTGCAGATCGCGAACACTAGAATCAAGCAGACTCTTGTATTAGGATGAACACCAAGGGCGTATTCCAAAAGCTGGGCAGAATATTGTGAGACAGGAGGATTTCTTTGGTAAAAAGAAAAGAATATTGAAGTGTTACATGATATCTGTCATTCTCTACGGTAGCGAATGTTGGACGATTTCCTCAAAGATGAAGAATCCTTTAGCATCGTCTGTCTCTTGCAAATAACCCCTTCCCCGTAATTCCACTCATACACAGAATTCGTGACGTAGCTCATCTCTGCCTTCCGATGTCCCTTTATTATATGTCATATATGAGTTTCAAATTTGTTAAGCTTCCCTTTATAATTATGTCTTCAATAAATTTCACCTGTCTTTTCATAATTCTGATTATATGACCTTTTTGATTCCATTTTCCAGACTTCTTCAGTGTTGACCGATTCCCTCCACAATATTCTCATTATCCTTCCATAGAACGAGGTTTTTGTTGTATTTAATTTTTACTTCGTCTCTGCGGATATTATCCAGAATTTACTGCCATTCAATGAAATTCATATCACGTAACATTTCAGCATATTTTTTCATTTAAGGTTCTGCATAAAAATTGGCACAGAAAATAAAATTGACAAGATCAATTTCTGGTTTATATAATTTTGCCTTTCACATTAATACATTTGGGAATTGCATGGACGCATCTCTTCTCCCTCCAGCTATGGTTAAGTAGGAGAGTAGGTAAAGGTTTTTGGCTCTGGGTGAGAGTTAGATAAGGGGAATATTTTCTCCAAATAAAATCCGTGTTGATTCCAATGGAAATCACTCAACTATCGCCTCTAAATTAGTCATGGCAATTTACAAATACGAATGGGAAATTAATGTGAAGAGCCAGTTTCGGCTAGGATCTGAAGGTATCCTCTTTTTCTACTCCTATATCACGAACGAGAATTCTTCCTCAGTGATGTCTGTTCTAGGGTAAAATAGAAATTTTTGCACATCTAAGAAATCAGTATTTATCTCCCATGGGCCTAGCTGAGAGCGATTCTTTCTCGACTAACATTCTGTCATTGTATCCGCTTGATTGCAAGAACTTTATCAATATTTGGGTCTAATCAAATGAGATACTGTTATAAAATGCAATAATTGAATATAACCATAAGGTTAAACTTACCTCGATTGCTTCATCCAATAATATGAACTCCAATGGTGCTTTTAGAATGAAACACAACCTGCAGACCTCTACTCCTGATTAGATAACAAATATGCATTTAATTTTCGAAAATATCTGGAGCTGTTTATACATTATAATCACAGGGTGAATATCTTTCCAGTCTTTGAAGTTATAATTCAATGCAATTTTAAGTGGCATACAAATTAACTGATCAAAAAAATCGCTTCAAGCGACTACAATTATTTATTTTTGTCACCAAATTTAAATATAATCAGCTTTTGTTTAATTATCAGTTCGTCTGGACACGCTAGCAAAAGTGCAATTATAACAAGAAATTACTCGAACCAAGAAGATTATTAATCGGGAAAATAATTAGAGTTAATTATTCATCCGATAAAGTATTTTCAAAGATAAAATGTCAATTTATGAAGATTAAATGTATACATTTAGGTCGGGTTCGTCTGGAAAATATAGATTTAATTTTTAAAAATGTTATTAGATATTCTCATATATATATATATATATATATATATATATATATATATATATATATATATATATATATATATATATAAACAAAAACGTCTGTCTGTGTGTCTGTGCGCGTATATGTTATTTATGCATGTCCATATTTCGCGACCGATTTCACTGAAATTATACACGCATGTTGATAATTTATTACACTGGGTCAAACCAAAGTTTTAATGTCCATGCCCCCTTGGTTTAGCAGAAAATCGATAAACTTTTTGCAAAAATCAAGGCAAAGTTACATGCAAACAAACTCTTTACAGGATGATCTTATGTTCTTTGCGCTTAATGGTTTGCCATGTAAATTACATATGACACACAAATTGTCTTGCGTAAACGTCTGGTTTAGATTATTTCAGGTAAGTAGACAAAATCTGCGGCATTCTAGTTCTAAAATCGACTTTGTCATTTAGTCAATAGGTTCTTCAGAATATTCTGATCATGAATTGGCATTTTGAACGACATTCGACGCGAAGATTGATTGAGAAGGATTATTGAAACGTTAAAAACAAAGAAAATCCAGAAGAACCTCTTATTACCCAGCATAACAGTAAACGTACGATGAGAGAGGGGGTCGTTCTTGCGTTTGCACATGCAGATGAATCAATCTCTGACGCTTCATCGCTGTTTTTGTTCCTTTATTAGATTGGTGAACAATGCTGTGGTATTTGAAAGTTACTACGGCCATAGGTAATTTACTGACTATCTAAAATATCAAAACAATTTAACCCCGAGCAACCACAACACAAAAGGTTTTATCGATGGAATTCCTTTATTAAGAACAATCAAACACCTGCGAAGTACATAGCGTAACAAAGATGTGGTTGGGGTCTAGCTTAGCATACAACGAATGATTCATGCAAGCGTGGATGCAGACAGACATTTCTAGACAGAGGGTGCAGGAATATAGGGGTTGCGTTTATACAATTTCATCCTTGTGCACGCCGAGTAGTTCAGCTAGTAATTAAGATTTTTAAAATTTAATTTGCAGAAAATACAAATTATATGTCAGTATAATATTAATATTTTCAGCTTATTTTACTAATTATACTACAACTACTACTATTACTACTACTACTATTGATACTGCTATTACTTTTATCTGCCGTGCTCTACAGGACGTGGATGGTCATGGCTCTCCGCAATCCCTCTCCTTTGTAGCTCGTATCAATCTTTGAGTTTTTACTATTCTTCTCACGTCTTTCTGCACGATCCACCAACAAAGGATCCTCAAGTATGTTCCCTGATGACTCGCTTTGCTTTTAGCACATATATTTTGTCCTGCTGGTATAAAATTTTCCAAGCCTTCCTAGTTCCTTATTTGCCTTAAAATGTCAACTCTCTTTTTCTGATATTTTACATTAAAAATTCGTCTATAGACTATTATCTCTGTTTTGAAGTCTCCTCTTTTCTGTTCAAATTTTCCAATCTTCTATAACATATAAGAAGATTGATATTACATATCAAATTTTATACGCATTTGTTTTGCTGTTAGCGATACGTTCCGGTTTCGTAATACATTCTTAGCTTTCGGAAGGTATTTTTCGCTATTTTAATTGACCTCCAGATATTGCTTCCAAATTTTCCAGTGTCTGTTAAAAGATTCCTAGATATCTATATTTCTACAGTTCTTTGAGTTTGATATATCCTATTACTACCTTGCATCATGGATTTTCCTTGTGCTGGCGACCATCAAAAATCATGTACCATCACATATTTTATGATCAAAGTTATCTGATATGTAACTACTAAAATATGAGTCTTAAAGCAATATTGTGTTTAAACACTGGTGCTTGTCAAGACAACAAAGTTAGACATAGTCGAGCCAGGTAATTAACTAGATGGATGACAGCTTGAGAATACCAGGTGCTCTAAGCTTGTTTCTGTGGGGATGTGATGGATAACAGATAGGAATTGGAAAGCGCTGAACCGGGTTCCAATTCTAGTCGGCGTCGTTGTATTCACTTATGCGCAAATATTCTTAGGAAAGGTAAGAATCTAACTTTGAACCCACCAGCTATGGGTTATAGAGTAGGATGTGCATCAGTGAATCATTATTATCACGAAAAAGTTCTTACAATCGGAAAATATTTCCTGGCTTTAAATAACATAAAAATATTGATAAGTCATGAAAGTAAACTAAGTAAAATGTGAAAAATATTTTAACATTTAAGACATCAACATAATCATATCTATCTATCTATCTATCTATCTATCTATCTATCTATCTATCTATCTATCTATCTGTCTGTTTGTCTGTCTGTCTGTCTGTCTATCATGGCCGATGATTGGTAATTTAATAATATCAAAGTGGAGAGACGATCCCACTGTGAGGTAAAATTGGAAAGTTATATAAAATCATACGAAATGATGACCTAAGCATTATGAATTAAATTATAATGTTAAAACTTTTCTGGATCGCAAATGACTATGCTAGCAAAAAATCAAACTCGTCTTGTAGAATGTATAGGGCGTGCTGGCTAATTTTCAACTACTGATCACGTCAGATTGAGAGAATTTCTGAAATAAAAATAATCCTGTGCATGTAAACGCAACAGGGGTCAACTTGCTAACATTTCAGACGGGAAAACTTGGTCACAGCTACTCTGTGGCGGGGGCGGAGTGATGTATATGTGCGCGTGTGTACGCGCCTGCGTTTGTGTGTGGAAGAGAGAGTGAGAGCGATAGAGAAAGTCTTTTTTGTTTGTGGATAGTTGAGAGAGTTACAGATAGTGAGGGAGTGTGTGTAATATATATATATATATATATATATATATATATATATATATATATATTTATATATATATATATATATATATATATATTTATATATATATATATATATATATATATATATATATATGTATAGAGAGAGAGAGAGAGAGAGAGAGAGAGATAGACAGATACATAGATAGATAGATAGATAGATAGATAGATAGATAGATAGATAGATAGATAGATCTACCAGTTTCCGCAGTATCATCAGTAAGACTTTTGAGGCTTTAATCAACAAGTTCGACAGCACCTAGATAGTATAAACCTCCTGTGCGATGAGCAGGGTGATTTTCGATCAGCCCGATCCACAGCAACTACACACAGAAATAGTGAGGCCCTTGACGACACAAACACCCCTCGATGACCATAGTATTCAATATCTCGAAAGCCTTCGGTAAGCTGTGACACAAATTTCGCTACACAAGCTCTTCAGCTATAGCATCACTTGAAGGGTTTTCTCCGTTAAAATATCGTTCCTAACATATAGATTTCTGAAGCTACTTATCAATATGCAATCTTCCGAGGACATGGCGGTCAGCGCGGTCGTCCCCAGTGATCATTTCTGGGACCAACTCTTTTTCGGATTTACATAAATTATCTGCCTAATAATATGCTTAGATCTTTTGCAAATGTATATGACGAAGATATGAGGATATACTGAAATACATCTAAAACTCTTGACGATCAGTGATTGACAGTTGACTTGTCTTCTGATCTATCACTAACTTCACGGAGGAGAAAAATGGCTGGTCACAATCAATGCCTCGAAAACCAAACTTGTTACATTCAGTCACCGTCCATCGGGCCTCGATCTACTGCCAGTCTAAATGAATAGATGTCTGCTCAAGTAGGAATGTTGCCTTGCGAGAAATACATACCTAACGTCAAGTGGAACTCTTATATTCGCTAAGGATGCATCACTAAAAAAGCAGGTAAATAGGTGAGATCCCTGAACCTCTCCAGTAAATATCTAACGCACCATGTTCTCTCCCAACCGATCAGGCCGAATATCGGGTACTGCTGTCGTATTTAGGCGAGAGCCGCCCAGTGCTCACTTTCTAGTCTTGATAGAGTTCAAAGGCGTCTCCGAGTGTTTATTAGAGAAGATTTACTTTCCCCCCTCCAACCTCTGAAACAGTTAGGATGTGGCGAGCCTCTCCCTGATCTATCGCTACTTCAATTAAAAATTCTCGGACAAATTACATTCCTTGTTTCAGCCAGCTCTAAGCCTCACGGCCAAGGCCCGTCTTGCCATTTACATTGTAGCAAACCACCTCATATTCCATATGTATTCCATCAGCATGAAGTAAGTTCCACTTGAAAAGCTTCTCGCGAACTATTCTTCCGTGGAACAGATTCCAAAGAGGATATTTCCTAGATCACTAAATCTTAAACTGTTCAAGTTTCGAGATAACAGATATCTTCCCCTAATATCCATATCAACTACGACTTAACGTAACATTGTGTATGTGTGTGAGTGTTTTGTGTGTGTGAGAGAGAAATAGAGGACAATATTTAAGAGAAGCTGCGAAATCCGACCTTTATATAATGTGATATTCGTAGCGATAATTTTTGCTTAACTCCCTGGTTTAGCGTATAACTTATATACATTTGATTGCTTGATATTGTAATGGTAATCAGTAAATTATTCATAGTCTAACATTTCCAACATTTTGTGAGTTTGCATATACTTCTATATCTTTGAATAATTTAATGAATTTAGTAGCACACATTTATTTACAAATATATGTATACATAACATTGTCATACTTGTGTGTGTGTGTGTGTGTGCATAGGAAATTTATGAGAAAATTTCTTATTCAGAATGTCGTCGAGTGCGTTCAATTTTTTTTAGGAAATTAAACATTAAAACTTGTCTGTAATCCCAAATTATGTGCATAGTAATTTGGACACTTGATTTTTATCTCACATAGAAAACTTAAGGCCAAAGATGTTTTAAAAGGAGATTGTATTAATATGGCTACTCATCTGTCTGAAACATTAGCAATGATAGCTTATTAAATACATAGATTGAAAGCTGAATTTAAAAAAAAAAAATTCATTACATACATTTCATCAGTTTACTTTCGCAAGCATAATTTAAGGAAGTTAAACCGTATATATGTTCCCTTATTTCTCTTTTTGGACACTTTCATTTTATCTACATCTTTCTATATATATATATATATATATATATATATATATATATATATATATATATATATATATATATAGGTAGCGATGAATAATTTCTTGTCTAAAACACCCAAAAAGAAAAATAACACGGACATCTCAATTTAACAGATATATATATATATATATATATATATATATATATATATGCACACAAACATATATATGTATATTCTGTGTATTTAGAAAGCCAATGTCATTTAAAGAGTCTAATTTATAATAATTACTTATATATAATAATCTCTCTCTCTCTATCTATATATATATATATATATATATATATATATATATATAACCAATGTAATTTTTATTTTTAGTGGTCACTAATATTTGAATAAGCCTTTAGTTTATTTACTAAAGGATAGAAATGATATCTTTTTATACCGAAATGAATATTCAAGGAAATCTCATTAAAGAAAAATGTGGGCCCATTTTCTCTTTTATAAAATTTCTCGAATATTCTGGCCGGTAGACGAATATAAATAAATATGATTATACATTAACAATAACGTTAAAATGATCAGATCTGTTAGATTAATCGGTTTAAAAAACATTACTACTATGTCTGCGTACATATATATATATATATATATATATATATATATATATATATATATATATATATATATATATATATATATATATATATATATATATAATTATGGGGTAAAGTGCTCAATATCAGAGATAGAGCGTGTGTAAATATAAAAATGAACATAGAAGTCAACACTTAGAGGCGACACTCTGTTTCATGCTAGATGCAATCATCGGGTCCGATGATTGCATCTAGCATGAAACAGACTGTCGCCTCTCAGTGTTGACTTCTATGTTCACTTTTATATATATATATATATATATATATATATATATATATATATATATATATAAAAGTGAACATAGAAGTCAACTCTTAGATTGCATCTAGCATGAAACAGACTGTCGCCTCTAAGTGTTGACTTCTATGATCACTTTTTATATATATATATATATATATATATATATATATATATATATATATATATATATATATATATATGGTTATTAACGCTGTTTTGACGTCAGGGAAGTTGCAAAATAATGTGATTTCTCATCTTCAGGAAGGCTACTATTTTCAACACTACCAAACTGTGTTTTATACCCTGATTATTCTGTGTGGAATCAAAGATATTCTTATATATATATTGGTTAGCTACAACGTCTAGACAATTTTTATGCAACATTACTTACTCAAAACGGGTACAATGTCATATCATTTATGATTAAACGCTCCAAATTAAATGCTGCAACACAAATGTATATTTTGCTAGCAAAATTTAAATACTTCCCACTGAAAAAAAATACTAATTAAACCAATATTATATATTCTTGCTTTCACATTCTTTTGAATATTTTGGTGTTGATATCATTGATTTCATTTGATTGCCAAATCATTCTGTTACTCGATATTCATTCAAGTATGCCTTTGCTGATGGTCGGCAATATTTGCCTTACGATTAAGTATATATATTGAAATTTTATTCAGTTTAATTTAAATGCAGTTAAATATGAAGTCAGTCGATAATGTTTACCTTTTGCTCTAATTGGCATTCACTGTCCGAACGTCTAGTGCCAGATTCGTTCGAAAGTTACGAATATTTGGTGTAGGTAACATATAGTATTCATCATAGTGCAATCCTACACAGGATGATTGTATCGATGAAATGTATTTCCGCTGATTCATAGAAGTACATTTTACCTGTAACGATACCTTTTCAGTAACATACTAGAACCTTTGCATCTGCATCTACCTATGGTCACCTGAAAGTCTTCGTTTACCTTCAGGCATCCATAGTTTTTATCTGGCCACAGTAAACAACATAAACATATTTTTTTACAATGTTTATAATTAATCTACTGTGCAAACTCTTCACACTCAATGTTACATACATCTATGCCGGTGCTCTTCGTGTTTCGTTTAATTTTTCTATGTGAATAATTATTGGCACTCACTTCGTTGAATTTTAGAGATGCATTTGCTTACCAGAGCAATTATAGCAAATCCAGTTACTTCATGTCTGCATGTTAATTATTGTTTAAATTATTCGAAACAATTCAAATACAGATGGGAGATTATCTCAACACATTACTTCTAATTATTTGATGACACTTTAGTGATAAGATACTGACATTAATAATTATAAACCTTAAATTTATTCTTTTTTGAAAAACATGTAATTCAGTATTTGCTAAAGAATATTAAACATTTATGCATGGGTAAATCATATGTTTTCTTTTTTTAGTTTTGTCAATCCATTAATGCCATAGTAATTTATTTGCTGTAATTTGTGTGGCAATTATCCCACCTGATCTGTCTAGCCACTTGCTAGGGTTCGTTACCCAGGACTATAAAAAGATAGACCCAAGCTCTGTCTTACTTTGTTCGTTCTATTATGCGAGAAATAGAGACCAGGCTACGCGGTGCAAAGTATGCATATATGCACTCAAACATCTCCCCCCCCACACACACAAATCTAAGAAAACGTAAACACGCACAGAGATAAATTACATGAACCCACTACTGCTGCTCCTTAGCTCTTTTAGCACGGTCAACAGGCAAACGACACAATTTTGGATTTTTCCTACTCCCATGACTGTTGTGCTCACTCCCCTAATAACGGATCATCACTTTTAATTTTACGAGCATAAGATATATCAAAATTCAACTAGCGCGGCTTCTCTCTAAAATCAAACCGAAGACGTTAGAGAAATTAATGAAAATTGAAAGATGCAATTCGCTACGTAACGAAACCAACCACACTGGCAGTTAACACATTAATAAAGATGCATATCTGTTAACAAAAAGGTTAAAAACAGGATAAATTAAACGCAAAACTTTGTATATGAAACGAGTCACTGTAATATACTTTGTGCATATAGTCTCTTTAGAATTAAGAAATATTAAAAAGCAACTGACGAGATATCTTAATCAGATTTTTCTATGTACTCAGTCGTTATCAAAGATTTTAATCACATTGAATTTGGGAATTTTAGTTATATTGTTAATGAAAGATAACTGATACATTTGTCAACATTCATGAGGCTATGCTACATTAAACACAGCAATGGATCGAATAAAGCCTCGATGTGCTTCGTGGAAATAATATTGCCCATATATATGTGTATTAAATTAGGTTCAAAATTCAATATTTACTCCTAATTATGTGACAATTTCCAACTATTTTCCTGTTCATTCAATTTTGTGATATTTGTTTTTAAGACTGTATGGCCTCCCTATATATTTAAACCACGAAAACACGACAGATATGGGGAAATTCTCGTCGGAATCTTCATCTCCTCACCGAACGATTTTGAGTGACCATGTAATGACTTTTGATCACACAAATAATATAGCAGCTTCCATATGGGAAGATTTGAATGAAGAACAACGTAAAGATTTGCTACTTCCAAAGCTACAGGTGATGCCGTAATTTTTGCAATAATCTTAACAGAATGCAAGATATGTTACACAGATTGCACAAGAAAATGTCTGCAAATACGAAATAAAACTCAAACCTTGGAAATCTAATCCCAACTTTCGTAGCGCAAGGGAAACAAATTATCCAATGTAGTCTCTCACAGACTCAACAAAAATAGTTTGATGGGATTAAATCCAACCACCTTCGACCTACTGTCACTTAAAAATTTAGCAACACCTGCAAGTACGCTTTCGTAAACACAAGCAGACAAAACAGATAACCCTAGCCTGTAAATGATTTTTCTTACTCTTTTCCGTTATTTGTACATTTTAGTATATTTCCACTCAGTTGTGTCATTCGTTATATAAAAAAATACTTAAAATATTTCCACGTATTCTCATTTATTCCTGAAGAGGTCGAATTTAATTACTTCGATTGTTCCATAATAAATTTCATTATATAACAAACTTGAAGACATATAAACACAACAGTTTTTAAATATATATTTAACTCGAGAAAGTTTATCACATTTGTAACCGCCAAGATCTTAAAATCTGGCTCCACTACAAATGGAAAAATTTATATCAGTATCCAATTTAATTTTTCTCAAATTAAAGGAAACGACTTTGTGCTATTGCTTTAGGTCAACAATGTGCATAGAACATGTTTTCGTTTTTCGTTTTATTTTTTTTTACATTACAACTCATTTGTGCTTCCGTAAAAAAATCATACAAAGGTATTTGCATAAGAAATAATATTACGTAGATAAACAACAGCAGTCAAATAAATGTTTATATTGTGATAATAATGTTCTTCACATTTTATTTCGATGACTTAAATATAGTGATATTTACGGCAGGAACCCCGTGCAATGAAATGCGATGTATGTCGTGGACGTCACATTTTACTGTTTTGCTTGGTGTTTACTAAAATGATTTGAGTAGATGAAAATCGTTTTATCTTTTCCTATATTTATTTCCATATATTCATATGACGTTATATTTCTTAACTGCTGACAAATATCTGAAGGAAATGCGAACTTCAAGAATCTAGGTATTTAGTTTTACATCAGTGTACAGTCTATCCATCTGTTTATAGTTATCTGTCTCTGTCTCTCTGTCTCTCTCTCTTTCTCTCTCTCTCTCTATATATATATGTATATGCATGTATGTATATATGTAGTAATGCTTTTGTGTGTTTACTATTAGAAATTTAAAAAAAGTAATGCTATAATTACATTTATATATATGAAAATTTATTAATATGCTCAAATCAGATTAGGTTATCAGCGTATTTACGTAGCTTACGAAAAGCTATAGTAACTAACATTTGGTCTTTGCAAATCAGGAAAACATGTGAAAAGTGCTTGAAATTACAATTTTTAGCACGTCTGTGCATCTTACATAAAGTTAGACACCCCGAACTGCGCTAATAGTTTGTTAGTGAAATTTATGATTTCTCTGTTTTCTGTTTATTGATTTTGATATAAAATTCTCCACCTGGTTTGCACAATATGGTAACATTATTAGATTTTAATTATTCTATGTAATTCCTTTTTTCTTTCTTTCAGATTCGACAGTTTTTGGATGAGACACACTAATAACGTCTCTCCTCTCTAAGAACAATGGAACGTGGAAAAGACCTCAGCGATGAAGAAAAGTCTGTTATCATCAGGAAAAGTACTAAAGACACCTCTATTCAGACCGATGCGGATATGTTAGGTCGTCATGTGCACACGGTTAGACAATTCCTGAGGGACCCATCGCCAAAGAAGAAATGATCCTATTCTGGGGTCCCCAGGACTTTGCCTGCTACAGATTTAAAGAATATTAGCTGAAATTTACGTAAGAATCCTGAACAAACTATCGAAGCCTTTTTCACCGGCGCTGGAATACCCGATGTACTAAAAATCATCAGATGTCTCATCCTCGAGACCATCACCTACATGCGAGCTCCCCTGAAACTGTTTGCTTTAATAGCCCGTAACGGGAATCTGTGGCTTGAATAGGCTCGGAAGTACATGACGTTGGGCAGGAGTTGTGTTCCGTTCATTGACGGCGACCCTTGACGATTATGACGGTTGGGCAAATGGTTGGGTCTATTTCGGAAGTAAGCGTCATTAACTTTTACAATGTCGACAACAGTGTGGAGGAGTCATAGGCTGGTATCATTGTTGACAGAACTGATGGCCAGTCTGGGTGTCTGAAGTGTTTAATGTGACTGCAGCCAGGAACTGCAATCTCCTAAGTTTTGGATCCAGGGCTAGATGATATACAGCTGTCAAATATAAGAAGATTAGTATTCATACATGACAACGTTCCCTCTTACTTCACCTGGGACACAAGCATTCCGAGGATCTGATGGCATAAAGGTTGATGGTGTGGCCGCAAGATTCTCCGGATCTCAACGCTAAAGAAAATCATTGGTCCATCATCAAACAAGATGTTTATGCCAATGGACCTCAATTTAAGTCAAAATATATAGATGAACAACAAAACTACAACAGAGTCCAAACTGCTACTATAAAAAATGGCAGATTCCATGACTAATATTTTTTTTTGAATTTATCCGTCGAAATGGAACTCTTCAGTGTAAGATTTTACAGCAGAAGTAGTAATCTAAGTTACAAACCAAATACTGGGAATGTCAAAGATAAGCAGATTCATTTATTTCTCTAATTCGATAGTGTCGGGAGATTGTAATTATACCGCTAATATGGTAATTAGACATTACCTTAACTCTACAGTAGACTTCTGATCTGATTTCTCGACCCCTTATTATCATATGACCGCATCAATAGAGACTTCCTATTTTCATCCAGCAAAAAGCCGTCTTCAAAGCTCCGAATAAATATATCATTCATATCTTTCATGTCTGACGAGGAGAATACAGAAACATTTTAGAAGACCTCATCAGGATTACGAATACTAACATAGGCCCGCAGCGTAATTAATAGCTTCGTTGATTATGCCCTGTGCATACAAACAGATGTTCACTGACGATTTAAACATTTCATACCGTATGCCGAACGAGTCTAAATATGGAAGATGACGACCTGCTTTCCATCCCGAGGTCAATGTAATGATTAGGAGAGAATTGGCTGTGATAATGACAACGGTTAATGGTTGGGAAACGAATGATCTTGAACAGAAAATCAGTATCGTATATTAAGTGTTCCAAAAAAGACTTAAGATAAACCTTTTTATCGAACTGTTATCTTCATCTTTATTGACATATTCACAATGTTTCGGCCGTTGTACGCTCTGACCTACTTCAATGTACGTTGGAATTTCGAACCGAACTCTACAGGGATTGAATGTTCTAATTTCAAGTGCCATGCCTTTTTTGAAATATCTCAGTATCAGTTAAGCTCATCGCAAGTTTCAGTTTCTTCTGTTCTGACCACGTATTAATTCTTTCGGTTAAGTCACTTTTGGGATAACTTAATGAACACGTTTGTCTACTGGGCCATGTGCCTTTGGAGACATCTGTAAGTAAATGTTGGGGCCTTAAAAACGTAATGTATCTGTAACTCCTTTTTACAATTTTTCCTCTGGTTCTCTTTGTTATTTGTTTCCATATTGCATTCATGTCTATCATTGGCCAGGTTAGGAGATTTGCACATTCCTACCAAGCGAAAACATCAGCTTCAACAATCCAATCATTGCGATTAAATAGTAATGTCAGATCAAGACTTTAAAATACATGTCATGCATGGCACCAAACTCGTCCACTTATAAGTATCAGCTCTATATAACAACTTTCTGGGATCAATGATGAAAAGATATTCTGAGCGCGTAAAGCCTGAGAGTGTTGTAGAAGACCATACTTCTTTGAACGTTGTGAACTGGCGCTACAGAATCACAGACAAAGAACTGAACTAAATAACAGAAGCAACATCACTTGAGCACAACCAACAACAGCAATAGCATAATTTCATAGCGCATGTCAGAGAAAGAAATATTGACATACTCAAGATGTTAACATTCCACACCACTTCAAATAAAAGTTAATGTAATATACCAACGAACTCATGGACTCTCCCAGCTATAAATAGGAGAGGGAAGTTTACAGTGGTCAGCTCTGACAGTAAGAGGCGCGCAAAATTTGTCGCTCCACAAAAGACACTGTTATAA
Organism: Acanthosepion esculentum; assembly: GCA_964036315.1. Taxonomy (NCBI): domain Eukaryota; kingdom Metazoa; phylum Mollusca; class Cephalopoda; order Sepiida; family Sepiidae; genus Acanthosepion; species Acanthosepion esculentum. The sequence goes on from OZ038478.1 coordinate 107,071,504, forward strand.
AGGCTTTGACTTCTCTGGGCATTAAAGCTCAGAGAGTCATCAAGGGAAAGAAGTTCTTTATGTGGGACGTACTGTTGCCCACGCCTGCCGATTGCGAGAGCATTACTAAAAGGGAACTTATCACTAAGGACCTGATTCTTCGCACAGAATATGAAGGCAGGCGGAGGACCAAGGTTTCCGTATATGAGGTTCCTCCTCAGATTGTCGGGGAGCATTTAGCAGCGTATCTGTCCCAGTTCGGGCAGATTCATAGTGCTTCCTCAGATGATCTGACCGGGGGGTGGAGCTTCGAGATCATGATCGACGAAAAAGCCTTCCGCTCCATCCCCAACTCTCTGACTGTTGAGGGCCAGAAAATGCCTATAATAGTTACCGGGCGTAAACCGGCATGCTGGAAATGTGGAAAGACTGGTCACCATGACCTTTCCTGCACAGAGATGAAGGCCTCTGATGTTCTGGCCCCCGCCCAACCAAATCCCCCTTTAGTCGAGTCTGATCCATCCGTCCCGCCTGTAGTGGGCACACCAGCGACCAGGACCGGTGGGGAAAATCCCCCGGTTGGGTCTAAATCGCAGCCCCCATTCCCCGAAAAGCCTTTGCCCGCCGCTAATGCGGTCGCGGAGAAGGAGGAGGGGGAATGGCAGGTCGTTGGTAGGGCTAAGGGGAAGAGTCAGGCAGCGGGACCTCGTCCCACAACTAAACAATCGAAAGGCACAAACAGCCCCACTCCCTCCACCAGTGCCAAGGGCGACTCTCCGGCCAGTTATTCTGAGAAATTACGCCAAAAAATGATTCAATATGAACCATCGTTTGAAAAGAAGGAAAAATTGCTGCAACTGAAAGATGCCTTAAAAGCTAAGCGTCAAGAGTCTGCAAAAAAATCTACCATCTCTTTCTCGGCACCATCTTTCCCTGTAACTAAGCAGTACCCTATGGTCCCACCCCCTGTAGTAAAATCCTTAAGTCAGGTTCCCTCCAACATGACCACACTGAAAAAGTCCAAAGCATCTCCAAAGAAATCCACTCCCGTTCATTCTCCTATGCATACACCCATCAGTACACCCAAAAAACAAGAGCATCAGAAACGGCAAAGAAGCCCATCATCAGACAGTTCTGAGCACACTACTGAAAAAAAAATCCAACCCATTTTTAATACAGGGGAAGATGTGTGCCGAGTCACAAAAGAACATGAAAAAAAAGCTTTAATTCATGCAAAAAAAATGAAAGATTTAAAAACACTTCTCAATTTCAGAAAAATCAATGATGTGGACGTGGAAAACCCGAACAATTTCCCCAAAGCAAAAAGAGTCCTCACAGTGGTGAGATCTGGTGTTGCCGGTCAGAATGTGTGGGCTATGATGGCCGAAGCCAATGAAGCGTTCGGAATGTTTCCTCCGATGGCTTCCTTTGACGATGAGAACGTGAAAAAATTACAGCAATTTTGTTCAGGGAGGTACCCGATTTTTGTTCACCCCTCCATATATAGAGCCCTTAAATTAACATTTCCCCTAGACATTGGCGGCCTGTCTCCTGATGGCACCATCAAAAGTGAGATGGGTACTGGCTCAATGGGAGAGGCCGTCGGTGTCCTGACCCCGGCCATGTTCAATGCAGGAGGGCAACCCTAATCAGTATTCATCATGGCCCTCTGGTTAGCAAGTATAAATGCCCGAGGCCTGAGGTCCGAGTCTCGAAGGGTGAGGCTCTCTCGTGACCTTCAGCGTCTCGGGGTGAATATATGTTGTGTCCAAGAAACCCGTTTTTCTTCTCGTGACTATGAAGGCATTCTGTCTAGGGGGTTTTCCCTCTATTCAGCATGTTTTGATGGACGCTCGAGGGGTGTCTCTTGGCTGGTGAGCAAGTTTTTGAAGGCTGCGTGTGTTCTTGTCTTCGCGGATCCGGCGGGCAGACTTTGCGTGCTGGATGTTACCATAAAGGATAAGGCTCTTCGTCTTATTGGGGTTTATGCGCCCAATGCCCATGCTGAGCGGCCTGCTTTGTTTCGGCAGATCGATCCGTTTTTGACGCCATCGCGGCGGGTAGTTTTAGTGGGTGATTGGAATGCCGTCCTTGATCCCGATATAGATCGTATAGGGCCAAATTCGGGTACTAACAACCGAGACGTGAAACCATTTCGGGGCTTTATCGACAGGTTCGATCTTGTGGATAAGTACCGAAATGAACATCCTCGGGGGGTAGTGTGGACTTGGACCAATAGTGGCGGCTTGGCTAGTTATCTAGACCGAGTCTTAGTTGGGAGAGTCGATGTAGGGCTCTTAGGGTGTCCAAGTTTTCATGAGATAGTTTATTCGGATCATAGGCTTGTCCGGGTCCGTGTAAACTTAGATAAGCCTAAGGTTAGGATGGCTGGCTACTGGAAATTCAACTCATCATTATTTGGTGAGCAAGATTTCCGGGACCAGCTACTACTAATGATTCAAAGGGAACTGACGGGTGCGGTTGTGGGAAATGCCTGGTGGGATAAATTAAAATCTAAAATCCGAACGTTTGCTGCTGATTATAGTCGTCGGCTCAATCGAGATAGATTAGCGGCGCAAACGGCTTTAGAAAAAAAGGTCGATCGGGCGGTGAAATCCCGTGATAGTGGGGACATAGCCTTAGCTAAGGCAGAGTTGGCCTCCTTGCTTATCAAGAAGGATCAAGCTCTGGTAGTTAGGGCTAGGTTAAAAAGAATGTCCTCTGAGGCTACGAATATGGCCGCGGAATTGCGGTCAGATGAAGCTCGGAATGCATCTCAGCGACATATCGCATGCGTCACATTGCCGGATAGGCGGACCGTGACAACAAACGAGGGCATATGCGAGGCTTTTCGTGACTACTTTCAGGAGCTTTTCACCAGGGAGCCCGGTCTGAGCCCTGCTCAGTTCGACGCCTATTTAGCCGACTTTCCCTGCCTCGAGGCAGCTGAAGCGGCTAGGTGCGAGGGTTCCATTTCAGAGTCGGAAATCTGGGAAGCGATGAAACAGGTTGGCCTGGACAAGTCTCCGGGACTGGATGGTCTTCCGTACGAAGTATACTTGAGGCAGTCGCCCGTTTTTGTTCCCCTGCTGGCACTGATTTTCGCCAACTGGATGAAGCAGGGGTCTATACCCCAACGCTTCACCAGGGGCGTGATCAAGTTGTTACGCAAGGATAAAAACGGAGGGGATGGGTTAGGTAACTTTCGCCCTTTAACTATGTTAAACACAGAGTTAAAGATTTTGGCTAAGATCTTGGCCAACCGTTTGCAGCTTGTCCTGTCTAGTCTGATTGGCCCTGAACAGACATTTGCTGTGAAGGGTAGGACTATTCAGGACAACCTTCATATGGTACGCCTGATCATCGAGCAAGTCGACAGTGAAGCCGCGCTGATCAATTTAGATCAGTCCAAGGCCTTCGATAGGGTTGACCATCGGTTTCTGGAGGCTGTTCTTTCGGCGGCCGGTTTCGGGCCGTACTTTCGCACCTGGATCCGACTTCTGTATGCGACTCCCGGTGCGCTGGTGGAGGTGAATGGAGTACGATCGGAGCCTTTCGTATTGTCTCGCTCCATTCGTCAGGGTTGTCCGCTTTCGCCCTTGCTTTACGTTCTTGCGTTGGAACCTTTCCTTCGCAAGTTAAAGGCGAATCCGGTCCTACGCGGAATTGCCCTGCCCGGTGCTACCACATCGGCCAGGTATTCCGCCTATGCTGACGTTTCGGCTCTTGTGTCGAGCAGAGCCGAGATTAACGAAGTCAGCAAGGAAATCAGTTGTTATGAGATGGTGACAGGGGCCAAGATCAACCGCGATAAGTCTGTTGGCTTGCGGTTGGGTGCGTGGAAGGGAGTTTCTCTTCCCGGACCTTTCCACTGGACGGATGGACCGGTCAAGATTCTCGGCGTCTGGTTCGGTCCTGATCTCCGGTTGGAAATGAATTGGTCGGAGGTGCAAGGGAAGGCCGAGATCGCAATTAATTTGTGGTCTCGGAGGAATCTTTCCTTAAAGGGGAGGGCGGAAGTATGTGTTTCAAACATCTACCCGATTCTCCTTTACCGACTCTCTGTACTTCCACTTCCGTATGACACTTTGATGGCGTTAGTGAGGCTCTTGTTCTCTTTCTTGTGGAGAGGCAAGGCCGCCAGAGTCACTCGGGAGATCTGTTGCCTTCATCCTTCTGAGGGCGGTCTGGGCATGCCAAGCATTGAGATTCGTCAACATATGCTTCGCATTAGCTTTCTGGATCGAATGTGTCGCGACCCGGATGGGGAGGGCGCCTTCTGGAAGGAAGACGTCCGTAAGAATTTCCCATCCCTAAGAAGTGTGCACTCGTGCGAGGAGGAGGCCCACCGTTTACCCCGAGCCAAGTGCTCCTTCTATCGCGAATGTCGTATTGCTCTGAAGCGCCTCTTATGGGCGTCGGATGGCCTCTCCAAAGTCCAGGCGTTGTCTCGTAGGGCGTTATATCAAGTTTTAGTCAGGGGGTCCGTTCATGATGAGCTGATTGGCGAGCTCGGACTTACGAAGAAGGAGGCTCGCTCAATATGGCCTTGGGCGCCCGGGTTGAAATGTCTCAATAACGATGAGGCATCACTCACCTGGCTGGTGATTCGTGGGGCCCTCTGGGTCGCCAAAAGACTCTGTTCAGCTGGCTTGGAGAAATCTCCAAACTGCCGACGCTGTACTGGGGAAGTCGAGACCCTGGGTCACACCTTCTTTCAGTGCAGCCTGGTAGTGCCGTTGTGCAAGTTTGTTGAAGGCCTCATGGTCCGCATGCTGCGGGGAAAGTTCTTTGTCCTGGAAGCCTCTTCCGTTTGTAGCAATGTGGCACCGCCGCTGACGAAGGCTGAACTATATGTGTTCCACTGCTTGCTAGGTGTTTTGAGAGTCGTGATATGGACGACGCGTCAGAAGGGATTCTATGGAGGCGAGAAGTTCACCTCTTCCCAACTGATCTTGTACTTTAAGCATCAGCTTAAAGTCAAGATTAGGACGGAAAGGTGGCGGCTCACTTCATCAGAATTCAGCAAAAGGTGGGTGCATCTTGCACGCATGTGTCGTGTGAAAGGAGCTGACCTTGAGTGGCATTTTGATGCCGGTTAGGCATCAGGATATTGCTCTTCCTGGGTTGAACTAGGGCAACCCATTCCAAAAATTAGGCTAGTTTAGGTTTCAGGTTTTGATGTTTTAGTTTCCCTTTTCCAGTTAACTTAGCTAGGGTATGTATGCTCATTTGCCCCCTTTTATTTCTGCCCCCTTTCTTTTTCTTTAAGTTTAATTCCCCAGCCCCTCCCTCGTTAGGTGGTTGGTGATGTCAGTTCGCAGGTAGGATGCGGGGCGCCTTTCGTTTCGCGTGAGTGTTTTCGTATTTGTTGTTGTGTCTTAATGAGTGCGTGTCAGTGTGTGTGCTTGGGATGGCTGAATGTTTTACAATATTATAGTCCCGCATTGATTTCGGCCAGCGAACTGGTATTTCTGCCACATTTAGTTATTGTGGGGGTTTTTATTTACTAATAACATTTTCTTGAGTTTCTTGTAAATATTTTGTATTCATTTGTATATACTCATTGGGGTTAATTTTTAAAATTGTTATTTTATCCCCCTCCCCCCCACAGACATTGAATTGTACATATGGGGACTAGTCAGTATTTTCATAGAGACAGGGAGGTATTATGGTGATTGTAGCAAGAACGGTACGGATGAATGTGGTGTTTTGGTGTAAGGAATATTGTTCGTACGATTGGGTCAGTGTTTGCGGCTAGCTAAGTTATAGTTAAGACAGATGAAGACCGTCCTATTTTCCCCAATCCCCCCTTTGGCCATGTGCCGCATTTCTGTAGAGTATACAGAATAAATATCGCTCTGACAGTAAGAGGAGCTCTCCGCTATGGTACCTCCGTGAGGAGAGTTCGGTTTTTGTACCGACGTCGTACAACCGGTGATTGACGGATTACAGCTATCATCTGTGAACTATTTTTTGTTTGTAACAGTTATTTACGTTAAGTTCCTTTTAATTTTATCTTTCGTTTTTTTATTACTGACTTTTTTGCAAAAGTTTGATTTTTTTTTCTTTCTTTCCTCAATTTTATTTTACCCTTTGTTTTTTCTTAAATTTTGTTTTTCTTTTATTTCTTATGTTTTCCTTTTTAATTTCCTTTTTCATTTTCAGTAATTCCCCCAGCAAAACTTTAATTTTACGTTTATTCTACGTCGTATTTTATTTGTTTACATTTTATTTCTACGTGTTACGTTGTTCTTTGTCGTTCCTTGTTTAAATATTTGTTAAATATCTGTGTTATATTCTTTAAATCTTTCATGTGTTAATTTTCAATTTTCGTATTTATTTTTCTATTCTGTATTTCTTTTTCATTTAAGTTTACATGTCATCTTTCCTTTTTGGGATGACTAGAATTTTCGAGTGGTAGCCATATTGTTTTTGTGAACTTGTTAGGTACATTTCGTTTCGTATTTTCTGTTGTATTATTGTAAAAAAATATTTTTATTTTCTGCTTTAATTTGTCTTTTTCTCGTTGTCTGTAATTTGTCTTTATTTTGTACGTATTCTTTTTTACCCATTTTTTTGCGTGTTTAAAGGTTTGTTGTCTTGTAAAATTTCTTTTATCTTTTGTTTAAATATATATTGTTTTTTGTGAAAATTTTTAAAATATCTAATCTGAAAAAAAAATTTGTTGCTAATATAACTGCTAGAAAAATTTGTTTGGCACGAAAAAAAGAAAAGTGACCCTCCTGACAAAATTCCCGAGAAGGAAACAAATGGATGCAGAAGAGTCCCAAAAATTAAATGTGAATACAAATTCTTCTCAATTTAGAAGAAAAACATAGTCCAGCAAAAAGTATGGTTGCCGCTAACGGCGATAATTCTACAACAGAAACCACTTTACAAGAAGAATGTATACACCATTCTGAAACTGAAAACGTTTCACAAGACAAAAGTATGGTGTCGGAGCATCGGCCGCCTATCTCTACCAGTTTGGACAGATACTCAGTCCTTTCTCAGACGATCTAACCGGGGGGTGGAGCTTCGAGTTGATGATCGCTCAAAATGCCTTCCGCTTTATCCCCATCTGTCTGGATGTAGAGGGCCAGAAGATGCCAATAATTGTAACAAGGCGAAAACCGGCATGCTGGAAGTGTGGACAGACTGGTAACCTGTCTTCTTCCTACGCAGAGAAGAAGGCCTCTGATGTTCTGGCCCCCGCCCAAACAAACACCCCTTTGGTGGAGTCTGTTTCAGGTTCAGTTTTTGATGCTTTAGTTTCTTTTTCTTTCAAGTTAACTTAGCTAGGGTATGTATGCTCATTGGCCCCCTTTTATTTATGTCCCTATTTTTCTTTGAGTCTAATTCCCCATCCTCTCCCTCGTTAGCTGGTTAGTGATGTGAGTTCGCAGGTGGATGCGGGGCGCCTTTCGTTTCGCGTGAGTGTTTTCGTATTTGTTGTTGTTTGAATGAGTGCGTGTCGGTGTGAGTGATTCGGATGAATGGATGTTTTATACTATTATAATCTCGCATTGATTTCAGCCAGTGAACTGATATTTCTGCCGCATTTAATGATTTTGGGGGTTTTATTACTAATATTATCTTCTTTAGTTTCTTGTAAATAGGTTTTTATTCATATTGTAAATACTCATTGGGGTTAGTTTTTAGAATTGTTTTATTCCCCTCCCCCCTACAGACACTGGAATGTAAATATGGGGATTAGTTAGTATTTTCATGGACAGTGAGGTATTATGGTGGTTGTAGTAAGAAAGGTAGGTATGAATGTGTTTTTGGTGTAAGGAATATTGTTCGTACGATTGGGTCAGTGTTTGCGACTAGCTAAGTTATAGTTAAGACAGAAGACCGTCCTTTCCCCAAACCCTCACTTCGGCCTTGTGCCAAATTTGTTTATTTTACGGAATCAATATCACTCTGACAGACTGAACATTCTTGCTGTAACACTCTCGTTTCTATATTTTTGTATTACTGTTTCTCTTAATATATTTGTTTAACTCAATTTCGTTCTTTGTGTCTTTATTTCTGGCCCAACATGTCCGCAGCAATATCAAAACAGCAGGACAAGCAATCTTGGTTTACGCCAGAATATGATGCAGTCTTAGCCCACTAACCAATGCTAATCTCTTTATCAGAAAGAACGACGCAGTAATGCCGTTGCAGGATTCAGTATTGCCAGTACGCTTGGTAAGTGAGTTGTAGAAAATCCAGAGAGTAGCTAGCTATTCACAATCAGCTCCAGTTAAAAGCAAACGACTTAGTCTCCGTGTGCTCTGAAACATTTCAAACAGAATAAAGTCTAACTATTAGTTACTATCATTTATGACACCGAGGTTATCTCTTCCTCTTCAGATAATGTTAAACTCTTTGCAATGAATTTTGATTCGAATTTAGATAAGGAGCATTCTTTACTCGACTTTCACAATCACAAGGAGCACAACATTTTTCATGTCTTCATCACGGAACATAAATTATTCAGATTCATCACTAGCCTTGGCTCAAAGAAAGCTACCTTAGCCTAGATATATCAATAATCTTTTTTTTAACCTTTTCCTACAGGATAAATGCTTCACAAGTCTGTGGAAAACTGTTGGCTGTATGCCCTGTTCTCAAGAATGTGGATGAACGCTTATCCCAGATGCAATCCAGACTCCTCAGCCTCCTTAACGTCACCAGGAAAATATTTGATTCTTTCAACGTCAGCAGGAAGAAACCCTAAAGCGACCACTACTATGGATTTCAGTATGCCATCTTCACTGCTAATGTACTGTCATTAAACACAAAAAGTGAGACTCTAGAAAATATTTCAAACACAAGGGTGATTCCCTTAGACATGTCGACGGATTGTTACATATGTGGTATAGGGTGTAACTACATAAATGCGGCAGCCACGGAAATACTGGGATACTTTCTCAATTATCAAGTCCTTCATGATCCACCTTCAAAAATCAAGATTTGGACGCTGATCTCTCCTCTGTAACTCTGGCTACCCAATGTCGTAGGACTAACTTGAAACATTCAGTCATTCCAGAACCAAACTAGTAACGTTCCACTATCATCGATGTTCCCGATACTTTAGCCTATCATGTTGAACGGTTTTTCTCTCAAGGAGCTTCATGATTAGAACGCCTATTAGCATGAGCTTATAAGCACCCTTAAACTCCGGGGAAACTCCTCTCTCTCTCTCTCTCTCTCTCTCTATATATATATATATATATATATATATATATATATATATATATATATATATATACCTCAATAAATATGTTAAGAAAAATAACGGTTCATTGTAATGTTTAAGTAACTCTCTTTTTAAAAATCCACATTGTTGCTCAATCTGGGCTGGAATTTACCAGTCTTCACTTTCTTGAATTGATAGAGTTCAAAAGCTTCTTCTCGGACTTGCGGATGATTAAATATTTTCTACTCTGAAACATCAACCGAACAGCCAAAATATCGCAATCTTCTGACCACACTATAGCTATTTTCATGAAAAATGATTTGATGATATATATTCCTTTGTTTCCCTCGTATTAACCTTTATATCAAAGAGGCACAATGCCACATACACAGGAAGCCATCATCCTCATATGCCTTCATAACTCCTAAGAACATCTTCGTAACCATTTAGTATGTAGGCATTTCTATTGGAACAGCATTTTCATAATTAGAATTTCTTCTTGGAACAAATCCCTGTGAAGGTTTCTCCCCCCATTTCTACAATTTAAAAGGAGTGTCGGCCGTTATCTTTTATAAATATCTTCATCTAGATTTCTCATCGCCACATAACTGCAAAAACCTCAATGGGAAACATTTTACTTTTGAATTGGATGAACAATTAGTTTGATTTTCTCTGATTCGTTTCCTAAGTTTTATCAACCATTTGCTGGTTATTTAGAGCCAGATGTTTTTTTTTTTTTTAGATTATAAGAATTGTTTTGTTTTTTTAGATAAATCATGATTTGGTGACAGATGTCTTAATAATTAACCCATAGCTGGTGGAAATAGGCGGATGCATACTTTTCCCAAAGTTATTTTCACGTAAGTAAATGTAACGAACCCAAATAAATTGGAACTCGCATCTCTGATTTACAATTCCGAGCCATTATATATCACACCAATTTCACATAAAAGATTACAGCACCTGGTATTTGCAAGCGAGCATCCATCTTGGTACTGACATGGCACGAAGGTGAGTGTACGAGAACTGGTATTTCAAAATAAGCTGAAAAATGATTAAAGAAATAAAGTTTAGTAGACTACCCGTAACCCGTCGGGTCAGTGACAGTTGATGTAATGAAACATTTTAAAAAAGTAGAAATAAAAATAATTACGGTATAAACAACTCGTATTTTGAAATCGCATACACTTAAAATATTTTAACATAGTATATATTTATATGCCAAAAATATTTTAGATCATAAGATATACCCGGTTTTTCTCGGGGTCTTAATCATAGCGATGCTTGTGAGAAGTGGCAGTTTAAGGAGAAACTCTGAAAAGCTATGTTCAGTGACAGTGTTAAAATTAAATAGTAATAGCACAAAAAAGTTCTTGAGTATGTTCTCTAGGAATTTAAGCATCAACTATTGGTAAGCCTAAAAAGAGCTGGAATACGTTCCCTTAGAGTGTTACAGTTTAGATGTGGTAGCCATAAAAAGCCTTTATTTATGCACAGGAAGAGACTGTAGGATGGCGGAGACATATCAAAGGCTTCTAGTTTAATGGGACGCTGAATCTAATGCTGACGAAGGAGAAATAAACACAATCTGTAAGAGTTAAAGAAAAGGAAGAAATAGATCAGCTGCATCACTCGCCTACATCATGCGGAAAAACGGGGGCAAATCGGAGGAATGAAGAGTTAGAGAATTTGTGACAACCGGCGGATATGTAAAGAGCTTACAACACGTCTGTTTAGTTTTTCCGTTTGAAGGAAAAGCGAATATTTTTTTTTGCTTCCCCCTCTATAAGAACCAACATGACATTGGAAAAGCATGGCTCCCCTAAATATAGACCTGCTGTGCAGAGCGTTTTTCCTATAGAGTTTTTGATTTACATTTCGAACGAAAGTCTGCGCAGAGTAAATTGGATTTTCACACTTCATCGTATGAGTATGACTACACCTTCTACGATACCATAACCTGTGAGAATAGTGACGATAATAACACGTGGCAGCAGTTTCTTAACCACAAGGCGGATTCCATTGCAAAGCATTGACGGTTCGAGTTTTCTCAGCAACATTACTGGGGCTCCGATTTTGAGGCGCAATTCATAGGGAGGTAGTACGGAGTGGTTCAAAGATTACAGCATATCAACTGGATGATGAAACAACTTTTTGGATCAGCTATGGTGTCAATTGACTTGTAAGTTTGAAGGCATCCTGGGAGGCATCACGGTAACAATGGTGTCTTTAGGAGCAACTGGGGTTTTCTAAATTGTTAGCGAGGTCTGGAAATACTGCAGCCTTGAGGTCGTGAATACTATTTACAGGTGCATATTTGCGAGATCTCTTCAGCTTCATCCAATGGCAAGTTTCCGCCACCCATCGTAGAAGTTATTTTGAAAATTACGCTGAGATTCGCTCCCCGAACAATTCATCTATCATTTTCGTGTTTAGGTGCGACATTTTGACCCGTTGAAACAGAGATGATGATTTAATGCATGCTTTTACATCGTCCATCCTTATTTATTTGGGGACAACGAGGAGTGTTTGCCAGAAATCACTTGATAGAAGGATAGTTATTCCTCCCACTGGATGTTGACAATCGCTTATGAAAGGCAAAGTCCTATCCAGGGCCTCGAAAATTACTTTGTGGGCCATGTTGCACTCATCCCACACAACGAGGACACCTTTTCAAAACGCCAGCTTTATTCGAAACATTGCTTATGTTTCAGGTCGATGAATTAGTGGAAGACAGATTAATTGACAGCTTAAAGACGGAGGGCGATGTCAAACCATCGGGCAGAAGGGTTGCAGCAATTCCAGATGTTGCCCCAACAAAGGTGATCCCCTTCTTTTGTCGTTCTTTTGAGAGCAGTAGCATTGTGATGAATATTTTACCTATACATCCAAGTACATTAAAAATTGTACAAGCCGCCCGTCGAAGGCGAACGGAGCCTAAAATTGTTTTGTAAGCCAACTACAGGTCCTTAAGCGACTTTCGCTCGTTTTGACTGACATACCATTCGAGAGAGTCAGCGTCATAAGAAGTTTCCTATATTATGCCTGTTGGAAATGTATTTGAACTCGTTGGGCGTATTTGGGGCAGGCCATAAGTTTGTAATTAATTTCCGCCTATAGAAGCAATCTTCGATGTCAATAAGAACTCTGTTTAAACATTCGTTGCAGAATCCTGCGTCAGAGCCGCGAAGCATTAGTGGCCCATAGTGTTTGAAATTTTCAGAAATGTCTTCTCTGTATTTCTCCCACGAAGAGACACGTTCGCAAAAGACACATGTGGACAATAACGGGGCAAAGAGTTGTCCGAGTCTTTTATATATATATATATATATATATATATATATATATATATATATATATATATATATATATTCATACCTTTGCCAATGGACGTATGTATGGAAGTGAATGTAACAACGTGATATGCCGTAAGTTTTCTTCATTAGTGCTCTACAATAATTAAATTGTTTCCAGATTAAATTTGGGTTTCCATTTAGTTTTACATATATTTTAAAACGTACTCGTTATTCACTGCCATATAGAAAATGAAATATAAAATAGCATTTCGGTAGTCTTTTCTTTGTTTCTAGTGCATCTTTTATAATCGGTGGTCTTTGCTAAATTAAATTATATGAGGAAGATTGTTAAACGTTTTTGTCTATATTACTATATCAAAAGTTTAAATAACATGTAATTCGAAACTTAACTTGCTAAATCATTCCAATCAACATACGTCGATAAATCGAAACCGTTGTCGTAGTATTTGAAAATGAAAAAGCGAAGGTTTATACTTGCATGAACTTATCGATAAGTTTGGCTTGGAGCGAAGTCGCTTCTCTCTGTCCAAAGGCTCTCCGAAACAGATCAAAGATCACGGCTAAAGTAGCTTTTTGAAGATTTGACAACGTTAAATGTCGACGTCTTGTTGGGCTGAGACGGATTTCGTGACTATCTGATATCTCGTTTTGGCACACGTGAATATATATTTTCAGTATGATGAAAGAGAAGAAAGGAAAAGCGGCACACCGTCCTAGGTAGGGAAGTAGGATCTAGAAAAACTTTGTCAACGTAGCGCATGCGTTCTCTGGATTGTAGGGAAAATTGTGAGAATTCGTTTAATGTCATTTATACCAAACTCCAAAATGCCCCTTATTTTATTGTATGTGAACATAGGTATAGACACATAAAATATACAAGCATGCATTCTCACAACATAAATATAGGAATACGTATACATAAGATATATATATATATATATGTGTGTGTGTGTGTGTGTGTGTGATTGTGTGTGTATGAAATAATAAACATTAATTGCGTATTTGTGTATGTATAAAGAAATAATATATTAAAATATATATATATATATATATACACATATATGAAAAATATAGTCTTAAGATTTGCTATATTTATGGGATAAAGTTCTCAATATCAGAGATAGAGCGTGTGTAAATATAAAAGTGAACATAGAAGTCAACACTTAGAGGCGACAGTCTGTTTCATGCTGGATGCAATCTTCAGGCCTGACGGTTGCATCTAGCATGAAACAGACTGTCGCCTCTAAGTGTTGACTTCTATGTTCACTTATATATATATATATATATATAATGAAATAGAGTTTTAAGGTGTGCTATATTTAAGGCATAAAGTGCTCAATATCAGAGACAGAGCGTATGTAAATATAAAATGAATATTGAAGTCAAGACTCAGACATCAGACTGTTTCATGATAGACGCAATCGTCAGGCTACCTATGATTGCGTCTAGCATGGGAGATATACACACATTCAACGACGAAATTATTCTTACATCCCTCAATGTTTAATATTTTTATACATTTCTCAGAATATTATGCCAGTAAGATATGAAGTTTTTTTTATAAGTTCATAAGCGCAAAAAAGGAATATAAAACTCAATTTTTAGAACAATTTGTTAAAACCAACAAAAACAACGGTGTCTTGTTTTGTGTTTGAGACTATTGTGCAGATTCGCTTAGGTTAATTTGAATGTTAGTACAAGTGTGTTTTCGATGAGAAGGTTTAAATATGAGAGGAGAGTAGTTTTAACATATATATAAGTTTCTAGCTTTGTGTTGCTTTTTGTTATGAATATGTCTAAAATGTGAGATTTTGCTGCTGTACTTCATAGTAATTGTTATACTAGGATATATATGATTCATGGATGCTTGGAAAGTCTTTAGTTTATCAAGATTTTCATTCCAGAGAATAAAACAATAATCTAGGTATCTTTTCCAGTTTTGGTTTATGTACTAGCTGAAATCATTCCCATAGATATTGCAGTTGCTTTCTTGAATTTTAGTTTATTGTATTCCATGAATATGTTGGTATAGCTTGGTTCAACATTTTCCCCGGGGTTGTTCCTGATTCTTGACGGTAGTGTGTTTCAATGAATATGAAATAACTGTTTTTTTAAAGATTAATTCTAAGCTTCCCATGAAATTTTCATTGATATTGTTTTATAGCCCATGAAGAAACGTTTCTTGTCAGTATTTAATGTCCTTTATTAACTAGTAACGAGGGATGATGCTATATAGGTTCACAACATCCATTGAGAATATGTATGTAATATGGTTCACCACGATTGGCAACTGGTTGAGAAAATCTAGATCACCTCGTATGAAGATCCGAACGTGTTTGCTGACTCGTAAATTTCTTAGGCACTGTGTCTTGCAAACCGGGTCTACGATTATAGGTCTTAGCTTTAGGTCGTTTGGTGCTGGTATATTCTCACAATCGGCCTTTGTTTATTGCATTTTTCATTGATGAATTTATATTTGTGTACTTTAGGTAGCACATAAAGTTTGCTTTATGATGTTGGAATAGTCTGGCATCTTCATATTAGGTATCGTCCTGTAGCATATCTTGTATGATATCTGTGTATTGTTTTGTATCCATAATAAGAACTGCGCCTCCTTCATAAGCTTCTTCATAAAATTATTTTTGTCCATTTTAGATCGTTTAGTTCGTTCCATTGTTGTGTGGTGAAATTGAACTTTGTTCGGGGATTTCCACTTTGTGAAATAGGAGACTCGAGACGTGATTATATAATTCGTCAATGTCTACATTTCTGAATCTTGCAGATTGATAATCATTTTTCTTTAATTTTTTTACTATTATTGTTTGCTTTTTCAAAATCTTATTCTGCTAGCATTAGTCTTTTACAGAATTCCGAAACGTCATCTTTCATTTCTGCTACATTTGGGCTTTCGAGAGTTGGTGTGAATTTTAACACTTTACACATGATGTCTATTTGTCTAGGTGTTAATGATTTTTGTGAAAGGTTGATCACTTTTGGTTTCTCGTTGTTGTGGATCATTACGTGTACATGCACTTCTAGCTTCTCTCGAAAATGGTTATTATGGAGGGATACCTCTACATTATTTCTACTGTCGGTAATTTGTATGTTGTATGTGTGATTATTGAGTACTTCAGTATTATATCTGTTGTTCTGGTGACCTATCTACATTAGAATGAATACTTCCTCCTTCATAAATACAAACCTGCAAGACTTCCTAAGCAGGCAGTCTCCACCCAGCTATCAGTCTTCTGACTCCTTTTTACCGACCGATTTTTGTTTGACTGTACGTTACCCTTTGATCTATATTTTGGTTAAGTTTCGAATTATTTTTTACCGTCCTTCTTTCCTCCTTTTGACTGCTTTCCAAAAGTTTTTTGTTTTTTTTCTTTCTCATTTTATTACCCTCCCCATTTTCTATTTTTTCCCTTTATTTTGCTCTTATCCTTTTAATATTAGCTTTCTTTTTTATATTGTTTTCTTTTAATTCCCTGTTAAATTTATATTTTCCGTTTTTGTTTTTGTAACCCTGCTAGATTTTCTGTTTATTTGTCTACGTATTCTTTCGACAGACTTGTTTCTTTACGAGTTATTCTTTATTTGCTTTTCCTTTTAAATATCCTTTACGTTTCCGTGTTTTATTTGTTCGAAAGTTTTCTGTGTTCATATTTGTTCTAATTTTTGTATTTATATTCTCAAATTTGTCTATTTTTGTTATGCAACTAGCTTTGCTGATTATTGTTTCGTATTTCTTTGTATCGTTTTTTCTTTGTATAACGTTTCGTTTTATTATTTAATCCTTTTTGTACATCCTTTTTATTTATTGTTTAAATTTGTTTTTTCGACTTTTGGCGAACTTTGTTTTTTGTTATAGTCTGTCGTAAATTTTCTTTTGTGAGTAAGTTGTCTCGCCTTTAGGCGAACCTTGTACAATTGTTTTCGTCTCTCGTACGTCTTTTTTTTTTTTTTTTGACTGTTTTTTTGCAGACCTTTGTTTATTTTTGTTTTTTAACTTTCTATCTCGCTTTCAGGCGAAACTTGTTTTTTGCATGATAATTGCCTGAATTTTATATATTTTTTTCTGAATTTATTTAAAATTTTTAGTTTCGCCTATAGGCGAAAAATATATTATTCCATTTTTCACTTTCCCTTATAAAAATGGAAAAGAAGGAAAAAAGAATAACTTCCTTTTTAATACCGAAAAAGAAGTAAAAAATAGCCGACTTTAGAAAGTCGGCGAGGAAACATTTATTTAATCCAAAACACATACCCTCCTGACAAGGACAACATTGATGAATACCCACAGTTAAATTATTCAGCCTCTAGTGGGGAGTCCGTTGTTAGTGAACCAGTTATAAAAAGTATGGAGGCCAATAATCGCCCCACCTAAAAAAGCCAAAAGTGTCCCGTAGATAATAATGGCAACATATCAGACAATAATATGCAGGCCAAGAATTGCCAAAAAGGACAAGACCAGTAATACCGCTGCGGTTGGGGATTCGACCTCTTGTTGGAAGTCCCCACCTAAATGCATCATCGATATTGCAGACTTCTTGGAGCGTGCCAAGAATTACGCACACATTGAACTTAAGAAGTTTTGGCTCTGAACAGATTTGTGCTGTGAAGAGTAGGACTATCCAGGACGACCTTCATATGGTACGCTTGATCTTAGAACAAGTCGACAGTGAAGCCGCGCTGATCAATTTAGATCAGTCCAAGGCCTTTGATAGGGTTGACCATCGTTTTCTGGAGGCTGTCCTTTCGGTGGCCGGTTTCGGACCCGATTTTCGCTCCTGGATCCGACCTCTGTATGCGACTCCCGCTGCGCTGGTGGAAGTGAATGGGATAAGATCAGAACCTTTCTTATTGTCTCGCTCCATTACTCAAGGTTGTCCGCTCTCGCCTTTGCTTTACGTTCTTGCGTTGGAACTGTACTTTCGCAAGTTAAAGGCGAATCCGATTCTGCGCGGAATTTCCCAGCCCGGTGCTACCACATCGGCCAGTTATTCTGGCTATGCTGATGACGTTTCGGTTCTTGTGTCGAGCAGAGCCGAGACTCATGAAGTCGGCAAAGAATTCAGTTGTTATGAGATGGTGACAGGGGCCAACATCAACCGCGACAAGTCTGTCGGCTTGGATGTTTCCCTTCCCGGACCTTTCCTCTGGAAGGATGGGCCGGCCAAGATACTCGGCGTGTGGTTCGGTCCTGATAATCCAGCTAGATATGAATTGTTCGGAGGTAGAAGGGAAGGCCGTGCTCACAGTTAATCTGTGGTCTCTGAGCTATATTTTCTTGAAGGGGAGGCGGTTTAATACATCTACACCTTTCTCCTTTACTGACCTTCTGTACTTCCACTTTCGTATGCCACATTAATGTCATTAGTAAAGCTCTTTTTCTCCTTCTTGTGGAGAGACCAGGCCGTTATGTTGTCTCGGGAGATCTGTTGCCTTCATCCATCTGAAGGCGGTCTGGATTGAGCATTGAGATTCGTCAATATATGCTTCGCATCGACTTTTTTGACCGAATGTGTCGCCGTGGAGTGTGACTTCTGGAAGGAAGGCGCCCGTATGAACTTCCAATCCCTGAGATATGTGCACTCGAACGAGGAGGAGGAACACAGTTTACTCCAGGCCGAATGATGAGTGTCTGGTGTTCCGACATTTTCGTTATATTCTTGAATCTAATCAAAGTATCATTGCCGAAGTTTAATGCGTTCAACTGGATGAAATTTAATTACATAAAATGCAACTGTCAATGATTATTCGAAGTGATCCAATTCTGCTTTATATCACTGCACATGGAGGATGACATTGCAGAAGGTCATCGATTTTCGATCAGAGACTTTTCCACATACAGAATATTACTCCGATCTCTCGCCCTCTGACTATTGCTATATTCTTACTACTAATAATAATATTTAGAATCTGCATTTAAATATGTTTTGGTGTCTATACCTTTAAACATATACCGTAAAGACATGAGTAAACATGTAACTCAATGTAGAAATATGTATATATTCAGGGTTCCAGGTTTGACCCATTTAAACACGGATTTACTATATTAATAAATACATTAATTCATCAAAAATGTTAATTTTAAAATTGGACATTATTTTCCTAACAAATAATTATGCTTAAACCTAATATATTTTCAGTGTAGCTGATCTCTTCCTACATTCGCTATTGTGGTAATCACAAGTGCATTTCCCTTTACACTATGTTTTATGTTTAGTTTGAATAAATCGGTTAAACAGGGAAGACATATTTCGATTAGATTTAGCTTGTGTAGATTCTAAAATATCAGTGATATACAATATATTCTTTGCAAAATATCTGAACCTGTATATACGTAGGTGTGATTAGTATTATTTGACATCAATAAATTAATAACACGATAACAAATTTAGAATGAATTATACAGATATATGTAAATTATTTCCACCTTGCAAATCTAATTACACTGATGGAAAAAATAAATTGTAGCTTCTCTATCACTATTAAGATCACAGATGGTCAGATGAGTTGCATTCCTTAGTCCACAGCTAGTACGCGTTATGTCGTGTTCACGTTGGCAAATACTCCCCATTCACTTCGTGCTCCTTTGACTGTTTCTTTATTGTACTGTTATTTTGTCGAACAGTATCAAGAGGCGATGCTTCCAACCGATATATAGTAAGTTAAATTTCTTGGCGGTAAATTGCATATGAAAATAGGCATGTTTGTGGCGGGTGAGTTTCATTATACTTTTGAATGTACATCAGTTTTTGATTACCCAATTTACTCAATGAAATAATTGAACAAACACAGGGGTTAAAACTAGTTAAAAATCAATTACTTTGAAAGAACCATGCGATTATTCGATAATTTAGTCTTTGTACTTTTGATGAGCTCTTCTTCAATTTACTATGATGTTTTTTATTGATTTCGTTTTAATTCTCGCTAAGTAGTTGTCGAATAAAATGAAGATAATCGAATTCTGAGTGAGGAAAATTTTCTGTAGAAGATAAAGGACATTTTTTCTCACACTTGAAAACAAATTCATTTAGTGTTTCCTTTGGGAAATTGTCCACAGTTCAATTAACTTTTTTCTTTGCAATCATTTGTTTCATTTATAAGTATAGACAAGTAGCTTGCAGAAATAATACAAAAGGGAAAAATGTTTGGTTTCACACACTTAAAGCTTCGCAATTATAGAAATAGAGTTGCTAATGAAAAGGTGTAATATTGTACACTTTTTCATATATTTAACGTCTATATTCATGATTTTAGTGTTTCACTCTCTACCAATATTCATCTACCTATCTATCTATATATCCAAATTCTTCGAGGTCTCTTCTATGCATTCCTTTTGACAATCATTACATATAGATAATTTTCTGCTTCAAGATTTAGATAATTATTATTTTATTTTGGTTTTATTAACTTATTGTTTTATAAGTATTTTGTGACGTACGGTGGACGTTAATAACTAAGTATGATAAGACATCAATGTTAAATAGAACAGTATTTAATTACACGCGCAAATAAATACACAATAAGAAGTAAAAGTCAACCAAACAAAACCATTTCAGTGAATAGCTTGTTAATAGTAAGCCTCGGCTTAACGTCTAATAAATCCTAAATCAAAACCCAAATCATCGACACACTCTGCAGTCGGTAGATTGACAGCGCTATTTATAGCCCTGGCGTAAAACATATATCCATAAGCCCAGAGTGTAAGGCTCGAACCGGGGTGTCGGTAGTTACTCATTTTCTTCGTATATGACACCTCCCCTTTTTGGGATGACATTTTTGAAGTCTCTTTTCAGTATGGGTTCAATATTCAATCTACCTGTAGATTTTTTTCAGCTGCTATTAACGATCTTGAAGCATGAGATATTGCTTTAGTAGATCCGTCCTCATAATTGGTGTAGTATCATCATTCCAATACCTGTTCACTTTCATTTACAGCAACTAAACTCTTTACTTTAGGGCCAAAATGAGATAGCGACACGTTCGTTTTTTAGATCTCTTCGAAAGCACTTTGACAATTATCTGAGCAATCCAAATTAATATCTTACTTTAGCAAGTTAATCAATTTTTTGTTAATTTATTCATGCTTGGTATATACGCATGATAATACTTAGCTAATCCTAAGAATGCTTGTAATTTTGATGCATTTGTTGGCGTGCGCATGCCCCTTATTGCGCTTGCCGTTGAAGGATCTGGTTGTCTTCCTTTCCCATCGATAATTTTTCATAGGTATTTTACTCTATTCATAAAAAGGTCACACTATTCTTCACTAATGTTAAAACCATAGTCTTTAATTCTTTCAAAAACATTTTACACATCTTCCGTAAGCTGGTTTTGGATTTCACTTTTTTATAAGTACATTATCGAAATATACTGGTGCACAATTCAAATCTGCAAGCATTTTATCCATAATCTATTGAAATATGCTTGCTTCCTCTTTTATACCGAAAGGAAGTCTGTTAAATCTTTGCAATCTTTAATGAGTGTTAACTGTTAAAAGTTTAGAAAGAGTTTCATCTACTTGTACTTGTAGGTAAGCCTCCGAATGATCCAATTTAGAAAAAAAATTACCACCACTTAATTTGGCAAAAAATTCTTCCGGACTTGGTAACAGGCAGTTACATTCTGTCAAACTTTCAATTAATTTCAATATTTATTCGTAAATTATATACAAATTTTGACACAAGTCCAAATTGGAGGATGGGGAAAATGACGGTCATCTTCTGTCTTACACTTAGCTATACCACAATATTTCTAACACCAAAACAACGCATTCTTACTCACCATTCTTACTACAACATCATAATACCTCAATGTCTCTATGAAAGCCTTAACTATTACTTCTATGTACAATTCTCCTCTGTGGGGGATGGGAAATTACAAAAATTTCAAATCTGAAAAACAATGTGTAGTTACAATAAGTATAATAATCAATTTACAAGATACTAAATAAAATAGTGTTAGTAATAGAACTCTCCAAAATCATTAAATATACAGAAACGTCAATTAACTTGACGAAATCAATAACATGCAACTTTCATTCGGCCAAAACACTCACTCAAACACATATTCATTCAAACACTAAAACAATTACAAAACCCACAACCGTAATCGGAAAGCGCGATCATCCATCAGAGAACTGAATTTTCTTGACACCTAACGGCGGAAGGGAGAGGGAATTAAAAACTAAAGAAAGTGGGGACAGAAATAAATGGGGACCAATGAGCATAAATCCGCTAGCTAAGTTAACTTAAAAGACAAATAACAACCCTAAGCTATTTTCGGGTGGGGTTGCCAATGTTCGATATAGATAGCGCAAACTTCTAAGGCCTAACCTGTTATAAAAATATCACTCTAAGTCGGCTCCTGTTACTCGATAAAAACGCGCAAAACTAACCCATGGGTGCTTCAGGACAAAACGATATTTACGAAAGAAAGGGCACTTGCCTCGTAGTAAACGACGGGCTTCCTCCTAGCACGTGATAACACTTCTCAAAAATGGGAAGTTCTTATGGGCGTCTTCCTTCCAGAATTCGGCCTCCTCATCAATCCTCATGGATCGAGGAACGAGTGTATGTTGACAATACTCAAATCCAGGCATAAGCAGACCGCCTTCAGAAAGGTAGAGCTAACAGAACTCGCATGCTGCCTTAGCGTACTTACTTCCCCGTAGAAGGGGAACAGAAGACTCACTGATGAAATTAGTATGTTAGACGGAAGTGGAAGTACAGGGAGTCGGTAAAGGGGAAGCGGGTAGATATGCGAGGCACATACTTCCGCCCTCCCATTTAAGGAAAGACAATTCCGGGACCACAGTCAGACTGCGGGTCGGCTTTCTACTGCACCGACGACCAGTTGATTTTTCAACAAGAGATCGGGACCAAACCAGACGCCAAGTATGAACGGCCCGTTTGGGCAGAGAAAAGTTACGGGAAAAGAAACACACTTCCACGCATCCACTCGCAAGCCAACAGAGTTATCGTCGTTGATGTTGTTCTCTGTCACCGTAATACCCTCCGATTACTTTGCTGAGTTCATAACTCTCGGCTCTGCTTGAGAAAAGAACCGAAACTTCATCATCAATAGGCGGAATATCTGGCCGAGGTGTAGCACCAGGTAGGGAAAATGCATGAAGGACAAGATTCGTCTTTAACTTACGAAGGAAAGGTTCTAAGGTAAGAACGTAAAGCAAAAGTGAAAGCGGGCATCCTTGACGAATAGAGCGACAGAATACGAAAGGCTCCGATCGAACCACATTCACTTCCACCAGCGCACTAGGGGACGCATACAGAAGTCAGATCCAGGTGCGAAAATACGGCCTAAAGCAGGCCGTCGATAGGACATCCCACAGAGATCGATGGTCCATCCTCACGAAAGTATCCCATCTTGGTCTTATAACATCTATGCCGGGGTCAAGGACGGCAAACGAATTTCCGGTTAAAAATTTACCGACCAGGTTTCGTAAAATATCGATCGATTTTCCGAAACAAATCAGTCATTGGGCGCATACACTCAAATGAAACGAAGACTCTTATACTTTAAAGTTACATCCAGCACGCAAACCTGCCGCCGGATCTGCTTAGACAGGAGTACTACATGTCACATGGTAAATAGCAGGAAAAGGCCTTAATCAGAATGTTCTCATGATCAAGAATTGAAAACTGATCTCCTGCACACAACAAACATTTAGCCTGAGACGCTGAATGTCACAAGAGAACCTCATCTTGCGAGACCTTGATCTTAGGACTCAGGCATTCACACAAACTAACTAAAATGCCATTATCAGACCGTTTAGCTTAGGTATGTCCAATTTTGACCTTTTTAGCGTTTTTTTTTAGTTGTTTTTTTTGTCAGTTGAAAGACACATTAATTTCGAAATTCTTGTAAAAATTAACTACTTGTTGGATTTTAATGAAAACTTCAGAACTTATTCAGAAATGAATGAACTTATTTTAGAAATGTTTCTATTTGAAAGTCATGGTATAAATATTTTTTTTTTATATCTGTTACCCCCCTCGAACTTAATTTTATGAAAACACAAAAAAAAATTATTTGTAAACTGAATTTTCTTTTTTTAATTAAATACACAAAACTCTGAAAAATCTAAATCATCGATTTTTTTGTTAAAAAAATGTCCGAAATTGTCCAAACTTTTACCTCAATTGTAAAAATACAAAACCCAATAAAACTAAGACAATATTTAATTAAGAAAGTTTTTAATGGCTTTTCTGAATAATATATACGAAGGTAATTATTATCTGAAAGAAAAAAAATTTTTTGATGAACAATGAATTTTTACATTAATTTTCTTTTTTTTTTCAATTTTAAATACACAATATGACAAAAGGTTGTTATATATTTATACATTAAGTTCTTTCTGCAACCTCATGGAAATGATATATTATGTTCTCTACTTTTTAAAGATCATAAATTTGAAAGCTTATTAAAATCTGACAAACATAATTATTTTAAAAATAATTTTTAATATTCCAAAATTGTATTTAAAATCGTCTACAAAGAAAGTACGGATGCACATTGTTGAAATAATGTCACATGAGTAGTTTCCTTTGATAGAAGCAAGTTTTTTTTTTTTTTACTTCAGAAATAGCTTTGATTCGTTCAGTAACAAGAAAACAACGCTTGTCAAGTTTTCTGAATATCGTCGTATTATTTTCAATTTTTTTCTTTTTCTATTCAAATATAATAGAATAGTGGGATAAAAGAAAATATCGACTATTTACAATTACAAAAAAAAAACGCCCTTGGAAGTCCACCCAAATTTTCAAGTTTGAAATCGAATGCATAAATTCATTGTACATTACTTTGGAATTATTATCCACACGACAAATTATCAATTAAAACGATTTTTGGAGTTTAAATTTTCTGGAGTTAGCTCGCTACTACTCAAACTAAAAAATACTTGTTGAGTCAAAACAAAACCAACATAGCATGTTAATTTTATTAATAAATAAAATAAAACTCATATTACTGCCATATAATTATTAATAAATAGAAAAAAATCTGCCTTAATAAAAAAGAAATAAAATCTCATTTCATTAAGTTAACCCGTTTCAATTAATGGTGTTTCATGTAATTTTTATATTCTCAGAAAAATATTTCATGACTGAAATAATAAACCTCAATTTAAAAAAATGTATTTTTTTTACTGTTTTATTTTTACTTGTAAAATTTGATTTTCTTTCATAATTTAAATGTTATTTTCAGTGCAGAATTCTTCCTCAAACGTAAGGTAAAAAAAAAAAAAAATTTGAAAGTGAATTTAAAAAAAAAAAATCTACTAAACAGATTCACTTAAAATTAGAACGAATTATATCACTTTGGCGCTACCATCCAATAAATTTCCGTGCAGTAAGTTGTGAATATATTGACGTACATCAATTAACGCCTGTCAATTCCTTAAAAAAGAAACGACTACGGTTGGAAATATCTCTCTTAAAAAAATTTCTGCTAAAAATGTAAGTAATGTTTCTTTCAAATTACATTAAGTATACTTTAATCATTCTAAATTTCCTAAGATAACAAAAGAAAAAGGTGTAATTGATTTTTCATGATTTTTTAACTAACAAACTATGATCTTTCCGACAGAAATGTCGATAAGTTCGATTTTACGAAATTTTTTGACTCGAAAAAAAACAAGATTTTTAATAAATTTTTTAACATTTATAGGAAGGATTAAAAAATCTGAAAAAATATTCAGAAAATACTTTGGTCTTTCCTCTTTAATAACAACATAAATATTTAAACGTTAAAAATTGTTTTATCAATTTGGGGACCTTTTGTCGTCAAGGTATACCACTTTTTAGCGAAATATTGGACATACTTAGTTTAGCTGCATTGACCATGGCCGGGTGGGGACAACGACGCCCTGTCCCATTGATCCGGTTCCCATCTTAGAACAGATGGTTCTATCATGAGACTGGCTACCATGTCTCTCAGCAACTTTAGTTTGAAGGCTCTATAAATAGAGGGGTGAACAAAAAAATGGAACCACCCAGAGCAAAACTGCTTTATTTTTATTACATATTGGAACCATTGAAAATGGTGAAAGTGGAAAAAAATTCCAAACACATTGTTTACTTCATCACACATGTCTTAAATTTGTTGTCCTCCCTAACCCGATCTTACGAATGTTAAAATTATTTCTGTCTTGGGGAAATTTCTCGGGTCATCGATATCTAGAGTGTTTATAGTTTTGAAGTTGTTTCAGAACTTCAAAGGAAAAGGGGCTGTCTGTGTCATTACTCTTAGGAGCTTCTGTGGGACAAGCTCCCGCCGCACCGATCTTTACTATACCCTTACCAACGGCCTGCCCCTCCCAATCTGGTGGGTAAAAACTTTTCGTGGAATGCGTGGAATATAACCGAGTGTTTCACCACACCAGTCTTGGAAGCTGGCATGCCAATTACAAGCGAGACGGAAATTAATGACTTGGCTAGAGGGGGATTTAGGACGGTGGACGCAACAACACTCGAGGCCTTCTTCACTGAGTTGAAAGAGGAGAGTTGGCCAGTCTCTCTGCACTTCCAGAAATTTGGTATTTGGCCTCTGACGATAATATGCTCTCTACATCTAGGTAGTTAGGGATGGAGAGGAAGGCCTTATGATCAATCTTTTTCTTGAAGTACAATCCCCCTGACAGTTCGTCAGAGGAAGCACTGAGTCTCTTTACGAATTGGCACAGATATGCGGTCAAGTGCAAGGATAGACCTCATATACTGAAACATGGTTTGCCAATGATATTCTCTCCTCAGAATAAGTTGCTTGTTATGAGATCTCGACTTATTGTTGCTTAGCATTCGCCAAGTGTGTGTAGCGGTACGTCCCACATTAAAAACACTTTTCCTTTAATGACACTCTGCGGTTTAATCCCCCAGAAACGTCAACGATTTTATGACTCTGTCTTTTGTGGAGCGAAAATTTTGCGCAAAATCTTGTCCACCACAAAGACTGACACAATTTTTGTAGTTCCACGAGATTTAAGTCCTCAAAATCTGTGAAAATATGAGCGCAGCTTTTGGATTTCTCCAGGAATTAAGTAATTTTGATAATGCATTTTGGCGATGACTTCCAACAAGAGGGTGTTTCCTCGACCGCTGTCTTTGTTTTTTCTTCTGTCGTATTTGTCATTTCAGCCATCAATCTTGTTGGGGTTTTAATAGTTACGTTTGATTTTAGGCCATTTTCGGAGAGTATAATTTCCTTGTCGTTCGTCTTGGTACTATATCTTTTCTTCCTATACCACACAAGATGCACACGCGCACACGAGTGCAAACGCACACACGAACACACACACGCCCAGGCTGTCGTAGTTCACTTAACTCCCAGCACGCTTTGCTTTCGTCGTAGCACTTACTAGTTGTACTGAACTGACCAATTGTCTCTACCTACCCTGATGAATATTTAAGAAATTTGAAAGCTTGGACTATATTTATTTTACTTTTCTTCGGATAATAGCTGACAGAATTTCCTCCTTGTCCTAGATGGATGAAAAGTCCATCATAAAAGCTAATCGACACAAAATGAGTTCTGTCTTGAATAATAATATATATATATATATATATATATATATATATATATATATATATATATGTGTGTGTGACAGTGAGAGAGAGAGACACAGAAAATAAGTTTTTTAACAAAATAAATCTCACAGCTTCTTTGATTTGTCAAATATTTAAGCTGTTTTTCTTTTCTTATAAACTTATATAATCTTTGAGAATTTTACATTTTTGCCGTAATGTAAACTCGAGAGTCAGTAGTGACCATAACCATGATCCGCACCTGCGGCATTGTGATTTAATGAGTGTCATTTTATTGAAAATGTTTTTATTACTCCTCGGAATAAGGAAAGCCTGCTGATTCCTCTTTTTAACGTTTTTTCGTGACATTGGCTGTTACATGTGTATAGATTTCAACATATATTGTTTGATATAAAGCAACTAAGAACTCTCTGTATTTTCACAAATATTTATCTATATTAGTATAATTTTCAATAAAACCTTTATTTATTATCTTATTAAAATAAATGATCATATGACCTGAAAATCTATTACGTAATGTTAATAAGGATATCGATGTGATTTCATTTAATTAAAATAGTTTAGAATATTTTAAATTTCGATTAATGTTGATATTCTTCGGATAATTCCGCCTGTTGGAGATGTATATAATAATCTCTATACCTAATTATAAACAATGTTGCTGCATTATGGAAAATAGTTCTGTTACGAGATAATGAATCTTCTCAGATTTCCTGCATTTTTTATTATTTTCTCATCATTTACCACCCATTCTCATTTCATGTTCTGCCACCACGTTAAAGAACATCGTGAAGTTGGTAACACGATGCTTGCATCTGATTCATTGCTTCCACTTTATCCTGTAACTGATGAACTTTCGAGGACATCATTCTTCAGTATGTGTCCTAGAATTTTCGACTATCTCCTTCAGAGGATAAATCGCAATGTTGTTACTATTATCCTTAAGCGATCATCGTTGTTCAAGTGTACTGTAAATTGAGATCTTAACATTTATCGGTTTCAGCCACTTGGAATCACTTCTGCATCAGAGGCAAACCCATCCTGCATTCAGTATTATATTACATAATGTTCATGCAAAATATAATTTTGATGAAATTTACAAGAGGCCCGTATCAAATTTCGAGTCATCTATTGTCATGATTCAAATACGTGAGTCAAAGCCTATCATATATTTTAGTAAATTCTTTCTGTGCAAAATTTATGAAGCTAGCATTTTTATTTAATTGCAAAATGTTAGACGTATTTCTAACAATCTTCCTTGATATTTATTGCTTTTATGTGATATGATTCCCCACAAATTTCTGTAATTTTTTGGCCGAAGTAATATTTGTTTTCTTACTATTCCTCACATTCTCAATTAAGACATCTATTTGTACAAGATATTAAAATAGATTTGTCCCTGATTTTGCTACACTCTTTGGTTCCAAAGAAACTTTCCTGGATATTAATATTCTGCTTAGTTTATGGAAGGCACTTTCGCTATTCTAACGTAACATTGGCTTTCTATGTGTTATTTTCCATAGTATATTATAAAAGTTCACGTATAATGAATTCCTGCATTTTCCTGTATTCAATGTATCTAATTTACAGCTAGAATCTTCTTCAGTGACTTTTGCTCATGACCATAGGTTCCGTCTGAAATATTTAAAGCCCATTTTTTGCCTTACAAAAAATAATGTTCAATCTCAGGGACGTTTTTCCTTAGTTATGATAATGTATATAAAACTGTGCTGTGTATAAAAATGTCCTGAATATAAGTTATGAATATATTGAGTACGGATTAGCGCAGATTTAAAATGACTTGTTTGCTAATAAGACAGGGTCATTGTACAAGCAGTAAACTGCGTTGATACTAAGTCAACTTTGTATTTTTATTCTTCTGTAAACGCATTACACGAGTAATATTCATTAATATTTCCAAAGGAAATATGAATATTTTTTGTACAATAAGTTGGATGTGGTGAAAATTCTATTAGTTAATTGATTGGCTTGAGAATATGGGGATGTACTATGGAAAGTTATTATACAAAAGGAGACCTCTACGTGAATTAATAGAGGTTTTGGTTTGCGTTTACTGCTAAACAGTTCGCTGGTAATTCTCGTGGTTGTTAACTTATATGATATTATATTAGCAAACAGAACGAGTTTATCGTAACAGGCGAATCAGTATATGTTTCCTGATTTTGAAACAATTTTCTCATGATTGATATGATATCAGTACGAAATTCAGTTTTTAGTCCATTTATATTACGTTTGTATGAAAAGAGTTCAAGCATTTGTTTTATTTGAACGTTGCTTAAATATATATTCACTACCTAGTTATCGAAAAGAAAAACATTTGAATCTTTGTTGGGTATTTTGATTACTATCATGCTATAGGCAACACTAATGACATTATATTTCCTGCAATCACATATATTGCTAACTAATATATATTTATATAATTGCTGTAACAAATTCAATTGTGCACATGAAAATACGATGTGTGTATTAGTAATAGATAATTAAAACATTGATATGATATGCATATGATACAGTGTTGATAGCAGATACAAAAAGGAAATTACAAGAAATCCGACAGAAGTTATTGAAGGAAATGTAGAAAATGATTAAACATCAATTGCAAGAGGACAGAATGCGCGATTGTTTGTAAGAACTGCCCAAAATGTAAATTACATATTGGAGATAACAAAATGAAACAAGCACAGCAATTTAAATTTGCATATCGTAATATGCCATCTAATTAAAAGGCCACTTTCGCAACCCACAAATCTTGAGGAACAGGAACATTCGTTAGAAACGAAGGGAAGTGTACTCAGCTATTATAAGTCCTCACATATGACATTGAACACAGGGCAATCTGTTCACAGATGAAGAAGAGAGTTGCGTCGCAAGAAATGTGATTCTTCAGAAGGATGCTGAGAATAATATTGACCGAAAATGTGAGCAACGTCGATGAAAATGGAGGAACATTTCATAACACAAAGACGAGAGAGTTGAAATATCTAGGGCGGATAATGAGACAAGAGGTCCTCATAAAGCTGACACTAACAGGACATAGTGGATTCTGACTGACAGATAAAAACAGCGGATAACTTACCTAATGAGCTTGTGTAAATGGTTGCTAGAACAGGGTTTAGGAGAGATGACGAAAAGGCTAAACAAAAAAAAATCGAAAGGGATTTGTGGAGAGGCATGATTCCAAACGACTCTAATGGACATGTCACATAGCAGGAGTAAAGATAATTGCAATCAGTTCTTTATGTTCACATACAATTTATGGAAATATTCGAAGGCACAATAATAATTTTCCTAAAAACTGTACAACCGTCGAATACGATGATTGTATATCCGGTCGCCAATATAAGAGCTTAATTGTTGGCGCTAGTCTAACAAAAAGTATCTGGATTCGACGACATAACACGGTTAGGGGGAATGTCCTACTTGCTATAACAATTTTATACGCTTGCGAGGGCTGTGGGCAAGAATTGTCCTCGCCCGAGTGCACGCACTTTAAAAATACCTTGTGTCACATCTCATTCTAGTAGGGGTATGAGTAAACAATGTATAAATTGCTATAATGTTATTTGTACATTATCTTCTCTCAGTTGCGTCTCTATCATTGGACAAAGTGCGTTCAGGGGCTTATATTTCAAAGGGCAGAGTGACAACTGAGAAAATAATACTGAGGGGTGCCCAGCCCTGGGGAACAGCTGTCCGAGGCCGCGCCCTCCATTTCACAAGAGGGAGAGATCGGTGCTCGCACCGAGGCCAGTGGAACCGCCGGTTGTCGGTGTTGCGGACAATTTTTGTACCTGCCCGGATACACGCACTAAGTTCCCCAATTTTAAAATACCTTGTGTCAAATCTCATTCTCGTGGGGAAATGAGTAAACACTGTATAAATTAATATCTAGTAATTTGTACATTATTTATCATCTCTCACCTGTGTCTGTGTCTTTGGACAGTGGGCGGATTCTCTGTCAAAGGGCAGAGGGTCAACTGAGAAAATAATACTGAGATGTACCCAGTCCTGGGGAACAGCTTCCCCAGGCCGCGCTCTCCTATTGCTCAAGAGGGAGAGATCGATGTTCGCAACGAGGCCAGAACAACCGAGGGTTGCGTGGGCTCTGTGTAATTTTTGTGCCATATGCCACATCTCATTCTCGTGGTTGAATGATATAAATTACCATGTAGCAATTTGTACATTATTTATCATCTCTCAGTTGCGTATCTGTCCTTGGACAGAGGGCGTTCAGGGGCTTCTCTCTCAAAGGACAGAGTGTCAACTTAAAAAAATATACTGAGTGGTTCCCAGCACTTAGAAAGAGCTGCCCGAGGCCGCGCCTTCCAATTGCATAAAAGGGAGGGATCGGTGCTCACACCGAGGCCAGCGCAACCGATGTTTGCGACGGCTATGGTCAAATTTTGTACCTGCCCGGGTGCACGCGGTCGGGTCCCCAACTTAAAAAGACCTTGTGTCACATCTCATTCTCTTGGTGTATGAGTAAACAGCGTAAAAATTAATATAATATATTTTGTACATTATTTATCATCAATCAGTTGTGTCTCTGTTTTGGAAAGTGTGCGCTCAGCGGTTTTTCTGTCGAAGGACCGGGGGGGGGCAACTGAGAAAATACTATTGAGAGGTGCCCAGCGCTGGGGAAAAGCTGCCCAATACCACGCCCTCCCATTGCAAAAGAGGGAGGGATCGGTGCTTGCACCTGAAGCCTGCACGACCGACGGTTGCGAGGGTTGTGGGCAATTTTTTACCAAGCCCGGGTGCACGCGCTCGGGTCCCCACTTTAAAAAGATTTCTGTGTCATGTCATTCTCGTGAGGAAATGAGTAAACACCGTATAAATTACTCTCTAGTAATTTGTACATTATTAATCATCTATCAGTTGCGCATCTATCCTTGGATAGAGTGCGCTCAGGGAATCTCTGTCAAAGGTCAGAGGGGCAACTGAAAGAATAATACAAACAGGTGCCCAGCGCCGGGGAACAGCTGCTCCATACTTCACCCTCCCATTGCTCAAGAGGGAGGGATTGGTGCTCGCACCGACGCCAACGCAACAGACGGTTGCGTGGGATGTGGGCAATTTTTGTCCCGGCCCGGGTGGACTCCCTCTGTTCCCCACTTTAAAAATTTCATTATCGTGGGGGAATAAGTAAACAACGTATAAATTACTATCTAGTAACTTGTACGTTATTTATCATCTCTCAGTTGCGTATCTGTCCTTGGAGAGAGTGCGCTCAGTGGCTTCTCTGTCTAAGGGCAGAGTGGCAAGTGAGAAATTAATACTGGCAGATTCCCAGCCCAGGGGAACAGTTGGCCGAGGCCGAGCCCTCCCATTACACAAGGGGCAGGGGTCGGTGCTCGCACCGAGGCCAGCGCAACCCATGTGTGCTAATTTAGTCACTGCCCGAGTGCACGCGCTCGAGTTCACACTCTAAAAAGATGTTTTGTCAGATGTTTGTCTCTTGGGGTATGAGTATACACCGTATGAAATACTATAATATATTTTGTGCTTTATTTATAATATCTAAGTTGTCTCTGTTTTGGACAGAGTTCTTTCAGGGGCTTCTCTGACAAAGGACAGGGGGAAATCGAGAAAATAATAATGACAAATGTCTAACCCTGGGGAACAGCTGCACGATCCGGCGCCCTCACATTGCAAAAGAGATTGATCGTTGCTCGCAACTGAAGTGTTCTCGGCGGACTGTTGCGGGGTCTGTGGGAATTTTTTGTACCTTGCTCGGGTGCACCCGCTCGGGTCCTCACTTTAAAAAAATCTTTGTGTCCAACTCATTCTCGTGGGGGAATGAGTAAACACCGTATAAATTATTATCAAGTAATTTGTACATTATTTATCATCTCTTAGTTGAGTATCCTTGGACACAGTACTCTCATGGGTTTCTCTCACAGAGGGGTAAGTCAGAAAATAATACTGACTGCGGGGGGCTGTGGGAAATTTTTCTCCTTATCCGGGTGCACGCGCTCGGGTCCCCATTTTAATAAGACCTTGTGTCACATCTTAATTTCGTGGGGGAATGAGGACACACCGTATAAATTATTATAATGTAATTTGTACATTATTTTTCATCTCTCAGTTGCGTCTCTATCTTTGGACAGAGTGTTCTCAGGGGCTTCTCTGTCAAAAGACACGGTGGCAACTGAGAAAATAATACTGAGAGGTGCCCAGACCTGGGGAACTGCTGTCCGAGGCCGCGCCCTCCCATTGTACAAGAGGGATGGATAGTTGCTCGCACCTGAAGCCTGTGCAACCAACGGTTGCGTGGGCTGTGGGCAATTTTTGTCCCTTGCCCAGGTGCATACGCTCGGGTCCCCACATTAAAATGACCTTGTGTCACATCTCATTCTCGTGTGGGAATGAGTAAACACCGCATAAATTACTATCAAGTAATCTCTCGTATCATCTCTCAGTTGCGTATCTCTCCTTGGACAGAGTGCGCTCAGGGGCTTCTCTGTCAAAGGACAGAGGGGCAACTGAGGAAATTATACTGAGAGGTGTCCAGCCCTGGGGAAAAGCTGCCCGATGCCGCAACCTCCCAGTGCACAAGAGGGGGGATTGATGATCGCGCCTGTAGCCCTCGCAACCGAGGGTTGTGGGCTGTGGGCAATTTTTTCCCTGACCGGGTGCACGCGGTCGGTTCCCCACTTTAAAAAGACGTTGTGTCACATCTCATTATTGTGGGGCTATGAGTAAACAATGTATAAATTACTATAATGAAACTTGCACATTATTTTTCATCTCTCAGTTGCGTCTCTATTTTTGGACAGTTTTCACCCAGGGGCTTCTCTTTCAAAAGACAGGGTTGAAACTGCGAGAACCATACCGAGATGTGCCCAGCCTTGTGGGACTGCTGCCCGATGCCGAATCCTCCTATTGCACAAGAGGGTGGGATCGGTGCTCGCACCGAGGCCAGCGCAATCGACGGTTGCTGAGACTGTGTGCAATTTTTGTCCTTTCCCGTGTGCACAGGCTCTGGTCCCCATTTTAAAAAGACCTTGAATCACATCTCATTCTCGTGGCGAAATTAGTAAACACCGTATAAATTACTATTAATTAATTTATACGTATTATGTATCTTCTCTCAGTTGCGTCTTTTCATTGTACAGATGCGCTCAGTGGTTTATCTGTCAAAGGACAGTGGAAAACTGAGAAAATTATGCTGATAGGTGCCCAGGGACCCAACTTTAAAAAAGACCTTGTGTTACATCTCGTTCTCTTGGCGGAACGAGTATACACCGTATAAATTACTATAACGTAGTTTGTAAAAGGTTTACCGCACCATAGAGAGGGATCGGTGCTCGCACCGATATCAGCGAAACAGACTTTGTATCACAACCTGTCCTAGTGTATATTTGAGTAAGTAAAAATTACTATAAAATAGTTTGTAACACATTTAATTATCATTTCTTAGTAGCCTTTCCTGTCTTTGGTAGAGTACGCTCGCGGACGGCTCAGTCTAATGACAGAGACGCATCTGAGGAAAATTATACTGAGACGTACCCGGCTCTGGGGAATATCTGTCTGAGGCCACACCTTCTGTACAAGACAGAGGGATCAGTGCTCGTATCGCGACCAGCGGAACCGACGTTTGGGGAGGCTGTGGGCAATTTTCGTTCCTAGGCCGGATGTAATCTCTTGGGTCCCACCTTAAATCTGACATTGTGTCACCAATCGTGTTAGTGGGGAGACAGAGTAAATACCTACTTTGTCACACATTTGTTTATCATCTCTCAGTTGCGGCTTAAGGGCAGCTCCGTCAAAGGATAGAGTTGCAACTGAGGAAAATTATACTGACAGGTTTCCAGCTCTGGGGAGTATTGACTGAGGCTTCGCCGTCTCATTGCACCTGAGAGATGGATCGATGCTTGCACCAAGGCTTGCTAAACCGACGGTGTTGGGGGCTCGGGCAATTTTCGTTCCTAGCCACGGTGTACACTCTCGGGCTCCCCACATTAAACACACCTTGTGTCACAAAGCGACTCCGTTGATGAGGGGGTCGACTAAATACCGAATAATTATGAAGTAGTTTGTACCAACGTTATTTATCATCTCTCAGGGGCGGCTCCGTCTAAGGACAGATTTACAACTGAGGAAAATCATATTGACAGATGCCCAGTCCTGGGGAACAGCTGCCCGAGGTCGAACCCTCTCATTGCACCAGAGAGAGGGATCGGTGCTCGAACCGAGGCCAGCGCAACCGATGGTTGCGGGTTCTCGGGGAATTTTCAATCCTAACCACGGTGTACCTGCTCTGGCTCTCCACATTAAACCGACCTTGTGTCACGACCTGACTTCGTAGAGGGCCATGTAAATACCAACTGACTATAAAGTAGAACTGTGGATTTTTAATCTCAGAATTCTTGAGAGAATTGATCTCCAATTTCGCATTTGTTCATTTAGATTCCATGATATATGATTCGACTAATATCTTACTCTTCCAGTGTTGAATGCTTAACTAATTCTAATTTTTGTTTTCCTATCTTTACGCTATATTAATTTTATCTTATAAATTGTCCCCTGTTCTGTCACTCCTGAAATAAAAATAATTGTTTGTACGTAAAATAAGGATATATGTACATCAAATCCTCTTTAAAGTAAGTAGTAGCAGAAGAATGATAACATTTAATTTAAAAAGATAAGCTTAAACAATAATTCAGTACTTGAATGCAGCGATCAATTTTGAGTTCTTCTGTTGTTTATTGATGCCTATCTCATCTACTCCTCTGTAGTTATTGTGATGATTGCCAAACCAAGAATCCTCCACAGGAACTAGCTTAAATGCCGCCCGACAGTGCGGCTTTTATAGTGGCTTAAAATTTTAGCTAGCTGAAAATTTTAAGCTAGCTGCAATTTTGGATACAACAGGAAAATAAGAGTTACTCCCTTTGAAACATGAAAACAACGATAATGGCTATTATAATATATTAATATATATTTAACCTCGCTTGTTCTGACAATCCTGAATCTGATCTCAACGAACATTGCTCCCTGCAACTAAATGTTCTAGGGCTTGTGAATGAGCTATGAATCATTGAAATCAGACCAGTGGCAGTGGATGAGTTGCTGGGAAAGCACACATACACTGTACTTTATATATTAGATTTAATTACAATTAAGCTTTCAATAAATAGATTTCTCAGTCGGTCTTTCCAAGATTAGGGAGGGCTACCTTCCTAATTTTTGGTCGATGTCATATGGGAATTCAGGATCTGGGTTTTATCAGTATTTTATCCCAGACTTGCATTCGTTGTCCGTTTAGATGATACTGCTGTTGATGTCTTCAAATTATGTAGTTTCTCTAATTCGGTGTAGTTCTTTGTGCATTTCTACCGCTAAACCAATAGATTTGAAGAAAAACGGTCGCCGCTAAAACATCCAGGCACTAATTACTCGGCGACATATCGGATAATAGTAAGCAAATAAACGCAACTGGGTATATCCTATTCGCAACGCATTTCCTTCGAATTACGTTTATTGAAGCCGTGTTATATATAGAAATGTGAAGAAATATATGCGGAGGAAAAATCAAACCAATGAATACAATGAAAAGATGAGCATATTTATGGTAACACGATTCTACCCAGTGCAAAGAAAAATATTAATTTCGATCAACTCTTCTTTTTTCTGTGCCGCGTACCTTCAAAACGTAGGTGACCATGGCTTTCCACATCATCCTAGTTCTTGTAGCTCTTAATAAAAATTATCTTTCTGTAATTTCTCCTAATCACTGTTCTTCCACCCATTTGCTTGATCGCATTAAGTATGTTATGCGTTGACTTCTTCTGTCATACTTGACCTCTATCTATCCCGTGAGTATCAGATTTTACAACTCACCGGTGCTCTCTCCATCC
Organism: Acanthosepion esculentum; assembly: GCA_964036315.1. Lineage (NCBI taxonomy): Eukaryota > Metazoa > Mollusca > Cephalopoda > Sepiida > Sepiidae > Acanthosepion > Acanthosepion esculentum. The sequence continues at coordinate 107,108,450 of OZ038478.1, forward strand.
TCTGTTAAAACACTTCCCAGACATTTAAATTTCCACACTTCTTTGATTTTTATATCTCCAAACCCTTTCTTCTCATTTTCCTTCATTAAGTCATGTCGGATTGTTTGTAACTTTCTTTCTGTTACTGCTATATTCATTTTTATATAGATATAAAATAAGGGCATAATTCACTTGATTTAACGAATATTCTCGAAATGATATAATTTAACGAGTACAAACGTTTATAACAGGAGCGGCCATCTTTGCAGTAGATGTGTAGTTCGTACCATAGAATTTGCGTACTTACTGAAATCGAAGCACCGCTACTGTCGAATAAAATCAAGAGGTCGACGAGTAACAACGAATCATTAAGCCAGTTCTGTTCGATCACATAACCTAGTTTATTATCGACTGACAGATCTTTTCCTACACAAATATGACAGGCAAATAAAATATTTTTGAAATCTTCGTTTGAAACACTAAATTTTGATTGTCGCAAACAATCGTAATTCCTTTTTCTTTTTATTTTGGCTTAGGCGTATTGATCCGGCTAAATTTATTTTTGTATTACGCAGTTATTTGGTGACACTTATGAATATTTTTTAATCATTGTATTTGCCTAAAAGCTGTTTCTGTGTACGAAGAGATTCTGCTATGTTTGAAGTCTCTCTCGAAGCTTCTTGAAATCATGTTATGCTGCAAAAGAGGTTTTCTTTCTGCATTATTTCGGTATTTACATTTATAGTTTTACTTTTAATTTCAGTAATCATATTTAACATTTTCTACATGGAAGGAACTTTCTACTGTAGCCATATCAGGAACATAATGATATAAAGTGACTTATTTATAAACTCTAGTGCTTAGAATGAGATACAACAACAGCCTGGATAGATCGCCAGTCCTTAATTTGTAAAATTGATGCAGAAAGATGATGTACTTGAGAAGTATTAGCTAACTAGGTAGTGTAGCCTTGGGAATGTATATGTGGCAAACTAGATGGGTACAGTGTGTAAGAGTTTGACAGAAAATTAAACTTTTTGGATCGAAAACTGTAGCACTCTGTCCATGATAATCCAACTCAAAGTCTTGTCAGATGACAATGATACACAATTTATCTGGGATTTCTACACAGATAACACCAACGCATTGAAAACGAATGCGCCTATAGTTTGCGCAAGAATGTTGTTAATTCTCACTGTCAAAGATGGTAAGTAAAACACGATTAGGAAGTTTTCATCTGCTCGGATTCTTATTCAGCGCTTGTGCTACTCATCACAGCTGTGGAATCCATGTAGCTTTCTCGTCGACTGCAAAGAGTGTCATTCATACCACTATGACATCGATTACTGCGTTTCAACTTTACCTGAATATATTACCATTTCACTGGAAAAACGATTTTAATTTCCATCTTATTCGCTCGAAAGTTAGAGGTTGTTTTCGGAGGAAACCGTCCGGGACCACAGGTCGTGCATCTCGGTATGATTTCCAAGGCGATGGCACTTTGAAATGGGGTGAGATTTAAAGATTTAATTTAAAGGTTGCAATGGCAGCTAATATAAATAAACGCTCACATGGCAGTTGTAACCTCTCTAGTCATAGTTGCACACCACCTTCAGAAGATTGTGCTTGTTGTGCTCATTCATGTTGATAGTCTGTTGAAAAAAATTATTTAGCGGCACAAATGACATTTTCAATCCAGTGTAAGGCAGCTTCTAAAATGGAATGGCATCTTCAGCTAGTTTACAATATATATATATATATATATATATATATATATATATATATATATATATATGGAAGCAAATAGATTCGTAAAAGTTACTATATAACAAATGATATTTACATGGTAATATGAAATGGCTAGCACTAAAGTTCTCTGAATGGACGGTCATAACCGCCATTTTCATTTTGTACACGCAAGTAATGTTGAAGTCTAGTAGAACTGACGGCAGCCAACGTAAAAAAGTAATGTACACAAGTTGTCGGTATTCATCAGCATAACGGAAGAGAAAATTGTAAGGCTTAAAAGGAAGCACCTGACTGCCATGTTAGCATCAGCCTTTTGCCGTTACTAAGACACCTCCAATTGAAAGTTGTCAAGTTCAATACGAACACGGGTCTTAGGAATTTTTGGTGAGTCGTAGCATATGGATTTGTATTCCGATGGGATGGTTTTATCATCCCTGTGTCAGTTGCAACGTAGTAAAACGCAATAGCTTGAAAGGTAGAGGATGTCTTTTGCCCAAAAGACGGCGCTGCCACTACCTCAAACAAAACCACAAAACAGAAGTATGAGAAGGTGCCGAGGCGAGTACTTGTAAGTGGCACAAATTTGTTTGTAGATTTTAATAGCCAGTTGAGGCGAGCACTAAGCGTACATAGCGTTCCCTAAAGCAGGCCTTATGGTAAGGGGAGAAACACACCAACGGTGTACGGGAGAAACTGGATAATATAACTCCGCATGCTGCTATGTTTTATTATCCCATCTCTTTGCTGCGGCCTGAATTGCGTGGACGCACTCGACTTCTCTGACAAACAAATCCACCTTCCCACGTATTAATTTTGTGTTGCAAATGAATATCGTTACGTGGTCGACATGTAAGTGCAGCTATGGTGGGTTTTAAGTGATAAGGGAATATCTGGTGATCCAGACACCCTTTAATGTAATGTCTTAGTAATGGCAAGTGGATACTACGACAACTTTAAATAAACCGGGTTCAAAAGTGAAGGAAACGACGATGCAGCTGACAAATGTGTGTATATTACGTTTAAACCTGACCGACCATGGGCTATAGGACTTCTGCGTAGGTAATATTTTTAGCTTTGTTTTTTGGAGAGTAAGCGTAAACGTTATCCTTACTCCCGACTCGGGAGCAGCCTACGTAAAGCTGTCCATGGGCGAAACACTGTTCACCTACATGCAGACTCGCGACGCTGAGCATCTTTCCTTGAGATTTTTTGATTGGCATTGCGAAGCAAAGCGTTACTGGAAACTAAGACCGGCGGAAGTTTATCGGCATGTTTGCATCCGATAGAAAAAGATGCATCCTTGGAATTAGAACATCCTCCTCTTTCCTACAGACTGTTGCAATGGTCGCCTTAATCAAATTGGAGGAGAGGTATTATACAATGAGGCGTGTCCAGTTGCATTGCTTTGGTGGGAGTAAATTCCTAATTAGCACAATAGTAGCACCGAACTTAAGCCTAAGATTATGAGGGTGGAGTCCAGGAGGCTGAAGGGAGTTCAAAACTTCCGCCGGGTACTCAGACAGATCAGCAGGATCGGGCATTCTGTCGATGGACTTGTAAACATGACAGTGCCATGGGGTGGATTGCAAACGATTTATGTTGATAGCATCGACTGTACAATTCTTTGCTGCCAGTATAGCCCTCCCAGCAAGCCAATCGTTATCGGCAAAGTTAACGGACAGATTACTGAAGACTGCATTCATTGTCAGTTGGTGAGTCAACAATGGTAGCAAGCTCATCCATTTCCACAAATCCCGCTGAATCGGAAGGAATTTCCCCTCTCCCAGCGCAAGAAGAGTCCCGTGTGAATTCAGCTGACCCGGTATCCCCATTCAAATGGGTCTGCATGTTTTGCGCAGAGGCTTAGGGTCTTTACGTGACTCCAAAGGTCAGACGACTTAAGGCATGTATGAACAGCGTCCGCTCTTGGGAAATAACAGGCAAGTTTGCCTAAAATCCCATGAAATGAGAAGGGTTACTCCAACCATAATGCTGGATGAATCACGCATGTCCTAAAGAGTACGGTTTACTGCCTCAAGGGCGCCTTTATGCGACATCGTACACTCATCTCACACTATTAGTTTGCATCTCCGCAGAACTTCTGCCTGTGGGGCGTTCTTTGTTATGTTACAGAGAGACGTTTCTGATCTAGAAAGGTCAAGCTGTAGCCTATGCCGAATGCTGTCCTACCTCACGGCAGTAATTTGGCTGCAATCCCTGATGACACAACTGCAATTGTGGTGAGGCCTCATTGCGACATCGCAATGAGGCCTCACCACTGCGAGGACTAATTTGGTAACGAATGTTTTGCCCGTTCTCAAAGTCAGCCAATCAGAAAATGCGATTTTCAAGCTTCATTTTTCTTTGACAATTTTGAGCAACCAGGAGATATGAAGTAGTTTTATTAATCAAAATTTTAAAATACTAGCGTTTTTACACTTCTTACGAACAAAATTTGAAGCAATGTTAATTTCGTTTACTGATGGATGATGAAGGCATTTAAGTAGCAAGAATGTAGATGAAAACGTGCGAGAACTTTTTGGGGCAGATGTGCGCATTAGTAAAATTATAGCGAGTATGTGCCTTTTGCTACACGTAAACGGCATGAAAAGACATAAAATTCCCCCGGTGTCCCCTCGAATAAAAAAATGCCATCAAATGTGAAAAATTGGACAATTGGGTGAACCGATTCTGTCTACTTGGCTTAAATGTGGTGGCGTGAAGTGACATTAAATGTGTTAGTGATTGCTCACTGAATTCAATCCTATGCTTTAGTAGGCTAAATGGGCTACAAACACCTAAAAGTCAGCAGTTGCACCTTGTTGTTACTAATATTTCTGGTAAAATTTGACATGTAGCTCTGTAAATCCCTTTTAAAATGGCCTTGACGTTTACTTTACTGTGCAAATGCAGAAAACATGGAATGCATGCCTGCATTGAAACATTAAAAATCCTTTTTAAAAACCATGGTATGGTCGTTAAATCCTGAAATAAAAGTAGGCTACCGGATAACTCTACACCATTTGTGATGCTTGATGCGCGCACGCGTGACAAGCCTCGTTCACACATGATCTCGCATGACCCCAGAGCATAAATGGGCCAATCAGCAGCAAGAATTACGCATCGCGCAATCCACGGGTGACTAATAACACTAATCCGATTGACTTTTGGAGTGCAAAGTTTGGCTGCAACAGAAATCCTTCATTGTCATAACTTTTGCATCCGAAACCAAAATATAGCCATTCTTGTCCTTTCTTATTCCCATATAAGCACTTAAATCCGACATTTTTCTAATTATTCTACCGCAATTAATTCTGACATGAAACGTGTCCATATCCGCTTGTGTACAGTGAACGCACATAATTACACACGCGTGCCTCCGATAAAAAAAAACGATAATGTTTATTTACATATTGACTTAAATCAAATTTTGGCGCTGTCAAAACCTCCGCGGAACCATTAGCAGTAACTGTATCAAATGTGGTTGAAATCGGTTGAAAAGTGTAGGAGATCGGATACAAACATATAAACGAACACACACAAGCACACATTTTGCCTTTTAGCGTATATATAGATATCAATATACATATTTACCAAAATTACGGAAAAATATCTTGAAATAATAAAGAGTAAATTTATTCAATAAAATCTCCCTTGCTTTCAACCACGGCTTCTAGATAACTTTAAAATCTCCTACTACTTATCTGGACGGTCTCCTTGTATAAATAGTGAATGCTGTCCTATTCCTTGCTTTCAGTTCATTTTTGGTGTTAAAAGGAGTTTTGTTAGTATCTCGCTCAACCGCTCCCTACAGATAATAATCAAGGGGGTTTCAAACTGTGGAGTTAGGTGGCCAGATGTAAGGTTTGATGTCTTCGAAGAAATAGTCGGGCAGCAATGACTGGGATGCACTGATTCTGTGGCATGGTGCAGAATCCTGTTTCTAGCCCTAGATCAGATCACCAATAGACTCATTCAACTCTTTCCGAATCATCTGTACTGCCCTCAGATTGATACCCAAACATCCTTACGTGTTCGCATTGGAGATTCCCGTACGAATATCAAACAACGCAGCATACTGTATACACATTTTTGGCAGTGCGAATTGCATCACGGTGCTCTTTTTTTCTCTTTTTCAGCTGCCCCTACTATACTGTGCAGTTGACAGAATCTAAAAAAATAACAAAAAAATGTGCATGCACAAAATTGGAAACATAATATAACAACAATTTACCCATCGCACCCTGTATGTTTTTGTGTGTGCGGGTATATATATATATATATATATATATATATATATATATATATGGATTTCAGATATTAATACTGTATACGAGAAAAATCACAAGCATTTAATTCCTCAGAAATGGTAGCCTCTTAGAACGAAACAATATTTTCGCTCACAAATGGATACAACTTTTATAGTTATAAACAGTGTGCGTATCGAAAACAGCATTGCATGTTGAATCAGTTTCGCGCCTTAATGACATAATATGTTAAAATGAAAACATTATTTCGTTTAAATGTCAATATTACAAATATAATAATTTTACATATTAGTTTTATGTGATTTTGCGTTTGATTAAGAGATATTATATTAGGGAAATACTTTTAACTTATTCAGGAAATAATGTCCGATTTCAGAATAAATAATAAGCTGTTTTTAATACTAACGTTCATTCAATTCAAGTCTCAAAACCTTTCAAGATTGGGGGTTATGTTTTTTATGGGCGTAAAAAATTGATTTTCATGCTTCCATACAGGAAAGATAAATATTAACCCTAGATTTGAAGAAATCAAGATTGTAGTGATTTAGAAATCATCCGTCGAGAGTCTGTCCCGCCGAACAGCAGTTCTTGGAAAGACCTGTCCGAAGGGAACTTACTTCTCACTATAGAAATACGAAGGGAATGGAGACGACTTGTTCTTGTGTAAGCGCCATGTCGAGTCTCAGTTGTGAAGGTCAGTAGTTTTGGAACAAATCAATGAAACCCATCGGAACAAGTCAGGGAAGTAGCGATATACCAGCGATGGGCTCACAATATTTTGTAAGAGGTTGTAGTGTGTGAAATAATTCATTACCCACAACGCCGTGTAGATACTTTTAGAACTCTATAAAAAGAAGCAAAATATGACAGTACTACTCCAGTTAATATACGACAGCAATACTTCATTGTTGGTATGATCTGGATAATATAATGATAGATTTCATTCAGAAAAGTGGGTAAAAGTTCTGGAAGGCGTATTTGCAAAGAAATTTGAGAGGAGAACTTCCACGTGAAGTTTCTGAAGTTAATCCGGGTCACCTTCATCGTATCAAAGATCTCTGTGTTAAATGGGACATCAGGAACTTCTTTCGGTTTGGCCTCAACGAAAGCATTTCAGTCAGTGAATAATCAGAAATTTCCAAGGAAATTAGCGCTTTAGTGGATCGCTTTTCACGTCAAGATGTGAAAAAGACACATAGCAGGTTTGCACGATGTTCCGTTGTACCAGTAACAAGAGTAAGTTTGTCAACTCTCTGTGTCACTTAATAAGCAATGAAGAGGTATTAACAGTATCACACTACATCATAGGTTCACATTAAGGGGCTCAACATTGAATATTCACCACAAATATGCATGCTAGTTGAAGGATGATAGCAGCAAATATCTTCAACTTTACCAAGTGTTTTCTGGAAAGTTTGATCATAGACCCTTCACATTTGAGCTTATCTTGAGATCTAACTTTTTTTGTGTGGTTGGCTTTGTATAATATAATTATTTTTGTTCTCGATATGATTTCATATTGAGATTTTGGAAGAGATGAATATTAGATAGAGAAACTGTCACTCAAAAATATAAATGAATCATTTAGCTGGATTAAATATTTGGAAGTACAACACGTTCGAAATCCAATTAAAAATGGCAGTGAAACAGTCCCAAAATTATGCACCTTCAGATGGAACAATCTCTTTATGAGTTATTCTGGGGTTCAGATCCCTGGCTAGCAGGCGTTTAACGCCGACCCAAAAGGCGTTTACCTCTAGAATGAGACTAAAATTTCTAGGAATGAAGTAGACGCAGGCAGACTACCCACGGTAAACATTTTCATCTATCAAAAATTCAAAGCAGCAGAACGTCTAGGATCGAAGTAATCGTAACCATATTGAGAGCTCAGGCACTGAGACAATATGCTCGCATGTGAAGCTGAAAACCAAATAGGGAAGGGGGCATTAGAAAGCTTCTCAGGCTACATAGAATCATTCCTTATTCCCGCTGTGTTACTATATATATATATATATATATATATATATATATATATATATATATATATATATATATATATATAATGGAAATATAGCATTACGACGACACAGGTTACCTGGCTAGCAGATTATGTTCTAATAAATTTTACAATAGGAACACAAAAATATATTGCATATTCCTAATGATTAAATTGCAATGTTGGTGATTTAATGGCGTTATCAATTATACTTTTCTGAAATCTCAACAGAGCCTCACTACCGAATTTTACTGTCAGCAACTAATTTGAAATGCATATTCAGTTAAGCATAATGCGGCCGGCACTGGTTAATCGACGAGGTCGCCTTCGGCATTATGGCAATGCTCGGGGACATGTTGTCATGCTGACTCAGTGGAAGCTCACCAAATTAGGATATGGGATTTTGCCATATCCACGATATTGCACTTGATCACCGACTCCCAATACTTCAGGAATCTATTAAATTTAATAAAATCCAAATATATTCCCTTTCCAAAGAGGTACAAAATGTATGCAAGGATTTATCGGCGTCAAAACCTTGCGAGATTTATTCTAAAGACACAAAAATTATGTATATTGATGGTAGAAATGGAGAGATGTTCAGGAATCTTATTTGGGCCGATTTGAAAAATTAATAATTTTAAATTGTGGCAAGTGTTCTGACGTACTGGGATGCATTCCAAAAGCTAAGCAGAGGATTAAGTGAAGGCAAAGTTTCGTTAGAAACAATGAATCGACTGTTATGTGATATCTACTTACTTGTTTGACAGCGAATGCTGCTAAATCTCCTCATTCATTAAGCATAGTCTTGAAGCAACAAAAATACGGTTCTACAGAAGGATGGGGAGAATTGCATAGGCCGAACATATGAGAAACAATGAAAATTTGAAGAGAAAAAGGAATGTTATACTTAACATCAGCAAGAGGCAGTACGAATTGTCAGGTACGTGATGAGGAAAGACGGATTTGATAATCTGAGACTTACAAAACAGATAGAGGCAAAGAAAAGAAGTACAGCGGAAATGAGCGTGTAACATATTTGAGGGGCTTGAGCAAATGGATAGTAAAACAGTGTTCGGGAGAAATAACACAAAGACAAAACTTATTAAGTGCTACGAGGAGCAAGAAGGTGTGAAGTGTTATGATCGGTTACGTCCTGAAGGGACATGACATATAAAAGAATAAGAATTCAGGAATAAATTTGAGGTAGAATTATTTTCATAACAGCATAATATTGGATGAACAGGATAAAATGAGATAAAATTAACAAACAGTCAATTTTCTGTCGAATGTTGTATACGGTTGTCGATTAACATTTAATTAAAAATAAACTGAACAAAATCTACCCAAGGGAGATGACTTCAAACTACTTAATTGCTACTCAATTAAGAATAATGGAAGTGAATGTTTTGCATAAAATTCTAGTAATAATCATATAAAAAATTGTGTGTTTGTATGATTACTTTCCTATAAAGTATAGTGGATGCACCAAACATTAATAACAATTATCAAATTATGATTAAATAAAATAGGATTTGAAAATAATTATAATACAAATTTCATACAACAAATGACATTTGAGAAAGTTGCAAGTTTACGTAAAGAGAAATTAAGTCATATTCAAAATGAAACATTCCTTAACATCTCTGTTAATAAATGACTTCTCAGTATGTTGCATAGCAAATGTCTCTCGTTCTTTTTTCTATACATCTATCGTGCTCTTTCACCCACATACTCATTTGTGTTTATATATATATATATGCATATATATATATATATATGCAGAAATATAGTCTTAAAGTGTGCTATATTTATGGGGTAAAGTGCTCAATATCAGAGATAGAGCGTGTATAAATATAAAAGTGGACATGGAAGTCAGCACTTAGAGGCGACAGTCTGTTTGATGCTAGTGCAATCGTCAGGCGACTATATATATATATATATATATATATATATATATATATATATATATATATATATATATGTATACATAAATACATATATCTATATATATATATATGTATGCATGTATTAATATATTTTATGTTTACACGTTATTTTTATAGATACAAGTAAATGCCCTGTTTATAATAAACACTATTAGCTATATTTACTCTCCTGAATATCCGAGAAATTTTATCGAAATTATGTGACCTCCGACATATAGAATACGGGCTCGTTTCTGTCGGAGGACGCATATATTCTATGAAATTTCTAGGATATTCAGGCCGGTAAATGGAGGTAATACTGTTTATTACACACAGAACATTTACTTAAATAATTGTATCACAGATACAATTATTTAAGTAAATCCTCCATTTATAGAAAATTATTTAAAATATCTTGTAAACCGAAAATACATTAAAATAATTGTCGGAATTAATCGATTTCATAAGATATACCATTTATTAAGCAATTTTAAATTTATCTCAATAGAGAATACATTAAATATTTGAATGTTTTCGTCTGTCATATTCTATTGTCAAAGCTCGCCTTGTAGAAGTAATTAATAAAGAAGAAATCAATAAATCTGAGAAAAATGCATAAAGACAACTGTTTATAATTTCACATGAACTCAAGATATGAGAGTTCCATTTTTCGCAGTGCTAATTTATTTGACCGATGCGCTTTATCTTTCTTTCTACGATATTCAACGTAAACTATGTTAGAGTATAACAATCCATTTGGTGGGAAAATGTATGAGAATGACAGGGCGCAGCTGTATCTTAACAGCACGATACCAGTGATTATCGCGAACAAATGTAAAAAGAAATTCGTAAAAATTTTATCCAAACTCTTTCATCATCTGCATAGGATATATAGATTGAATATAAGTTGCCCATGTCAAGACAGGGTCTGTTGCGTGTAGACAGTGAATGGGGATTCACCTCTTGCAAGAAGCGGAGATAGCTTAATAAAAACGCAAATTTTTCTCTGGCTTAAAAGGTTACTACACCCAAATATGACAGAAAGATTGAATACAACAGGAGGTTACAATGATAAGTCTTTAGGTAAGTTATGTGCATACATATATAATACACATATACATCAGGTAAGTATCGTAATATTAAGATTCAGTGTGCACTTACCGGTTTATATTTCTGAAATTCTGTGGACAAAAGCCTTCTTCACACACTCTCTCTGTCTCTCTGTCTATAGTTGGGCATTTTTACCGGTTAAGGCATCTACATTTTATGTATGTGGGCATATATATATGCATGCCATTCTGGTACAAGCTCATGACGAGGCATATTTTTTCCAGCAGTCGGTTGACATTGCTTTCTGCGGTAGTCCAGTTAGCATCCAAGGCTATACAACACGGTTTAGCTTGCTATTTACCCATAACTTGTTGGTGGGGGAGAATAGCATAAGCACGAAGTGAATACCCAAGTTTATCAGCACGTAAGTGAATATAAGGGATTCGAATTCGGCTCTCCAATTCCGCAATTCGAGCCGCTATCCACTACTCCCCGGTTTCGAATCTCACCATCGTCTATTTGGCAGGACGACGACTTCCTGATGTCAAGCTCGATCCCTGCGCGCGGAACCTTTGGAAAGTGCCTGAAAAGCATACCAGACCTTGTGAGTGAAATTTGGTAGACTGAGCTCTTGTGGGTCGTCGATAGCTGTGCTATCACGAAGTCACTAGTCATTGTGTTCAGATTATGGAATTCTTTACCAAGAAGGTCTGTTGTATAGAACAGAACTTCTGGGCGGTTTGTATTTTCACAATCCAGAACAGATCCAACTTTCTAGCAACAAATATTTAGTCACAGCTTTTATTTCAGAATCATCTTCGTTTTGTCACGCGTAAAATGAAACGCAGTTAGATTTGTTTGGACAGACACTGTTAGCTGAACTTTGTCTGACATATTCAGAGTAATCAGGGCGAACATTTCTCTCGCTAATTAGTGGATACTCAGATGAAGAAAACTACACAAATATGTCTGTAGCAGTGGAAAAATAATGACGACATTACAATAAATCTCATGGCGCACAAATGCAGATACATGATTATATGTTTCCAACCGGTTAGTTTCTGTACCCGTCGAAACTCGTCGATCACTATGAGGCGTTTAAGCAAAATCAGATCTATAGGACGCAGATTCTTTCTTTTATGTGCCGTATATTTTCAGGACGTATTTCTCAATATGTTACGTCCCTCTGCCACCTCCTCCAGACAACGCTCTGTCATCCATTTGTTCAAGCCCGCCAGGTACATCATGCGTTGCTTTCCATTGTTTCACTTTCCCAATATTCAATCTGTGAGTATCAGGTTTTCCAGGACCTCATTTTCATTACGTGTCCCAAAAACCTCAGCTGCCACTTCCTGATGTTAAGTATAACCCTTCTCCTTGTTTGCATCTTCTCCAATACTTCATCGTTGCTCGCACGCCGTGTCCATGATATACTCAGTATCCTTCTGTAGCACCAGTTCACCGTCGCTTTCAGTCTCTTCTTCATATTTGAGGAGACCGTCCAATATTCGCTGCCGTAAATGAGAACAGATGTTACGTTACAGCTCAGTATTCTTTTCTTTCTTACCAAAGAAATCCTCCTGTCTCGCAATACTCTGCCCAACTTTTGGAATGCGTCCTTGGCCATCCTAATACGTCTACGGATCTCAGTGACACACTGACCGTCTTCTGTCAAAACACTTTCCAGATATTTAAACTTTCGTACCTGCTTCATTTCAGTGCCCTCGACCTACAAATCGCATTTTGGTTTCATCCTTTTATTGATGACCATACATTCTGTATTCTTGTAGTTTATGCTTAGTCCCTTCTTCTCGCCCTCCTTCGCTAGATTCTGTAGGAGGTTTTCTAATTTCATTTACGTGTCTGCTATCAATACTGTGTCATCTGCGTATCTTATTTTGCTAAGATTGCGCGCGCCAATGCTGAATCCCAGATTTTCAATTCTCTCAAAATTGCATCGATGTATAGGTTGAATAGGTCCGATGAGAAGACACATCATTGCCTTACGCCCCTTTCTATATTTGTATATTCGCTGAACTCGTCCTCTATGCGCATGCATGTTTTTTGCTGGCAGAATAGGTTCTTGATTATTCTAATATCTTTCCCGAATATATCAACGTCGCTGAGCAGTTCCAACAGATCCTTTTGTCGTACATTGTCGAAGGCCATTGCGTAGTATATGAAACAGATGTACACGTGCTTCTGCATTTGTATCGTTCTTTCTGATAACATTCTGAGCATGAATATCACGTTATTTGTTACAGTGTCTTTAGCAAAGCCGCACCGTTTTTGTCCTATCTATGGCCTGATTCTGCTGTGTGCTCTATTCATCAGAATACGGATGATGAGTTTTGTTACGTGGCTCATTAGGCTGATTGTTCTGTGGAATTCACATTCGTTTACGTCTGGTTTCTTAGGCATTGATATGTAGACAATTCTGCTGAGATCTTTACAGTATATCGCTTCTGTTTTAGATGCCATTTATTATTTCTGTGATCTCGTCTATGACAATGTCACCTAAGGCATTTCCATTACAATTCCGTCTGCCTCTGTTTCTGTTGAATTTGGTAAGTGCAGTTTCTACATCATTTTTCAGAATTTCAGGTCCGTCGGTAGGTCTTCGTATTGCTGGTTGTTCGCTTTCGTCGTGGAAGAGTTCTGTAAAATAGTCGCTCCAGCAGTGAAACTTTTTTTTCTTTCCTAATATGACCGTTCCACCCTTTGATTTTAAACAGCCTGTTGACGAGCATGACTACTGTCTTGTTAGTTGCACTGTTTGTTTGTTCATATCTCCTCGATTGTTGGTATTCCACCTTTCTTTTTCTGCACATTTTTCATTTAGCCATTCTTCTTTAGCATGCCTGCATTTGGTCCTTATTTCATTGAATAATTTTCCGTATTCCGTTCCGTATCTTGGTAGTTATTTCTCTCCTTTGCATCATGTCGATAATCTTATCAGTCATCCATTCGGACGGGTGTCTCTCTCTTAGTGCCAAAGATTAATTGAAAAAGCCAAACATAACAATGAATTGAAAAGCCAAACATAACAATTAAACACTTCAACGTCAGGTTTCCCCGCGTTATACTTCTCATGAGATTTTACATACATGTATGCACATATATACACATGCATATATGACATACATATATACACGCACGTATATGACATCATACATGTATATATATGACGTCATACATAATTAAATATATACATGTACATACACATGCATATATAGAGAGAGATCCATACACATATGTATACATGTATACATAGACGCCTACATATATATACTCATACACACACGCAGGCATATAATATATATATATATATATATATATATATAATTATTTTTTTAAATATATGATTATATTGCTACATAAGAATTCTCATGTTTCAAAAAAAGTTTGCTTGAATATGAAACAGAGCTTGATACTTTAATTAATTTTAAACCGGAGCTAAAAACTTTAATTTAATTATAGAAATTAAATTGAGATTTTTAGCTCCGGTATTTGAAACATCAGAACTCTTATGTAGCGATGGAATCATAATTTTTAAACATAAATTTAATTTAGTCTCTACTTATGTATTGAGCACTGTTTCTTTTAAACCAAAAACAAAAATGCTACAGAACTTCGGCTTATTAATCTAACGTGTTCATTTCTATTTTCCTATACATTTGCACACACACACACACACACATATATATATATATATATATA